>BSBM01000271.1:4357500-4957500 GCA_027924585.1 Larix kaempferi
CTATGTGAAAAAAGATATAACATATCATATGTTATTTAAGTGAGGATTCTACGACTTGAACCAACAATGTGAGGATTTCCCATCATAAGCAATGTGAACCCCTATGTTCAAAAAGGATCCCATGCACATTGGACCAGGAGAGGATTCCGCACTCACACATGTATAGGAGCCCATAAGGAGGATGAAGAGAACGGGGATCCCACCCTCAATAAATATATAGGATGCATAGATAATAAGTATCGAGTAGAGAGGATATTATCCATGCCAACAACATGTACATTGGAGAAACCATAATACATAATTGCTAATTTCAAATAACAACTACTTTGACAAAACTCCAAATAAGAAAATCCTTCATTCTTCCCCACTTCTCCTTTAATATTTATAGAGGAACATGCATTCAAATGAATTGAATAATACCCTAGTTACTTGTCAAGTCAACAAAGTAATTTTTTCATAAGAAATTAAGAACAACATATGGTTCTAGGGGGAACACATACAACAAAACATAATCATAATTTTGCTTACATAAATAATTTTCTCACAGTTAATCATAGAAAGATAGACAAACTAAGGAAACTCATTTCATCTTCCAATGTTCATTAAAACTAAGGTAACTACCTAATCTCCAATATAACATTGATTTTTAACTAGACATTGTTGGGATAGTGGATCTTATGAGTTAGTTATTCTTGGTGTCTCACTAAAGTGGACTATTTCTATTTTGAGACCAATTACATGTGAACATGGATTTTTAAGAAAAATCCCTAGAGCTTTTGGGTTTCTATGTTATTGCACCAAATAAAAAATAGATATGGGCTTAAAAAAAAACAGAAAATTAACATGGGTAACAATGATACATTAACATGTTAATCCTATTATCCATCTTAAATTTAAATTTTTTAAAAGCTATAAAAATTAAAAGCATCATAAATTAATCTTAAATCCAAATTTACCAAGCACCGAAGGGATGGAATTCCTTGAAGTGTAAATTTTTTATCTTAAAATTTTTATATATTAAGAAAAAAATTTACATCTCAATAAATTTGATCCCTAAATTGAAAAGCCATAAACAAAGTCACTCAAAAAATAATTATGTTTAATTATGTTTATACAAGAATATAACCTCTAAACGAAGTTTCGAGAAGGTAAAAATTAAATTCACTCAAAAAATAATTAGGTTTATACAACAATATAACCTCTAAACGAAGTTTCGAGAAGGTAAAAATTAGTTTTGTATTGAGGGAGGGGAAAGACACGTGTTTTTCCCTATGAATTAGGTGGTTGAATTCGGGAGCATAGGGGTCCTTGCCAAAAGATACCTATAGCAGTCATATCTTATTTAACCTGTTGAACCAGACTATAAAGCTCCCTTTTATCCCGCTCAGCATAAATACGTTTAATTCTTTTCTTAATGGAGTATGGGTAAATCTCATTTGTGTATGGTGGCTCAACTAAAGGAGAGGAATAAAAAGGACATTTAACAAGCAAATTTAATGTCTGGTTATGAAGAGATGGGGGTAGTCTAATCGATTCTTCTTGATCGTTTTTCGTAGACTACAAACTTGAGCTCTCTGTTGGATTATATATCTTGCAAATCAATATGACCTACCATTCATCAAATACCGGTTTTCCCAAAAAAGTCGATACGATATGACTAACTCCACTAAGCGATTCCTTAGTGACCTTAGCCTATGATCTAGGTTGTTTCCCTATCGAATCTGGATCTTAGCACCCATACCTCACCTTCTTAGTTTGGGCGAGCATTAAACCCCTCTCCGGATGCTCTGGAATTGATCCTTTAATGCCTACAGATAAATACCCCAAAGCCTGATATTATGGGACGGTCCTTGAAGGAAAATCTAGGGTGTGAACGAGCTTGGAATGACAGGAAGTATTGGGAGTCTGTTCCCATGACTCTTACCGAGATTAATTACGAGCAAGATAATCTCTACTCTTATTCATCGTTGGTGGATCCAGCCAGGTAATCGCTACTATTGGCAGGCAGTTAGAGGTTGTCGAGAGATAAAAGATCCATTTTACAAAGGGAATGATCAGTAGGTTGTTGATAAGATAAAATTATTATTAAACTTTCTTAGCTTGCTGGAAAAAGAGTAAGGAAAGAACTAGTTTCCAAGAGCTTAAAATGATATTTTATTAGGGGAATTAAAGGTAGGTCGCCCAGAAATGAAATGCTGGCTTGGAAGGCTAGCTTCATGGGAATATCGATGTGGAAATTAAGTAAGACAAGGTGGCATGGTCACTGAAAGGTAGTGGCCCAAGAATATGGGAAATTTACTAAGCAAAGGTGGCGTCGCAAGTGCTTAATTTCTCATTGAACTGAGCAGCAAACGACTGGGAAATTCCCTAATGAAAGGTGGCGTTGAAGCTAACTGAGTTTCTCATTGAACTTAGCAATCCAAATTTGTAAATTTTCGAATGGAAGGGTGGCGTTGCAAGTTGAAATTCATTTCCAACTTTCTTTATTTTTTTCTGCTGATTTTTTCTAACTGATAACTAACTAGCTAGTAGTAGTAGCCAAGGGGGGAAACTTAACAACTATTTAAATTTTTTTCAAAAGAAATAAAAATACTATTTCTTGTTATTCTTTGAAAATCAAATAAATAAGATCCAAATAGAAAATGCATTGGTTTCTTCTATTCAACCAATCCCAAAAAACATAATTTCCAGCCAACCAAAAACAAAATAGCCATGCCATCGACATCCTAAAATAGGAAACCTCTATAGGGCAAAACCAGAATTGTCTACAAATTGAGAATAAACTTTTCCATTCATTGTTATCTCATTTTATTTAAATATTCATTGTTATCTCATTTTAAAGAAGAAGTTAGACATCTTGTAATTGTGCTTTTAGAACTATAAAAACTATTTTGTCTAAGTATTTGAACATTCCCTACCAGAGTGCTTCTAGGCTTGCCTACGTTTACGTTTTTGCTCTACCTGCCCTCATCTTAATTTTCTCAGTTAATAGTTTTTTGTGTGAGTGTTAAGATGGATGGGAAAGGCTAGGGAGAATCCATCGGAATCGATCTAGGGATGACGTACTCATGTGTGGGAGTGTCAGATTCTAGACAACATCATCCTTTCCCATGAGATGATTCACTCTCTTAAAATATAAAAAAAAAGCAGGTATGCAAACTTTTCCCAAACAGACTTCCAATTAAACAAGCTACTCCCTTGTTTTCGCATAATCACATATATATCACTTTCCATAATAGTTGAAGTAGATGGAGGCACGGGTGAAAATGCCCTTGCCGCTGCTTTCTTAGCTGCATCCACTGCAAGCTTAAAAGACACTATTTAGGTGATGCAATTATATCTTTTGTGTCAAAGAGAGTAGTAATTGATATTGGATGATCAAACCTATGGAATAAACCAGTAGCAATTGGAACATTTCCTCAAGGAAAATGATTGGAGCCTAGACCTTTAAATCATTGTTGAAAACCCCGTTGTTTCTAATAAAATATATTATATAGATAGTGAAAGCTTAAAGCTCCGCAGAACATGTTCGAGTTCGGGCTTGAAAAGCACGGTCGGAATGTGAGGCCAATGTAATGTAGGTTTTGTTTTTGCAGTTGGATAAGATTCATATTAATCTTTCTCTTTTATCATTCTCAAATATCTTATCACCATGCGTTGTCATTATTGTATCATCCATTATAACTTGTCCAGAATCAAGTATAGTTTATAGTAGTTTCTGCAGTGTGGAGCTATAGTGGAGTCGAGCCTAGTGATTATAAATTAATCGATTGATTATTCCAGCTCCCCTCTCATAGATTCTTAGCTGAAGAAAGCTTGATTAGTTTAATGTTGCAAGTTTGTGGTAACATGATAGGGTGGAAATCATCGCTAATGTGATGGATAACGTGTTGTATGTACCTGTGTAGAATTTGAATCTGTAATGCCAATGCTGATTGTTTGTATATATAATTCAATTGTTGTATATTAATTTTGCATTTCATTATCCAATATGAACATGGGTGTACATAATGTGATCGATGACATGTTGTATGTAGCTTTGTAGAATTTGCATATGTAAGATGGGTTTCTTGTTCGATCGTATTTGTGTAAATTTTTCATTTTTTCATGTTCAATTGAAACTAGTTTCTTATGTTATGGCAGATGCAAAGCGGTTTATTGGTAGGAGGTTCTATGATCGTTGTGTTGCAAGCGATGTGAATTTATGGCCTTTCAAGGTCATTCTAGGGATTGGTGATAAACCCAACATCGTTGTAACATACAAAGGGGAGGAGAACCATTTTGCAACCAAAGAGAACTCTTCCACGGTATTGACAAAGATGAAGGAGATCGTGGAAGGTTATCTTGGGACAATGGTGAAGAATACTATGGTCACTTTTCCTGCATATTTCAATGATTCTGAGAGGCAAGCAACCAAGGACGCAGTTGTCATCTCCAAGTTGAATGTTATGAGAATTATCAATGAGCCCACTACTGTCGCCATTTCCTATGGATTGGAAAAGAAATCTAGCAATGTAGGAGAGATGAATGTTCTTATATGTAATGCCCCTAGAATGACTGTAGACTTTGAGGGAACTTGTCGAGTGACCCGACTGAATAAAACTTTAATAAAATGGTCCTTTGAATATTTATGTTTGAATAATTGAGAAACACATGATGATGTGCATGATGACAAAATGTTAAACGAAAACAATGAAATGAATGGCACTTGTAGAAATCGATATTTTACTTAAATTGCTGAATGAATGCATGCTCTCCCTAACGATTAGCTATTTTATGAAATATATGATGTGAATGAACGAATTGCATGTATTTCTTAATGATTAGCAGAGTCATGAAATATGATTATGATTATGGATTGATTTACATGATGTATATTGATGAGTTATGATGAACAGTACTACTAATGGGTACTTTGTGTATATGTGCAACAGTAGGTAATTTACCATAATCAACTGACTCACAAAGGAAATCAATGGGCCATAGAGTACGAATAAAATCACACATGAAAGAACAACGACGGTGTCGACTTCCTACGGAATCCACGCATGAGTTAAAAATCCCTTATATGCTTACTCAGGGAAGCGTGAAGCGGTGCGAAGTGGACCATGATGGAATTGGTCACGTACGAAGTTGAGGGGCATGTATTAAGAATAGACTTACTCCTTAGTGTCATTAGTCTCCAATAGAGTGTAGACAGATGATTGAAGGTAACGGAACCTGAATCACTACATGGAATTCTTTCAATTCAGAAGAAACGAAGAAGCATTAACGAAAGGACCTGATGATGTGGTACCTTGACGATAAAAGAAAATGATGGTCGAATGGACCCGATGATGTGGTACCTTGACGATAAAAGAAAATGATGGTCGAATGGACCCGATGATGTGGTACCTAGACCCAAGATGAAAACAATTGATAAATATTATGCATTAAACATGTAAGTTTTCATTTAGGCTATTTGCACATGAAATTAATATTGGTAATTAAATAATGGAGGATAATTGTTTTAGGACCAAATGGTAGACTAAACATTAGCATATAGCCAACACCACTTGCACCCACAAAAATAGAAACTTAAATTGGAGCATCAGGGGACATACTTGAGTAAATCAAGGAATGTAGGTGCACTCTCATGAGAAATAGGCACATGGTTGGGTGAGTTAATTATAATTAAATAATTAGGAAAATAGGCATTTTTGCATGAAGCGACATGTGTCGCAGAGAATTTTCCTATTTGGTGAAGGAAAGAGGAAAGGGAAAGACACTCTATGGCTGGATGGCTACCATAATGGTAACAAGACATTGATTTTCTTCTATTGTGAGTTTGGAAAGGGATCTTGGTGGGGGGGATTCATTTCTGGATCCTTGGTTTTTTTATGTGTGTGAGCTCTACGGCCCCATTGCTCAGGGGTTCGGGAAGAAGATGAGTATTCCCATAATTGGTATGGAGGTCAACCGAGGGGTCAATTGAACATTTGGTATTTGGACATCGGATCGTGGTGGAAAAGGACATCTACTAGAGCTCATCGACTAGTGGATTCCTCCACAACCATCGGAATCAGGTTCGACATTTACTTTATGAATTGGTATTGTTGTTTATATGAATTTTCAGTATATTGGAAAATGTGTAATAGTTTACATCAAGCACGGTTGTGCATGTATTTAAATGTCGTATTTACTCTACGCTAGATATTTCGATTCTGACCGTCCATGTCGGACATCGTAAGAGGGAAAGAATGGAATCACTAGTTGTCATTTCAAGTTTATGACAGTTAGTCGATACAAGTAAAGCTTAAAGGATTTGCTATGATATATTTATGAAAATATAGAATTAATGAAGACTGTGAATTAAGATTCTGCATGTTATTGATGTCGTCGTTTTACCTTTTTAATGGCATCATTGTTGCCTTTCAATTTGAGCTATAGATTGTAAAGGGACATGATTTTTATGGGTTTTTAATATGTTCACTTGAATTTTTGAAGCAATCTCTGACCTACACTATTCACTACCTAGCTAACCTGCTAAACCATAATGCCCAGATCTAAGTTAATCACCTATCAGTTGGATTGATGATCCTTTGGACTCTTAAAAACCACATATCAAATTGAAATATGAACCCTCTGCACCTATCGTACTCGATCGATACTCTCTGTTGAATCTTCTGTGCATGTACTTAATCTCTGATTGGATAGAAATCATCGTATTAAAAGTGTTATACTTTTTTTCCTATCATTTTTATCCATCTGTGGTAAGAGACCTTTAGTAAACTGGATTTACACCAACCAACAGGTGAGATCGGGACTATATCGTTGAAAAAATCGTGATTCTAAGCCAACTCCGTTCCAGACAGTGCAATCCCTAGCGATCATAGGCTTCACTTCTATGAATTATAACCTTGGATCAAAACAACCCATGTTACACCAACAACCATCGAACTCCGTAGGCAATTGAACAATCACTGGATCTTATTCATTGGGTAAAAAGAGCCCTCTTGGTGTTGACTTATCCCTGCGATGACCTTGTACGAAATTTTAACCTGAATGTTAGTTCCCATCCTTCCTTCTCATTCCAGTACTGACAGCAGGATGTTAGGATCCCTGCATGTTCCAATCAAAGAGAGATCATATTCAAGTTGGGACAACGAATGCACTTGAGATTGGGCATAGTTCGATCTATTTAAACCTCAACCCTAAACGCTTTCGGATTCTCTTTTTATGTAGTAATTGCCTACCTCTGAGATCTACCCTTTGTAGAGAGGATCTATGCTTACTAATGCCAATAGATCTGAACCGTAGGGTAAAAGACTGTGTTCTAAGTCAAAATCTATTACATTCAACGAGATCCACCAATGAATGAATTTCTTCCTAGAGCTAGCCACAGCCCTAGACCTAGCATGCGATTAATTATCACTAGCCCTAGCTTCAGCATATTTCCAATCGGAGAACAGTCCAAACTTAGCTTGATTCAGGATGTTGATCTACATTCTTATAATAGTAAATACCATCACATTTAATATTAGCAACAGTGGGTAACATTGGGGGATTAGGGATTGGCGCCTCTGTCAATTCGGTCGATGGAGTGCAGCATGCCATGGTCAGTAATGATGAGATATTTTGAGTACAACCTTTGTTCCTACTGTAGAATGAACCCTGAATTTACTCACGCGGTGATCACTGTTGGAACTAACATGTCTGTCGACTGGACCGTTAGATGTACGACTTAGCTGATAGTTGAGTTGTGTATAACTATTTCATTCCAGCTGGTTTTGAACCGAACCTACCTCAGTTACACTTTGATGTAACTTCACCTTCTAGACTAAATCATGGAGTGAAAAAATTATGTCGATCCGATCTATTTACCTGTTGGTTAAATATATGTTAACATACTATGAATTTTATACTATATAATCCCACATAACATGCGATATCATTTACTTATTCCTCGATTAAATTTATGACAGTCAATTGGAAATGGACACGATTCGATGAGTGTTGATCGATATTAATATTCATTATTTGAAATGTTGTAATCAAACTCCAAACCGATTCATTAGTATACATGTTAGTGTATTCCTTATTTTACTCACATTGTGAATCACGAACAATACACATTTACATATTATGTGATTAAGTTTGTATGCATTCTCACACTTTAGGACAGTATTTAAGATTTGTATATTATGGTGGAGTAGAGAATGATAGAAGTATCACTATACATGTCGTAAAGACGTCGTAACCAATCCCTAATTGGTCATAAGCTTGACTTCAGAATTATAGAGCTGGGTAAGACTTTTAAATATTTCAGTATGTGATTATTCAATAAATAATAATATGATGCAATCACTCTTTCTGTACAGCATGATAAATTATACTAGTAATTACATGATAGAAATACTAACATTACAGCACGTTTTATGTCAAGGATTACATGACTGAATACCCTTACTTGAAGCATGATCAATGGTATAAATCCTCGCCGATATGGAAAGAACATCGTGGATTCCACATGTTACAATTGACTCAGGTCCACCTTCAATTAGATAATCTTTGATTAAACTTAGCTTAGTTATTAAACATTTCTATTGTTATGATGTTAGATACTCAAATTTTATGAGAGTCAATTATTGATTATTGATTTAACACAGGTTATATGAATATGATTATTGTCTCATCATTTAAATATAATTGGGTATAGGAATACGTACGGGAATATAGTATTGATATGAATGGCTTGTATGTTAGTTAGGGGTACGAGAATAAGTACATGAAAATGGTTATAATTTAAATAGCTAGCATGTTAGTTATGTGGAAACTAAGCTTCCTTAATTATAATTGTTCATTTAAGTTAAGATCATGTTGTATGATGTTGTTTATATTATACATGCAAGAAAAGGATAATAAGATGTGGTTATAAATGCATTATAGATTTACTAGATTGTGTTATGAGTATGGAACCTTATTGCAATTATAATGATGAAAATGCTATCTTTAAAAGCAATTGTGTTGCAATGGATATATATACATTCTTGATATGCAAATGAATGTCGAAAGAATTTTTAAGAGATGGTTAGATTAATTAGTGACATTACTTCAGCTATAATTTCAAAACGATGCAGATAAACAAACCTAAGGAATTTTAAGACCTGATTAAAAAAAAAATTAACTTGCTTTTCGTAGAAGTAAGGTCGCTACATTATCTTTGATTTAGGTGGAGGTACTTTTGATGTCTTTCTGCTAAAATTGATCAGGGCATTTTTGAAATCAAGACCACTACTAGTGATACACATTTGGGTGAACCACTTTGTACATTAATTTAAGAGAAAGCATAAGAAGGACATCAGTGGTCATGCCAAATCCCCCATGAGACTCAGAACCTCCTGTGAGAGAGATAAGAGAACTGTTCATCAACTTCCCAGACCACCATTGATATTGATTACCTCTATGAAGGTATATACTTCTATTCCGCCATTATTAGGGCTAGATTTGAAGAGTTGAACATGGATTTGTTTAGTACATGCATGGATCCTGTTAAGAAATTCCTACGGGATGTGAAGATGGATAAACAATCCATCCATTATGTGGTTATTGTTGGTGGGTATAGGATCCCCGAGGTTCGGTCCTTGTTGTAGGACTTCTTCAATGGAAAGGAGCTTTGCAAGAGCATTAACCCTAATGAGGTTGTTGCATATGGAGCTGGAGTGTCGGCTGCTAGTTTGAGTGGAGAGGGCAATGAGAGTGCAGTTGCTTCTATATGTTATTTCCCTCTCAGTAGGGATTGAAACTGTAGGTGGGATTATGAAAGTTCTCATCCCAAGGAATACTACCATACCCGCATAAAAAGACAACCAACTAGGTGTGTTGATTCAATTTTACGAGGGCGAGCAAACTCGAACTAGGGACAAGAAATTGTTGGGAAAATTTGAACTTTTTTGTATACCCAATAACTTTGGGGACATGTTTTCAAATCCTAAAACACCCTCAAAATGTTTTAAAACATTTCTGGAAATTTCGTAACTTGTTTCTGGATCGGAAGGCTTGTCTTTACTTTGAGCTAAACATTTATGTGTCATCAAATGTTCAATGACGCAAATGTAGTCTTAGAAAACATTTTTCTCATATTTGTATCTTTTCATTCACTATGTACATTTGTCTAATTGTACATAGGGAAGACACTTTCACAAGTATGCAATCTATCTTTGAATGTAACATGAGTGAGAAAATGGAGGAGAGATACTATAGAAATATTTCCTTTCTTAAATGAAATTGATATTGCAGACCCTGTTTCGAATTTCTGAGTATCAATATTATTCTGAACATTGAAATCTCTCTGTATGAGCAAATGGAGGAGAGATACTATAGAAAGAGTTGTTTTCTTAAATGAAATTGATATTGTAGAGCCTGTTTCAAATTTCCGAGTATCATTAATATTATTCTAAGCATTGAAATCTCTTTGTATGAGATTCTGTCTGTTTTGAATGCGTTGAAACTGGGTTTGAATACATTTTCATGGTGAAAATATTGAATTAAATGGAGCCTTACTAGTTCATTCCTATATTTGAATCTTTCCAGAATTTCAACGACTGTTGAATTCTAGTCATTAAAGTATTAGGAATCCACCCTTGAATGCTACATGTGATCGATTGAGATTGATATTTATAAACCATGATTGCAGAGTGTCCTTAAATTTAATGTTAACATGTGGATTGAATTGATAAAGGGAGTGGAAAATCACAAGCAAATTGAAGTTTATAGTCAAGATACATTGGTAAGTAGATCCAATTGCTCTTTCATTTTGAGATCTACTATAGTAATGTGACTAAACAGAACAATGGTATAACTTATTTAAAGAAATGGTTTCACTTCTTAATCATACCATTAAACCACAGATAAGAAATTATAAGAACGTAACAAAGCATGTATATAGAGGAAAAATATATTTGTACAAGAAGCCAAAAATCCCCATATTCATTTTAGTAGATCACCCTTTTATCCTCTATTACAGAGTTTCAACACTCTCTAAAACATATTCAGTCTATTCAATAAAATGCAAGAAAATAAAAACATAATCGAACTGAGTTCTTACCTAGAGGAGAGAACAGGGGCTTATGACAACTTGATTCTTCCTTTGGTGTACACCACAATTGCATCTCCAGACTATGGCCTAAATTTATCCACAAATGTGTTGTTAAATCGAATCTCCAGACAGTAGCCACGATCCATGATTCTAATTTGAAGTGCGGGCTATGTAAAAACAAATGGGGCCTTTTACAATCCGCACCACTGTGTGAAATATGGTTGACGAAATAAGATTTTTCCCCAATTTTATTTCAATCTGTGGTTTTCTCGCTAGTTTATTGTGTGGGGATTAAAGTGGTTAATAGATTTTTTATGACATTTCCACCCTTTTTGTTTTCCATGAGGGATTCATTTATGAATCTTTACTATACTAAACAATTATTTACCAATCTTTACCAATATTTACTATGCTGAACAAATATTTAAGGGATCCATTTCTGAAATTTTTACCATTCTCTCTCTCTCGTTTCCCTTGTTGAACTATATCATACCTCATTAATTAATAACATCATTGAATAGTAAGGATTGTTTATATTCTTACTTAGTTGAATATTGTTCTTGTACATCCATGTTTATCTTAACCATTGAGATAACCTTACTTACACATTTCTAAGAGATCCTAACAATGTTGTAAATGGATGATCCATTGTTATTGCTTGTTGTTTTGTTTAAGCATGAAAAGGGGAAATTGTATATGAATAAGAAATGTGTGAATGAGAAAGAGAAACCCCTACTATGTGTGTAAATTGTGAAATGGGATATGATACATTAATAACTTGAGTCATATTGTGTTGGCATAAGTGATAGAAGGAATAACAAATATTATCCAACGAGAAGTTTGGTGGGGTAATATTTTCTCATTATGTAAGTTACCAAATGCCTATCTGATAATTTAGTGTTTTCTTCTAAGTGTGCATGATGTTTTTGGTATCCCACTTCTAGTGCATAGGATAGCAAGTGGTTTCTTGTGTGTAATTTTGATGATAATCAAGTGCACATGTGTTTGTGAGATTTATTATCTTCCTTCTTTCATTTTTAGCCTTGACCTAGGGTGGAAACATGTCAATTTCCTACATATTGGAAGAAAATCACTCATTTTAGACATTCAACATGGGATCATGTGAAATTAATAGGCCTATGTCCACCACACAATCCCTAGGGAATCTTTGTCATGTAAGAGGAATACGGTGTTCATTTCAAGTTCGACACACTAAGGATGGTTCTCATCGCCTAGTCCATGTTCTAGGGTAAACATATAAAGTCTTCAGCCTTAACATATTCCTTAAGGGATTAGGTCCCATGCATGGGTCCCTATTCCATAACATCATCCCTATGTGGGGAATCTTTGGCTTATAGGAAAGATATGGCCATTGCAAGCTCTATGAGACCAAAATTGGTTATCATTGCTTGGGCCATATTATCAAGTCAAAACATAAGGTCTAAGGGTAAGGGGCTCATGGATCATGTGTAATTCCCTAGACAACCACAAAAGAGCTACATACTACATAAGGACTATTTAGCCAATGAGTAAGATATGTTGGCCATTTTGAGGTTTGGCACACCAAGTATAGCTCTCAGCCCCTAAGCCATGTTTTGATGCGAAAAGTCAAGTTGTTGGGCTAAAACATTTTTCCTTAGGGCTTGTGAACAATGTGTGGGGCCTTAGGCCACCACAAGGCCCTATAAAGGGAATATTGGCATGTGAGAAAGATATAGTTCCTCATTTTATGAATTTTGGTTAACTATGGATATTTCTTGTAGCTTAGGCAATGGCCAGGGACAAAAGACATAGCCTTAGGCCATAACATTTGCATTTGGCGTATAAGCAAGATATGGTATCTATTTAAATATCCGTACACTAAGGATGATTTCTATGGCCTGAGCCATTGACCAAGGTCTAAATTCAAGGTACAAGGCCATACTGATTTTCTTGGGACTCATGGTCCATGCATGGAGGCCCAAATTACAACACAAGGCCTACATAGGGAATCTTAGCCTACATGCGAGATATGTTCACCATTTTGAGTAAGGGCACACCAGGGATGGTTTTCAAGGCCCATGTTATGATATAAGGTTAAACAAGGGTCTTAGGTTGTAACATTTTTCTCTAAGCTCATGGTCCATGTGCAAGGCCTCAAACCACCACACATACCCTCCATAAGGAATCATTAGCCTACAAGTGGGACATGATAGACATTTTTTGCTTTCTAACACTAGAAATGGTTCTCAATGCCTATGTCATGGTTGGATGCTAAAATCCTTGGGCATACACAATAGCATTCATATATGGGGCTTATGATCTATTTGTGGGGTCATAAACAAGGCATTTTTTAAGGAATCTAATATTACACTTAAGTATAGTATTCTAGGTGATTATTTTGGAATGGAAAAAAAAAAGATATAGATAGGTAGGCGAATACTAAATATGAAATCTACAATTTACTACTGAAACGTGTAAATTTTGGTGAATATTGTTGGTTAAAATTATTGATATTTAATTCACCTCAATTTAATTTATCAACCGGAGAATCGTAGACTTTGAGTTGCTACACTGTATGTGCAGGTAAGGCAGTTTTAGTGCTTGTGCTGACAAAAATGCTAATCTACTTTAATCAAAGCAATGGCATGGATGCAACTATTGTTATCCTGAATGACCTACACTAAGGACCCCTAAATCTGTTACAAAGAAATAGAAATCAATTTACCTACAGCAACCTGTAGCAAGATGTAACTATAATAATCCCTCAAAGAAATCCTGACTATAACAATCTTTTAAAATAATTATCAGTCTCTACAACAATATTAAGGCTACAGTTTATTAAAAACAATCGACTTACTAAGGAAAGAACTTATCTGTCAAATGTACATGCTCAATTGATCTCAATATATGAGTAACTCTGCCGAATGTGATACTTCAATCCACACAAGCACTCCTGGAATCACTACTGAAATAAAACCTATTAACTTATTTCATCAAAGGCAGGTCGGTCTACTGCTGCTGTACTACCCTTGAGTTTTGTATATATAAGTGCACATAACAGAGTGTTGGAAGTTTCAGTAGATGCTCACCATTGAATAACAGAACTGTTAAGGAAGGTTTCAGAACATATACACATTGTGAAGCTAAGGTTCAACCCTAGAAAACAACGCTGTGAACTATAACTTTTCTTCATTCGATGCCAATCTCAACTCCTATTTAATTATTAACAAGCCCTAAATATTTGATAAACAATGTATTCAAACCCTACACTACTGCAATCTTTGCTAAATACACATGCTGTAAATGCAAATCTATTCTACAGTTTGTGAGCTCAAAGGTCGAAAGAAATAGAGCTATGTTCTCCCCTTAATCGTAAGAAGCAATGTGAAATGTACTCTGTTTTCTTCAGCAAGTTGGGTCCTTAGCAACTGAAATCAAACTCATCACTAATTTGCCAACATCACAATTCATACTGAAAATCGAAAGGAAACTCTGATACACACCATTCCTCAATCCTACTAAATCAATTCTACGACAAAGCCAATCCAAACTTTCACACATCGCATCATTACTGTGGCCACTTATAATTACTCACACTAAAATCAAAGAAGATTTTAAATACAATTTATTCACAAGTTTATGCTCTGCGCTAGATTAAAATGCCAATGAAATTACTTAATAACTTGCAGGCATCTACTCTACGTCCACTACAGATAAACAAAACCCTTAATATCTCTGCAAACACTGTCAAAGTAAGAAAAATGGTATTTCACTACTGTCAAATGCACAATACAAAAAATGCTAAGGATTGGTGTTGAAGGGGGCCCTACCCTCAACGCCTTCCAGTCTTGAGTCAAAGCTTAAAGGAGATAAACGCTGATTATATTAAATTCAAGTGTTACAGTCTTCTCTGAATACATCTGCCTTCCTCTCAGGGTTTCAAGAGTTATCTTTATACTGAATATACAGAGTGAGATCATCCTGGAAACAAAGGTCGATATAGATAACAACCCACAGATATCTTGGCAATTTCTGAGCCAAAAATGGAATCTCAGATTCCAAAATATACATATATTGTTAAAAAGAAAACATCAACAACCCTCGATCAAAGATCATTCCTAAAATAGCAGTCAAGAAATCCTCAAAAGCATCTGAAGGATGATATGAATCCAGGAAAAACGCCCTTATTGTAGATCGAATCCCTGATCTCTGCATAAACCTCCTTTGAGCGCTGGACCAGGTAGCCAAACGAACCCTGTATAGAAGAGAAACAGATCTTATTATTAGCATATCATTTAATAAAACCTAAAACCCAAATTGTATGTATAAAACAAGAAAATATAACAAGCAAATAATTAAAATCACTTACCATAGCTTTAGCAGTGTTGACCTCCAAAAAGACACACAAAACTGATTACTATTGGATTCCATTAAGACTTTAATGCTAGAAAACATTATACTGAATGGTCAAAATAGAGGACCAACATCTACCCTAGACTGAAGGTCTTGCATGTCCCAATGCAAGGGAATTTCAGATAGACAAAATTTAAATCCCCAAAGTGAATCATCAATCCTTGGATCCAACTCCAGAGACTGAAGCTGAGGTATTAAACAGGACTTGAACCTGAGGAGGAGAGGGGGCAGATTGTTGCTGTATGCTAACCAACTGTTCAAACTGTTTGTCTTTCTTCTTTAACTGTTTTCGAAGACTGAGATTTGTCCCTTTGACTTCATCAACCAGGGTTTGCAAAGACACTATTCTAGCTTTTAAAATGGCATTTTCTTGTTTGATAACCCGATCCAACCTCACATACTCTTGCAGCTTCCTTGTCAATTTAATATTCTTTTGCCTAAAATAATCAATCCCCTGTGCTGAAGCCTCCGATTTCGAACCAGATCTGGAAAGTGATGCCCTGACAGATTTTAAACTTGATTTTGAAGAGGATACTTTGACAGATTTCAAACTTGACTTTGAAGGGGATCCTTTGGTAGATTTCAGACTCGATTTTGAAGGGGATACTGGCAGCAAAGGTTCACTGACAGGACTCAACGATGCAGAATAATGAGGAGAACCAGGAGAATCAGAGTTAACATGGGTAGAGGAAGCATCAGATGATGATAGTTCAACTTGAACAGGTTCTTTACCCTTAGATCCCTTTCTCCCCTCTTTAGCGTCCATGCTGCGAGTAAATCGTCTATTGGGCATGGTAAACAAATTTTCCTGCTCCTTATCTCCCCCAGACCGAGAGCTAACACACTGTCTCTTAGAGATTGGGAACCTCTTAGCATATAATGGAGCAATTTTCTTGCAACTATTAACAGCGGGTTCCTGAGGGCAATCATTTTGAGGAACAGAATTGTTCGTAGAGGAAGCTTTCTCAGGAATACCAGGTTCACCTGATCCATTCCTCAAGGGTGACTGAAGATGAGGGTTAGAGAGTTCATACACAAACTGTTCCCATCCCCGACCTTGCTTCTTTAATTCAGCTAAAACTAGCATTTTAATAAGCCCATGATGGTAAAGACTATGAGTTGGATGCTCTAAGTTCTTCCTCACTTGTGAAGCCATTTTGCTCAAACTCTTCCAAAAATAAAATGGAAAGTTCAGAAGCTTACCAAACTCAAAGTGAGCTAGAAGGCAAAAATGACAGGCTTTGTAAGTGGAGAATCGGCCTTCACAGGTAATCAGCTTGGTAATGATCATCAAAGAATTATGAAATTCTTCTCTAACCCACAGCTTGGAGAAACCCTTCTCACCCTTCACAGCCAAATATTCTGGTTTGAAAACACAGTAATATTCTTTTCGTGGCAACCGAAAATTCTTAAACCATCTATCACCTGTGTGTGGAAGTCCTGTAGCAATTGAAATGGAATCCTCTGTCACTGCAAACTCCAGAGCCCCCACTCTAGCAGTATGCCCATCGAAAATCAGGGCAAATTGTAAAGAGACAGCGTCATCTTGGCCCTGTAAATTGGTTAAAAATGCATGCCATCCAGCCCGAGTAAACATATCCTTGCATGCAACGAACTCAGGAATGGCTAATATCTGCTCATACGCGGAGGGTTCATGCCGGTTGAGCATGGTGGAGACACGAAAATTGGCGAATTAGCAGAGAATTAGCAGAGAATTCGGACAGGAAATTCGCAAGCAATGACAATGGTAACGATAGAGACTGTAAAAACCCGAATGAACATGGTAAAAATGATAATGATAGGAAGTAAAGGTAAGACAATAATTGTGACAAGGGAAAATCATTACAAGCGGTGGCACATACTGCCCACGTCGCAGGGAATGATGACCATGATGTAACACGTTTAACTAATCTTAATCTCATAACACGTAAGAACCCCAATTATAATAGAACAAGGTTATAATTCGTTTTATCAAAGGTTGCCAACAATAATAGAGGATGAAATATTATCAAAGGTATTTATGGTAGTTCATAGCTCATCGAATTTCATATAGTGGCAAAAATATTTAATTATAATCCTTATTAATAATTAATATTTAGCCAATCGTACACCTTTCCTTACCTCCATCAACGTCCATTACCATATACATGCCAATTTCCCAATATATCTTCCAGCACTCCTTACGGCACCCAATCCGGCACTTTTAACAATACAACAGTGCTTTTAGGCTGATAACGATGCACAACAATTTACCAGTATAAAGGTAAGTACCAGCATCTGGAGCAGCTGCTAGGCTATGAATAGTGATGTAAAACCATTAATCTCTCAAATAGACATCACTTGGATGAGTTCATAAGCAAATAGACTGGATTAAAAGATTTGTTGGACCCTCAACAGTTTTGTGGCATGATTTCCTTATTGTAAGGTTGCTGCTCCATCTAACCACACAGGAAACTTAATTATGCTATGAAACCACCTTTTATTGAAAATACAGATAACAATCAGGAATGCAGACTTAAATCAATCACTCATAACTCAAACAATCAAAAATTCAGGCTTCATCAATCACTCATAACTCAAACAATCAAAAATTCATGCTTAATCAATCACTCATAACTCAAACAATCAAAAATTCATGCTTCATCAATCACTCATAACTCAAACAATCAAAAATTCATGCTTCATCAATCACTCATAACTCAAACAATCAGAGGTTCAGACTTCATCCTTGTCATCCATACAGAACTTTTTCCACCAGGACGTATGCCACAGAACAAGGAAAATAGCAGCAGAAGCTAATGGGGTACTGGTCCATTTTGACTCAGCTTCACACAGGATAATTTGAGTAGTGGAACAAATAGTACTAAATTTCTCAGCTATGTTTTAGGCATCAAACATAAACCTTCTTTTTTTTAGAATGAGATAACCCAAAATGCAGAACAGTTGGAGATGATTATCAACTGGCTATCATTTTATTTTTTAATGGATTTAATAAATTTTAATTAACCATCCTTATGGCTTCTCTTTTACCTTCACATAGGTACGTTGTTCATATAGACAAGTATAGATGAGGCTGTTAAAGAAGATATTAAAGTCAGAACCCACTGCCGGCAAGCCTGGTCAGTACTCCGGTGGGGTAACTGTAACATCTTAAGAAGCTTCTTCCCCAGACAGATGCCCCATTGCCAACAGGCCTGTTCAGAACCCTGATGGGTTTGCCTGTTCATACCACAGGTCGGTACCCGCTGCGAGCAGACCTGTTCAGTATCCCGACGGGTTAACCTCTTACACCCTTTTTCTGTCAGAGGCTCTTGTCCCAATTTCATCTTAAAGATAAAATTTATGATTTGCTCAAGCATAGATGAGTGGGGGAGCTGCTCTGAAAACCATATAGGAGTGGGATGGTACCAGAATTGGAAGAGTATTCTTTGTATATGCCTGTAAGGATTTGCCCATATGAACAACTAACCTTCGTAACTGTAGAAAGTGAAAGTCATAAAGTGGCTAAAGACAGTGTATATATATATGTGTTTAGTATTATAACAGCCAAGAGATAATAACCCCCAAACTGCCCGATCTTGAGCACTTTTTTAACATGATGCCTATCGTAAAAATAACTTCATGCCCATAGCTGTAACTAACATCAATTCCCGCTCTTTATCTAGTGTGAAACCAAATCAAATGGTCCTAGCAGCCCATAGATTCATAAGCAGAAAATATTTGGGAAGCTTAAAGCATTAATGTAGGCAATGCCTGGTGGGCAAGTACTCTTATGAATAGCCAAAACAATTCTGAAAAATCTGACACACACAAATGCAGACATTCCAATAAATCAGTGAAACTCAGAAATTGACCCAAATTTACACAGTCCTTAAAATTTTTTTTTGCAAAAATAATCAAAAGGCTGAAATTGAGTAGTGATAAAACACCTCCCTTAGGTTTCAAAACATTATGAGTCTTACTGAAAAGAATATCTGCACCCTTTCAAAAAGAGACCTAATAAAACAAATCCCTGTACATATGTACAAAAAACAATTCCATTGAAGATTACTGAGAGAGAGTAGGAGATGAAGAAGTCATTTCCTCACCTACCAGTTCTAGTTCAGACTGCTGACTCATGTTATGGATGAACTCTTGCTTAGAGAGAGGTTTATGATATACCTTTAACCGATGTCCATTCACTACAAAGGCAGTTTGTTCTTCATCTATTGTTTTTATTTTGACAGAACCATTATCAAAAACAGTCACAATTTCATATGGCCCCATCCATCTAGTGGTAAGCTTACCTTTGAAATGTTTGAATCGTGAGTCAAACAACAGAGCCCAATCACCTTCTTCAAAAGTCTTCTTCTTCAAAAATTTATCATGCCACTTAGTCCGCTAATTCTATATCAACACAGTTCTTTGGACAGCATCTTGTCTGATTTCATCAAGTTCATTTAATTGCATCAGCCTCTGCTCCTGGGCTTCATCTAAATTCAGGCTCAGTTGTGCAGCAGTGCGAAAAGTTTTCACCTGAAATTCTATAGGAAGCAGGACCTGTTTACCATAAACAAGCTGATATGGGGTATGTCCTGTGGTATTTCTCCATGTAGTTCTGTAATCCCACAATGCTTCGGGTAGCCTGTCTGCCCAGTCCTTGTGATGTAGCTGCACAGTCTTAGTTAAAATGGATTCTAGCACTTTATTGGTTGATTCCACCTGACCATTTGCTTGGGGGTGGTAAGGAGAAGATTTATAGTGCTTGATTCCATATTGTTCTGTAAGTGCTTTCATTGATTTAGAGACAAACTGTGCTCCATTGTCAGTCACAATTTCACGAGGAATGCCAAAGCGAGTAAAAATCTCTTCGTAAATAAATTCTATGACTGATTTCTCAGTGGCCCTCAATAGAGCTTTTGCCTCAACCCACTTAGTCACATAGTCAGTGCATACTAAAATATATCTCTTTTTTCTTGACATTGGTGAGATTGGGCCAACAAAATCCAATCCCCATTTTTCAAAAGGTTCAATTTGTACCTGGGCTTGTAAAGGCATTTTATCAGCAGCAGTGGGTCTCCCCATTCTTTGACAACTGTCACAGCCCTGTACATACTTCTCAGCATCTTTAAAAAGGGTAGGCCAGTAATACCCTTGATGTAACACCTTATATGCTGTCCGCTTGTCTGAAAAATGGCCTCCACAGGGTCCATCATGACAGGCTTGGAGGATGTCACCCATCTCATCCTCCCTCACACACCTCCTGATAATCAAATCTGGACCAGTTCGAAAGAGGTCATTACCTACCCATGAATAATTAGCACTTTGCTGTATGATTCTTCGTTTTTCGTAAGATGACAAATGAGCAGGTAGTTTCCCTGTAACCAAATAGTTGGCTACATCTGCAAACCAGGGTGTTTTAATAGAAACAGCAAAGAAGTGTTCATCAGGAAATGTATCATCTACAGGAATATTATCATCAGCATGAGTCAATCTGGAGAGGAAATCTGCAACCAGATTTTCCTTCCCTGGTTTGTCAACTATGGTAATGTTAAATTCCTGTAGCAAAAGTAACCATCTAGTAATTCTGCCACTAGTGATTGGCTTATTCATTAAAAATTTAATAGCAGAATGATCGGTATGAACAAATACCTCGTAACCTGTAATATAATGTCGGAATTTATTGATGGCATGAACTACTGCTAGAAACTCTTTTTCAGTCACTGTATAGTTCAGTTCTGCAGGTGTTAAATTTTTACTGATGAAATAAATAGCATAGGAGGACTGATTTTCTTTCTGTCCGAGCACTCCCCCCAAGGCAGTGTCTGAAGCATCAGTTTGTATATGGAAGGGCAAAGACCAATTTGGGCCCCGCAGAACTGGTGTTGAAGACAATTCTGACTTTAAGGTGTCAAAGGCTGTCTGACAGTGTTGATCCCAATCAAAACCACTGTCTTTGGCCAACAATTTGAACAATGGGGCTGCTATCTTTGTAAAATTAGCAATAAACCTACGATAGTACCCTACGTGTCCCAGAAAACTTCTGACTTCTTTTTGTGTAGTTGGTGAAGATAGACTAGTAATGATTTCAATTTTTGCTGGGTCAACCTTAATACCTTCTGATGAAACATGGTGCCCTAAAACAATACCCTCAGTTAACATCATCTTACACTTTTCATGGCTTAAAGCAAGATTTGTTTCTTGGCACCTAATTAAAACTTTCTCCAGGTTATCCAAGGCTTCTTTGAAATCATTACCGTAGACTGTAAAATCATCCATATATATTTCCACACAGTCATGGACTAAATCAGCCAAAAGCATATTTTTTGTAAATGCAGGCAATATTAGATACTAAAAATGACCAAATAACAAATTTATTTTTTGAAAAAAAACCCAAAAAATAGCCAATTGGAGTTACTTTCACTTATCCATAAATTTGTTAGTGGAATGCAAAAATCTCCTAGGGTTGGCTCAAGTGGTTTGGCTTGGAATGTTGAATTCATATTAGCCAAAGAAGTCACAATGTCAAATCCACCTCAGTCCCTCAAGGTTAGGCATACATGTTGTATATCAACAACATTTACTCTGGGCACCATTCATGAAATGTGAAAGAGTGCGTGAAGAGTTTCCCTAAGAAAGTTTTTCCTCGAAAATGGTATTGAAATGCAGTCTACTAACTATGAAAAAACAAGCACTAACTACTAGAAAATCCCAAGCATGTGTGTTGATGAGATAAAAGAACCCAACCATCTAATATTTAGCACTACTTTTATCTATGAGGTAAAAGAACCCAACCATCTAATATTTAGCACTACTTTTATCTAATATTTAGCACTACTTTTGGCATTGAAGCTCATAAACTAATCAATGCTTTTGGCATTGAAGCTCATAAACTAATCAATGCTTTTGGCATTGACATGGGCGCATTCTTTGATGCTTGGTCTAGGTTTCAGGCTTTAATGCTTAATAAATCACGTGCTTCAATCATTGGTGCTCTGCTCATCGAATTGCGATGACACTTGTGCACTCCTCTGGAAATGATGATATACCTCTAGTTATTTGTTGTCGATGTTGGACTTTGACATTTGAAAATCCTAAGATGTGGTGATTACCTTAACATATGTAATTCAATGCATGAGTGTTATTTTCTGCACTGAACAATTAGACTCAGATGATACCTGTCTATCGTTATTTCTCATGGGCACTTCTTGTGGATACAAAACATAATAAACTCTACGTTCAACGTAGTCAATCGCTGACCCCGATCTTGGCATATATACATAATGTGAGTTTAGAATCAGGAACGATGAATGGCCCAAATCATTGGCTCCTATGCGCTTGGCTTTTGAATTTTATTCTGTGTAAAGAAACAATATGTGACCGCACCATATCCACGGTTCTCAACTGGAGTTATCGGAACTTCACAAGATAAACACCCGATTATTCTGAAAATTCACAGGACTAACTTGTCTTCATATGGATTTTGGCAGACTTGCCTTCCTGGAAGTCTTAAAAATTTGACATCTGCGTGCAAACTTGACCGAGCAGTCAATGCTGAATGGCACCTGGAGTTGAACATTTGGTTCAGATTTTGCGTTTGAATAGTCTCCTCAATATCTGGAATTAATGTATGGAGGTGGAGGTGAAGTGTGCACTTAAAAAAATGTCCAAACACTAGAATTCCCAATTGACATTAGTGATTTTAGGCTCGGCTTTCATCAAGCTCTTACCTTGGTATTTTGACATTTGAACTTGAGTGCTTATTACTCCCACCAACACTTGTCACAGATTTGAATGAACCCAATGCTTGATGTGCTTGGCACTTGGCGATTTTGCGATGATATTCATTTGAAATTCAATAGAAATGAGAATCTCCTCGGCATATTTGAGAGTAAGAGGCTCATGCACTTTATTTTCTCTCTCGGATATGTACCACATGCAATATATAAACAAAATTTAAATCCTTTATATTAACAAGTGTAGGAATGGAATTTCCATGCGTAGTCCATAGCTATACCATGCCTCCATGTGGGCGCTCTACTTGGTGCATGGTTAGTTTCAGGGTTGGAATTTGATGGGCATTTTTCCCGTCAAATATAGGTAAATTTTTTATGAAACTGTCTACCTAAACTGGCAGTTAAGCAATCGAAACATTTTTTTGTTGTTTAACTATTTTTGTAAAACATCATTAGTTTTATTTGAGTCGTCCAGTTGGAAGCCAAGAGGGAGCAGGGTAACCGACTCCATAGTACGTCTACGTGTTTTTGGTATTTATGTGAATTTCCATATGTTGAACTGTTGAAGTACTCACACGACCGCGCTAGGGCCCAGGTGTTAATAAAGGAATTAACTCCTTCTGCATCTCCAGCTACCATGTCCTCTGTAGACTGCATGCGGGTAACAGGTTCATGGATGGACCATGGAATTTGGTAATGGACTGGGACAGGGACCTCAAACTCAAAGAGTCAGAGACTCAGAAGAAGTACGTTGCTGCCTTCTAGTGCCCCTTGCAAGCTGCAGGATTAAGAAACACTACCAATGATAGTGCCACTGCCATCGATCTGTAGGCTGCGATTACCATTTTCAACATCAACGTGATCTCCTCAAAGCTTCCCAGATCCGCTAGTAAGTCTTAATTTCTCCAATTTGCATCCTTGTAGGTGTCTCTTGTAAGTTGTAACCATAAGTTAATTGCATATCTAGGGAAGTTTGCAATAGGTAGCTATAGAACTGTAGAAGGAATGACACCATGATATCGGGCCTGCGATGATCACATCTTCATGCGGTTACTATTAAAAAAAACTTCATGTTTCTAACTTTCCACACATCAGTTGTCTTCATGCGGTCACGGATGTCAGGGATTTCAGCACCCATGATGAAAATCTCCCGCCCCACAATTAGGTCACTTCTTGTTTCAGACACGAATCTCACCATCAGTGTAATGATCATTTTCTTGGAGGCATCAAAAGAAAAGAAAAGAAAATTTTGTGAATCCGTTGTTAATTTGTTTCCTGGATAGCCTAAACAAACTTTGTTGACTCGTTTCCCCACTAAAGGTTTCTGGATCAAGGAACAATACTGATGTCGCACGACATCCTGCAGATATTGCAACATGGAATGAAAGAAAATAGAGCATGTCCTACCTCAATTTCCCTAAAGGATGAGTGCATAGGCACCATGCAGAGGAAGAAGGGGTGGCATGGAGGTCATTATCAACCATAAATGACAGTGCGTTATAACACCCTTAGTGAGAATAAATGACCGTCCACGAAATTTGGTTGCACATGGGATCTTGGTGATGGTGCTATGCATGTAAAAGATAGAACGAGGTAATACCTTTTCCACATAGTCACGCCGTAGCCGTAGCTCAAGCTCAAGTCATAATACAGACGATTGAGGGAGGCTCAAAGCCAAGTTGTATTTCTTCCAAGAATATATACCCTTTCATTCACGATGCTTGGATTGGGAGCTTCATTTCAATAGAGATTAATGTTAACCCAAAATATCGACCTAGGACCAACTTGACAAACCCACTTCGATGACAATCAAAGCCCCAAAACTTTAAGCATTTTGCTAGGTGGATAAACCTTGAGCATTGGGTTTTCTTCTTTAGAAGTGCTCTTGAACAACTTCTACAACAAATTCTTCAGCAGTCTCCTCCTCCACTCTCTTTATTAAAACCTTTTGTATGAAGGCCAAGGGACATGGGGAAGTAAATAGTGCCCTTGAGTCTTTTCCACACATCACTATGAAACATACCAGCTCCCTAAATCATGGACCAGAAATCCTCAATGCATTTGGCCTTTGGGGCAGTTTGTTTTATCTGCTCGACTTCTGCTTAGAAATGCCCTTACACAATGCTTTCCATCAATACTTCACCATGCTTTCCATTAATCCTTCCTATGTTTTGTGGCCTTAAATTTTGAATACGATGCTTTTCCTTTTCTTTGCTCTAAGGGCCATTCACATTCCTCTCCTAATTCGTTTTTGCTCCCCTATAAGTGGAAGAAAGAACACATACAGGAGGAAGAAATCAAATTGAGTTTTTTTGTATTTTTTTGCATAACAACCAAATTGATTTTTTTGGTATTTTTTTGCAAAATAACCGTAGACAACTATTAATGATTAGTTTTTAACTTAAAACTTCATTATGGAGGTAATTTTTTAATTATAACTTCATTATTGAAGGGTTAATTTATGGTCGAAACTTCATTGTTGATGACCAAAATTTTGGACAAAACTTTCTTTGATAAAGAGTATCAGAATCAAAAACGTCAAAAAAAAATTGTACAACGAGAAAAGATGAATACAAATTCCAACCCTAGTTATAGTGCTTGCTTTGAGAGGTGGGGGCTAAGTCCAAACTCGAGTTTGATTTGATAGACAAAAGGTGAAGTTTGATGAGTGATAAGATAAATTTATTAATGGAAATAATAAAATCAACTTGAATGCTATTAATGGGTTTGATTTGATAGACAAAAGGCGAGGCTCGATGAGTGATAAGCCAAAAGCTTTTAATGGAAACGATAAAATTAGCATGAATACTATTCATGGCACTCACGCTTGACACCTACATGTTACGTGATGATACCATGGTTTGACGTGGATCTCAAATTATATAAAAGGAGAAAGGTTATTTTTAAAAGAAGTCCAACTTTTTAATAAAATAAATATAAAATATTAATAATAAAATGTTATATTTATTTTATTATTATTTTTTAAATATCAAACTTTTAAATAAAATAAATATAAAACGTTATTTAGAAAATTGTATAAAATAATTCTTTAATCAATAAAAGTTTATATTTATTTTATTATATATATATATATTTTAATATTTTCGCCAAGGACAAAAGAGACAAAGGTGAGTCAGGCACCAAAGCACTTAAAGAGGATTCTCTAGTTTGATTTTTGGCACATGATGAAATGGTAGGCACCGAAGCACTAAAAGACTATATTTTAATCCTCGGGTGCATTTTAAATGCATATTCAAATATTGAATGTAGTCACTCTTTTAACATGTTTGCACCTTTTAGTGTATGGATTTCACGTATTTTATATTTTCAAAAATATATATAGGAATTTTCTGGAACACAACTCTTATAAGTTGAGAATCTCTTTGTCTATATCTCCAAGCTTAGATGGTAGCTTCATGGTTAAAAAATGTGAGTTGAAAAATAAAATTGCTATATAAGTTTATGTTAAATAAAAAAATTGAAATAAATATATTAAAAATTAACTCAATTAATAGCTCCACATAAACCATCAAATCAAATAGTAGTAGGAATTATGCCTATGTTAAGCAAATGGTTATCTTAGTCTTTAAGAGATGATCCATGAAATTTAACAACGAGATTAAGGTTGATAAGGATGGGCTTCCACTTGTAATCTCCTTGATCGAGCTCAAAGGATTCTCAACGCACAAATAGATAACCTTAAATTCTATAACTTGTCCTTTTCGGGGCAACATCGGGAAGATGGAAGCTATGTCACATCTCCAAGGGTTCATGAACAACATAGACAACTTAGTGCTTATGAAGATACTGTTCACATCGACAAGTTTGAGTAGAATGGGAAAGAGAGTTATAAAGGGGTTGCTTGCATATGGTGTAAGATGCACCACCTAGAGACTTACATAATTGGTCACATATTTGCAATATTCATTTATACCTTATTGATCTAGGCTTTTATTTGCAAATGGAGGCTTACACAAATTAGAGTCATCAAGCCATGTAAAGCACTTATTATGTTTGAATATATTTAAAACAAACTCTTTTTTTCCATATATAAAATAAATTTTGAATTCTAATAATTTTACACAACATTGAACTCAATGGCCCATTGAAGCTTATCCCTAGCATATTGTCTTCCTAGGAAATGGGGGATGGTAGAAGATGGATACATAAATTGTAAATACAATGGAAGGATGTTTTAGCCAATTTATAGATTCATACATTTACTTTTACTAAAAAAGCGGGCACTTGATTTCATGGAACTTAATGGCCAAAGGAAGTTTACCCCTAGCATATACAGTGGCTTCCTAGGAAATGGGGGAGGGGATAAGATGGCTACATAACTTTTATATCCAATACAAATATGTTTTAACCAATTCATGGATTCATAAAATGCACTTTACAATTTCTTTTTTCATAGAGAGACGGAACTTTAGTCAAGCCACACTCAGATACTGAAGGACTAGTTACCATTTATAGGCTATTGAGGGTCAACGATTAAGAAAATAAACCATAGAAATGAACTGAACTAGAGAAATACATAATTCCCATGGTTCTAGGAAGGAATCTAGAGATGAACCAATGGCCAAGGTCACTATCTTATGGTTTATATATTTTTCTTACGATAAACCAATAGAGATTGCTTATAGATCCATTTTGGAATGGTTATAAATTGCTAGTGGTTTCTTATGGAAAACCACTAGAGATTGCTTATAGATCTTATTTGTGGGTATTGTGATTAGTATGACCTTGGAAACATATTAATTACAAAGACTCCATAATAGTATTGGTCTTAAACCGCTATATTTTGTCAAAAAATATAGCAATGGTCACATAGTGTCATACAAAACCCATTAGAATGATCATTGGTGACAAACATTTTTCTACAGTCACTAAAAGTAACATAAAAGAGTATTGGTGAGGGCTAATAAAATATTGTCACTAGAAGTGTCACCAAAGAGAGAATCAATAATGGGCCTTTAACAACCCTCACCAAAAGTGTCACTGAAAAGGGATTTGGTGACAAACCTTAAAAGACCATATCAAAAAGAAATTATAATGATGATGTTTTAAGGGCCTTCATGATATGTGACATTGGTGATGACCCTTAAAGTTCTATCACATGCATGACCCTCACTAATGACCTTTTTTCTTGTAGTGTCAACATAATTAAAGTTGGGACCTTGGAGATAATATTCCTAATTTATGATTGGGAACATTGTAGTGGTATCAGAGCATGGTTCTTGCACCTATGCATTAAGATCATCCATTGAAGAAGAAGTTGAAGAGATGTCTTACTATTATGATGACTCCTATGAGTACAATTCTTATGAGCAGTATGAAGATGATTGTGAGCAATATGAAGAAGAATGTGAATGGTATGAGGAAGAGGTGCCATCATGCAACACTTGTTACAATTTCATAAGGAATGAGGGTTATTATTATGACCTTGTGTATGATGAAGATGAATGTGTCATACCACCAAAGGCTAATCCTATGAATGAATTAGAAATATTGAGAGCTACATGTAAAAATTTGCCTCAACAATATCAGGCCTATCTTGTTTTGATGGGAAAGACAAAGAAGGCCATTATTTTTGAAATATTTTTTGATTGGGTGTTTAGATTTAGGCCCAAGAATGAAGATGTGGAGTTAGTGAAGAAAGGTCTATGCCCTTATTGCAAAATACCTTGAAGAGAAATCATATATGTTTGAGTGAAAAGGAGGAGACCCATGAGCCACCTAGTTTTGTAGGTAGTGAAGCAAAAGAAGCATCACATGAAGAGGATCAAAAGTCACTCCCGAGTGACTTTGAAAAAGATGAAGAAACATCACATGATCATGAAGAACATTCCATTGAAACTATTGAAGATCATTCTGAGACACATTCTGCTTTGGAAATGGATCAAAGAGTATCTATTGATGGATGCATGAACTGTGAAGGAGAACCTACTGATGGGTACTCACACCTCTATGTTGGTGACATAGAGATCAATTTTGAAGGTGTTGATGCAAGCCAAAGTTCCATTGACCATGGATATGGATACCTTGTATAATTTCAAGAAGAACCAAGATCAAATCCCCCATCACCACTTGAGCTTCATGAAGTGGGTCCAAGCAAGAAGGAAGAAGAAGAGGAGTTTCATTTGCAAGAATCTCATTTTATTGCACGGTCCTTGAAGATGGATGAAAAGAATATTCAAGAGGCCTTGAAGACTCTCCATGACACTCAAGCATTGGTGTCAAATTCTTGTTGGAGAGATACTTCATTCGAGGAGCCATCCTTCCTTGAAGACATGGAGAAGATTCAAAGAGCAATGTGCAACATCAAAGGTAATTTCATGTCTTTGTTTTTGGATAGAACAAATTTGGTTGAGATTAATGAATGGTTACATGAGGCATACTTGAAGGACAATAAGGATATTCATAAGCTCAAAATTCAAAATGAGCAACTTCTTGAGAGGTTGCAAGATAATTGTTCTTCCTCCTATGTTTCAAATTGTCACATGGGAGATTGCTTGGAGGATTCTCATGACATGGTGGATCATGAGAAACATGGAAATTTGCATGTGCTTGATGTGTTTGAAGATGATCTTGATGAGATCCAATCACTTGATGTGGTGGAAGAGGAACTTGATTTGCCCCTTAATGATGGTTATGCACTTTTTGAAGAAGTGGATGATTCCTCTAGTACCTTGGAACCAACCTATGAGAAACATTTCACACTTTTGAGGGAGTTGCATGATCCTACGCCTATGTATATTTCACATGATTAAAATTCTGCACTTTCTGATCATTTGGGTGAGTTGGTTCATTCTCCTACATCCTACACTTCCATATTTTGGAACATTCATCCTAATGAAGTATGGCTGAAAGGGTTATTTATGATGGAGCCCCATGAGGAGTACAAAATTCCTATCTCTCCTTTTGATGATGACATGACTAGAGCACCTTCTAATTTACATTTTCAGCATCATCCTTTATTGTCTTATGATGATACACGTCTACATGGATGCACCTATGATGCTCACTTGAGTCACTTGAAGGCTCATGATTTTTCTTACTCCTTGCTTAGTTCATTTGATGTTGAAGGAACTTCATCCAATACTTGGGTGAAGATATTTATCATTGGAGCACATTCTTATTGGTAGCCACATCGTTTTCTATTTTTTTTCTTCTGAATCTCACATTCATGGGTGTATTGATGAGACTTCTTTGAGCCACTTGAAGTCTCCTTGTTTTCTTTGATCCTTGGTTCAGATTTTTGTGGAGATTCTTCATTCACTTCTTGGATGAAAGAAAACATGGATGATTATTTTGATGAATCTTACATTCTTTTGGAGCAACATTATAGTACGTGGGATGCTCATCTATGTCATTGGAGAATATTTGATTGGTCACTTGATGCTTGTATACACTTGGCACATGATGATCTACTTACTTGGATATACAATCACTTTCATGATTCTTTGATGAGGTACCTTCTTGATGTACATTTGTATGATGTTGTTATATACTTTGATGATGTATCTTTTGAACTCATGATTTTTGGAAGGATGCAATACAAGCAATGGGATCCTGGTATTGCTTGGTTTCAGCTCACTTGGAGCAGTAGTTCGATTGCTGGTTTGAGAGAGAAAACCAATATTTAGTTGTTTGAGTTCATCTTTGCAAAGCAGTGTACCGGTTTCCTATGTGGGTGTTACATAGAAATCTTCCACCCTGTGAGCATCAGCATTCTTTGGCCTGTAGGATCCATTTCAGTGACTCAGATCCATTTTTATCCTTTAGTGATACTAGTTTTCCCTATTTTTATTCCTACCCGCTTGTTGCATCCTTGTAGCGGGCATACCCGTGAGTTGCATCCCTATAGCCCGCGGGTAGCATGTAAAATGGTAAAAACCACTATTTATTACTTTTTACTCCCCAAAAGTGGTCATTGGGTGACCTTTGGCTCTCCATCTTCCCAAGTAATGCCTCGATGTGTCCTTTCACCTACCTTTGAGAGGATTATATATTGAGCACATATGGCTTATGGACGGGAGGAAGAGGAGAATCGTAAGAGAACTCTAGTGGATTTTTGCCCTATCTTGAGTCTGCACTCATTGATCCTTGTAGTTGTGAACCATTTATGTTCACCTTCCAAACTCCTTTCTAGTTTGACTTTGCCATTCATGGAGGATTGAAGTGGTGGAGGCACAAGTGGATTGATTTAAATCTTGGTTCAGATTGGTTGCTGACAAGAGGTCATATCACTTTGTACTTCTTCTTGTTCATTAATAGAAATACTCATATTCTCGTCCATTCATGGTGTGAATGTCATTTATTATACATTGGGTTACATTTTCTTATGATATTATGAACCATTGTTATTGATAATGTTAATGTCATTTATATATCACATGTACTTGTTAGATATTGGCTGTCAAGACTAATTTGTAGATTACGAGTGCGTGGAAGTGCGTGGATTGAAAGCTCCAATGGGGATCTACATCAAACGTTAGATCGATTTTGGTTACATTTCTCCATGATCTTAACATTGTCATTTATAATAGCATTGCTTTGAGAATTGAGTAGATTTTTGGTAGTCATATGTCTGTTGTGGTATTCCCAAGCCATAGTGAGTTTTCTCCAATACAGAAATGGCGACTCCGCTGGGGAAAACATCCATGTTTGGGAAAAATTTTGAGCATTAGTCCATAATTAGAGTTGCTATTTATTGAAGCTCTGTGTCACTAATTGGCCATTAAGATACACTGTAGAAAACTTGCTTTTTCTGAGCCTATGGACTCTTTATTGGCCCATTTTCCTTTCCTCACCCATGGGCTAGCTTAGTTCTACCCGCATCTACCCGCCTCTGTTTACTCTACTGTTCGCGGGTACCCGCAGGATTTCCTTTGACAATAGCGTGTAACTCCAGATTTTGTTGATTTATGGATTTTGGTTGTTGCTGGGTGAGTTTGGTTGGTTCCTGATTCTTTGTTGGCCTCTTTCTTGACGTTTCATGCCTTGGTTGTCACCGGATCTCTTCGTTTCTCTTGGTTGAGCCTTCTTGGTTTTTTACCAATCTTTGGTTTTAACCTCTTGGTTTTTCCTTTGGAGCTCTTTCCTTTGGCTGAGTCTTGCTGTTTAGGATCTGCTGGGTTGTCTTAGTGATCTTCTCGGCACTTTAGTGACTGAATAGTAGGATTTTACTTGCATTTTTTCATTCCATTTATATTGAAAAAATACAAAAATATTCATTTAATTTTTGGCATTTTCCTTCTTGTTTATAAGCGAAAATACAAAAATATTTTACTTTCATGTACTGCATCTTGCATTGAGTGCTTGTTGCCTTCATTTTAGGTTCTTCTTGTGCATGGAAAAGATAAAAAATTGCATCTTTATTTTGGAATTGTTGGTTGACTTTGCATATTAGTGACATTGTTTTATTGGATAGATGAGTCTAGGTTTGGACGATTTTGCATACTGTTGAGTCTACACATCACTAGTTTCACGATCATATCCCTTGAGTAACCACAACCACTAAAATTAACGCTTAATCATAAAATTGATTAGACTGATTTTATTTATAGGGTACACCAACTAGCATAGGTTTAGAGTATTGGAATAGATCATTGTGAGTTAACAATCCAAGACTACTAGACGAAACATTAGGTGTCTGTCCAGGGAGTGGAGGAATCCATGGTATAGATCGGTGTTCTCAGGAAGCTCTACTCAATCTAGAGTTAAGCATGAGGTCATGGGAAGTTTGTTGAGGAGATATCCCTATGATACCGGCCGAACGTGGGAGATATATCCAGGATTTGTTCATATCTGGGGGTACCAGAGGTTCATCCTCTTGTGCTTCGGGCTTAGCTACCTTGCCCATACGACGGGTCCCACCTGCGACTGTCCCCCTGAGCATTGGTTATATTGAGGTGAACATAGTTGCCTTACCTAGGTACCGCACAGGGTACTTGCAGTGGTTATGTTGTTTGTGTCCTGAGTCAGATAGGGATTGGACAACACAGTTGTGTTTGTGCAGTGGACTTGACCCCATCGACACAGTGAAGCCTGGGTGTCTCTTTAACTGATTCTGTTACCTCCGGCTATAGTTTGGGAGTCTCAAGCCTCTCCTAGGCGAGACATACCGGCTCTAGTGTCAGGAGCTCATTTATCCACTTTGTTTGTCTTCTCTTGGCTGTAGTTTCTCTAGGTGTGTGTGCTTTTGATTTACTATTTTTGATCGATAGTTGGCCTTTAGGTGACGTTGTGTCTCTCTCCGGAGAGAATGTGGCGTGGAGCCCTAATCTCCGCTGGTCCCGTCGGTTGGCTGGTTTAAACTCGGCTTTGATTACACAACGTATTGCTAGGGGATGTCAGAGGGCTCCCTATGAGTCTTCATATTCTTACATGACTTACATTGAAGACTACATGACTGTACATCCTGATATCGGGAAAGACCCTTCTACTCCTTTGGGTAGAGTTGAGCGTACTTTCGATCCCCTTACTCCTAGAGAGGATTGGGGAGGTGATCCACCTAAGACTCAACCTGGTTCTGTTTGGCCTAAGCCACTTGACCGGGATCCGTTTGATCCTTCGAATGTTGATAATTATCTTTACGGGATGCCCGACTTACACGAGGAAGGAGAACAGGACGAGCCTTTCGTTCCTTCATTTCCACGTGATTATAGATACGGGAGACCTGGGATTCATGATGATACTGGCCCTATGGTCAACCCCACCGCACTCTCTTTTGGTATGCCTAGTCACACTACTGTCGAACCTTCCACTACGGTTGGTACTCATGCTAGTACCATTCAAAGTGTTAGCCATACTATACCCACTGGGGGCACTACCCTAGCTGGGGGCACTACGTTGTCCACCCACTCACATAGTATGGGGACTGGTCAGTTGTCTAACAATGCTAATGCTGGAACACGACCACCTCCTAGGAATACCCAACCTAACCAGAATGTTGTTCGGAATACGACTTGCCATCCAGAACCCAATACACGTATCGCTACTCGTCAACCTAGGACTACTTTTGCACATGATACCGTTCCTCCCAACCATGGGGGTCGACACATACCACATATTTTTCGTCCACTGCCACCACTAGTAATGCTAACGTAGGGGGTGGGAATATTTCCTATCCACATGGACATCACACCACCAACCCTGCTACTAGTCACGCCCATATTGGAGCTAGGAATGCTTCTCATGCTTCTGGTCCCCACACGACTGCTCAAGCTAATCCTAATATTGGGGGTGGGAACATACCATACCATTACGGTCAATACAACACGGTTCCCACTATGAATAGTACATACATGCCCCATGTTCATGGAGGCAACCCTTACTACAATCTAGTCGGTACTGGCCACCAGTATCACCCACCGCCCCAATATGGTGCTCAAAACGCGCATATACCTGCTTACTCTCAAATGGGTCAGGTGGGAGGAGGTTATCCACCTTATGGCCATGGGAAAGCTTATGGGATGTCAGGTACTTAGTATCAGTAGTTTAATCCTCATGGTCAAGCTTTTGGTCCATCCTATAACATAGTTCCGTTCAACCAACCTTTTATGGGAGCTTATAATCAAGCTTTCCAGCTGCAGCTCCCGTTCCTTGCACACTTGAATCTCCTGGATATTTCAAAGCTCATGAATGATCCGGTGTGTCACAACCCTACTTGGCCCTTGGTCCCTACCAAGCTCCCTTCGGACATTCCAAAGTTTGAGGGGAAAGGTGGTGAGGACCTGGGAGATCATGTCACGACATTTCACCTTTGGTGCTCCTCCAACTCTTTGAATCATGATTCCATTTGATTACAATTATTTCAACGCACCCTCACGGGGGCAGCCACAAAATGGTATGTGGAGTTTCCTGGGAACACTTATAGGGGATTCAACGAGATTGCTTTGGTTTTCTTAGACCATTTCCAGTTATCGGTTCATTATGATATAGGTACTGAGTTGTGTTAAATTTTGAGTATTAAATCACAATACTATAGGATCTTTGCTGAGAGAATAACATCTACAGTATATCAATGCATGACAATCATAATATGACAAGCATCACAAGCATCACAAGAATCAAAAGCATAGAGACAAGAGACACAGAGTTTCCGTGGGGAAAACCCTAAGGTGAAAAACCCCACAACTTCCTCAGAGATAGAGAGAGCAATGGCTCAACCAAAATACAACCAAATAATACAGAGATAGTCTCCTAGCAGATGATCCTCCTCCTCCTCACTAGTGCGCCACTTTTCAGAGAGAGAGATAGATGCTTTTCCGAATGAGTAAAATAGAGATCTCCTATCTCTATTTATACTCACCTTTTTGCCCAGTGACCTACTGGGGCCGACTTGTCTACTTGAGTACATCCACATTATATTATATATTAATTAGGGCCGACCCCATAAGGTGGTCTAATAACCCATCGGCAAGTACACACACTTGCGACACTTGTCAATCCACATGACGACACTTCCTTATAGAGGAATAACACATCTCTTATAAGGGTACAATAAATATAAGTATAATATACAGATGAAATACATTCCGAAGTTACATATACATCAACACTCCCTCTTAACTAGGAAGGTATTTCTCGACACACATCTGCTAGACAAGTCTTCTTCTCTGGATCATCGTCATCGATGCATCGCCATCGTCATCATCACTGCTGCTGCTATCTCGTCCAATCTCTGTCTCTACTCGTCATAGGAAGTTCTACAGAGCCAGTCCTTTTTCATACTGGATGTAGGCCCGCCATCTGCAGGTCTTCATCATCACTGGCCATACTCTGGAATCCTCAGGACTTATTACGTGCGTCACAAAACCTGGCTGCAGCATCCCAGGCTATTACGAGCACACAGCTCTACCTGTAGGATCTCCCAGGAGCACATTACATGTGACCCATCACAAAACCTGGCTGAAGCATCTGAGGCCTTTTTCATCCTGTCCAGATCTCCCAGGAGCAAATTACATGTGGTCCACCACAAAACCTGGCTGAAGCATCTGAGGCCTTTTTCATCCTGTCCAGATCTCCCAGGAGCAAATTACATGTGGTCATGGCAAAACCTGGCTGAAGCATCTGAGGCCTTTTTCATCCTGTCCAGATCTCCCAGGAGCAAATTACATGCCATAGGCCAAAACCTTGCAAGAGCATCTCAGGATGTTACGGGTACACAACTCCGACCTGAAATCTCCCAGGGCACAAATTACATGTCCTCTCAAGCAAAACCTCGCAAGAGCATTTGTCAGATGTCCCAGGGCACCGAATTACATGCCATAGGCAAAACCTCGAAAGACCATCTGCAAATCTCCCAGGGCACAAATTACATGCTTTCCTGCACAACCTGATCCACGGCCATAAAGTATCATCTGATACTCATCAAACATCATCCTGATGTACACATGATCATCCTGATCATCATCACTTGCAACATCCTGCTGCATGTCATCTGGAGAAGCTCGTCATCCACGATCATCCAAGTATCCACCTGATACATACATAGATACATGATCCACACAATGTATCCATCAGCATACATGATCTACCTGATCATACAACGATACATGATCCACACAATGTATCCATCAGTATACATGATCTACCTGATCATACAAAGATACATGATCCACACAATGTATCCATCAGCATACATGATCTACCTGATCATACAAAGATACATGATCCACACAATGTATCCATCAGCATCCAACATGATGCGTTCATACAAAAATACATACACATGATCCATCCGATCATATCCAGCATCCAACATGATGCATATACAAAATACAGACACATGATCCAACCGATCATATCCAGCATCCAACATGATGCATACATACATACATATAATGATCCAACTGATCATATCCAGCAGAAACCAGAACATCCTCCTGATGTTCATCATCCAGCGCTTACATCCACAGCCATGTGAAGGATCCCCCTTCCAACATGCTAGGAATGGCTTCAGCAAATGTGTCCATCACTTCTTCCTCGAAGTGTCCTCGACCTGAAGCACGCCAAGCTTCTCTCTGAAGTACTCGAACTTCACCCTGGCTAGTGGCTTCGTCAGCACATCTGCAATCTGCTCGTCCGTTGCAACATACAGGAGCTTCACAGCTCCTCTCTGCACCATATCCCTGATATAGTGATATTTGATCTCTATGTGTTTCGACCTGTCATGAAACACTGGGTTCTCGGACAGCTTCACACAACTCTGGTTATCACAGAAGATACCAGTAGCCTCCAACGGGAGATCAAATAACTCAGACAGTAGCTTCCGTAGCCATACTGCCTCACAACTAGCTGAACAGGCTGCAACATACTCTACCTCAGCTGTACTCAGTGCTACGCAGGACTGCTTCCTGCTAAACCAAGAGATCACACCTGATCCCATACTGAAGCAGCATCCAGATGTGCTCTTCCTATCTGCAGCATTGCCAGCCCAATCTGAATCAACATAACCCTGTAGGTTAAACTTTTGATTTGCTTCATATTTGAGCCCATAATCCACTGTACCCTTTAGGTACCTCAGAACATGCTTTACAGCAACCAGGTGAACACTCCTTGGATCCGTCAGAAACTGGCTTAATGTGTTCACAGCAAAGCAAATATCCGGTCTCGTGTTCGTCAGGTACATCAAGGACCCAATCATCTGACGATACATAGTGATATCAACTGGCTCAGATGAAGCATCACATAGAAGCTTCAGATTCGATGCCATAGGTGTGGCCATGGCCTTGCAATCCATCATCCCAAATCTCTTCAGGATATCTACTGTGTACTTCCCTTGACCAAGGAAGATCCCACCTGCACTCTGCCACACCTCCATACCTAGGAAATAGTGCATCATTCCCAAGTCTTTCATATCGAATTCAGCTGCAAGCTTCCTCTTGGTATCCGCAATCAGTCTATCATCTCCTGTCACAAATAGGTCATCCACATACAGTAGTAGAATCACAGGATTTCCTTCCTCAACCTTGTAGTAAAGGTTGGAATCCGCTTTACTCTTGGTAAAGCCCAAACTAGATAGGAAACTGTCCATCCTACCATACCAGGTTCTGGGGGCTTGCTTCAAGCCATACAAGGCTTTCTTCAATCTGCATACATATGATTCCCTGTTATGTATTTCAAAACCAAGTGGTTGTTCCACATATACTTCCTCTTCTACTACACCGTTTAGGAAGGCAGTCTTGACATCCATCTGGTGTATTTTCCATTTCATTGCTGCAGCCAGGGCAAGTACTGTTCTGATGGAAGTATACCTGGCTACAGGTGCAAAGGTTTCTTCATAGTCTATTCCTTCCTTCTGAGAGAAACCACGAGCTACGAATCTTGCTTTATATTTTTCCACACTGCCATCTGCAGCATGCTTGATTTTGTAGATCCACTTGGAAGTCACAACAGACTTCCCTTTAGGTCTTGGGACAACATCCCAAACATCATTCTTCATAATTGATTGATATTCCTCAATCATAGCATCCTTCCATTCTTTCTTTTCTGCTGCCTCTTCATAACTGGAAGGCTCTTTGTTCATGATGTCACAGAGTAAAGCAACATAACTGGTGTGTGATCTGGTTCTCTTCTTTGCTCTGTGTTCTTCTTCTGGAATGCCAAATCTTTCTGCATCATGAATGAGCTCTCTAGCCCATACAGGTTTCCTCTTGTGAGAGTTATCCTCTCGGGGTGGATCTACAGGTTCTTGTGGATCTTCAAACTCACGATCAGTTTCTGGAACTGCATCAGTCATGGTAGTGTTCTGAAATCTTGTTTCCTTAGGTTCTTCATAAACTTCGGTAGGTGCCTTCCTTGATTTGATGAATGCTGAGTTTTCATCAAATGTTACATCCCTACTGACATCAATCTTTTTGAACCCTGGAAAGTATATTCTGTACGCCTTTGAGCTTTCACTATAACCCACAAAGATGCCCTTCTTTCCTGAAGGATCTAGTTTAGTCCTCTTCTCTTTTGGGACATGAGTATATACTGGACAACCAAATATTCTGAGATGGCTGACTTCAGGTTTCTTACCAGAAAAGACTTCTTCTGGTGTCTTGTTGTCCAATATCTTGTGGGGAGTTCTGTTCTGCACATATACAGCTGTTCTAGCTGCTTCTGCCCATAGATGCATAGGAAGATCCTGATCATGCAACATTACTCTTGCTGCTTCCATGATAGTTCTGTTCTTCCTTTCTGCAACTCCATTCTGTTGAGGATTATAAGGAGCAGTCAACTCCCTCTTAATCCCTGAATCACTGCAAAGCTTCTTGAAATCATTTGAGGTGAATTCTCCACCATTGTCAGATCTGAATGTTTTGATTTTCTTGTTAGTTTGATTCTCCATCAAGGTTTTGAATTCCTTGAAATTAGCAAACACCTCATCTTTTCCTTTCAAGAAGTATACCCAAGTCTTCCTGGAGAAGTCATCAATAAATGATACATAATAAACATACCCACTGAGGGAACTGGATGACATGGGGCCACATACATCTGAGTGGATGATTTCCAGCATGTCTTTTGCCTTGCTTTCACTGCTTGGGAAAGCCTTCTTAGTGTTCTTACCTTTTGCACATCCTTTGCAAACCCCTTCATGTTTGGTCTTGATTTCAGGAAGACCTTCTACAGCCTTGCTTGCAATTGGAAGTGCTCTATAGTGCATGTGAGCAAGTCTCCTATGCCAAAGTTCACTTGGCTCCATGGATTCATGTACCATGGCATGTTCAGGTTGACCCTTTAATTTATACAAGCCTCCCTCTTGCTCTCCAATCACTACTGCATCATCTATAGTCTTTCCCTTTGGCCACATTAGTACTTGGCCATCAACAAATGCAACCCTCATACCTTTTGCATCTAGAGCAGAGATGGAGAGTAAGTTCTTCTTGAGCCCAAGTACATAGAGGACTTCCTTCATCTTCAGAGATTTTCCCGAATCTAGGTTGTAAGAAGCTTCACCACTTCCTTTGATTGGATATTGATAATCATCCCCAAGTTTCACCTTATGGGGTGACTCATGTTCAGATAGGTTCACAAAGGATTCTTTAAACCCAGTCATGTGTTTGGAAGCCCCACTATCAATCAACCAATCATTACAACCATGGGAGATGGTACCTGTGAGAGCAGAGATCAGAACATACTCTTCTTCACTTGATGAGTCATCATTACTATCACTTTCTGCCCTAGCCTTCTTCTTTGGAGGTTCATCATCTTCTACAGCATGAGCATGAAACCTTCTTTTGCCACCCTTCGTCTTCTTGTTGGAGATGTTTTTGTCCTTCTTGTTCTTGGGACAATTTATGGCAATATGTCCTTTCTCATTACAGGTGAAGCATACTCTTCTTTCTTTGAATTGATGTGAAGATCTCTTGGGGTGAGATGATTCTTTCTTGGACTTCCCTTTCCTGGTGTGGGCTGCAAGAGCTTGATCTTCTCCTCCCATCTTTTCCTCACGAGCTATAAGTCTAGCTTCTTCTTGAGAACATTCTTCCCGAAGTCTACTGAAGGAGATCAACTTCTTCCTTGCACAAATTCCTTGAATAAAGGAATCCCATGACCTGGGTAGGCCATTTAGAGTGGTCATCACCACTTCACCATTCTCCACCATTTCATCTACTGCTTCTAATTGTTCCTTGATCTGAGAGACCCTTGAAAATTAGGATTGAATGGTTTCTCCATTCTGAAACTTCACTGCTTTCAATTGGTTCTGCAGGGTCATCTTCCGATTTATGTTCTTTCCTTCAAATAGCTTGGTCAAAGATTCAAACATCTCTTTGGGTGTCTTGAGAGAAGACACATGGGGTATGAGATGGTATTTAATAGAATCAGCAATGATTCTCTTTGCCTTGACCAAGTTCTTCTTGTGCAATACCTTGGCCTCTTCATCCTCTGGGATAGGGATGTCTTCTTTCACATATGAGTCCAACTCATTCTCTTCCAGGATTAGCCCAATCCTATACTTCCAGGCTCGGAAGTTGTCAGCCCCTTCAAGCTTATCCTCAAGCTTGGTGTGAAGAGACATCTTTAAGAGTACTTCAAATGGAAATAGAAAAGTTTTAGGACTTACCACTTGAAGTGCTGAAAACTGGATCTGGTCCCGGATTAGGGTTTGTCAGAGAAACCCTAAAAATTCAAAATGTGAATTTCAAAATTCCAAAAGGATAGAAAGATGCGCCTTGGAGAGCTGATCAGCCTAGTACATTTAGAAATTGAGATCAGCAAAGTCTTGTCCTTCAAAATTGCCTTTTTGTCCTCCCGGGTTCACTGGGGAGAGCCCTGAATTAGGGTTTGAGTTTCCCGAAGATCTACCCAGCCAAAAATCTCGATCCAAAGCTCAAACCTTCGATTTTTGCAAGGAGCTTCCAGCTGTACCTTCAGTTTCCAGAAATTCCTATTTTTGTGGAAACCCTAATTTTTAGGGCCAAAACTGAAAATGCTCGGAACTGAAATCTGATTGGACAGAAAGATGCGCCTTGATGAGTAGATCCAATCTACTATACTGAATTTCAAAAATCTATGGAGAGAAACCCAATAAACAAGCAATACAAGCTTCCGTCACTGCAAAATGTCTTCTTCTCAGTTAGGCTCTGATACCATGTTAAATTTTGAGTATTAAATCACAATACTATAGGATCTTTGCTGAGAGAATAACATCTACAGTATATCAATGCATGACAATCATAATATGACAAGCATCACAAGCATCACAAGAATCAAAAGCATAGAGACAAGAGACACAGAGTTTCCGTGGGGAAAACCCTAAGGTGAAAAACCCCACAACTTCCTCAGAGATAGAGAGAGCAATGGCTCAACCAAAATACAACCAAATAATACAGAGATAGTCTCCTAGCAGATGATCCTCCTCCTCCTCACTAGTGCGCCACTTTTCAGAGAGAGAGATAGATGCTTTTCCGAATGAGTAAAATAGAGATCTCCAATCTCTATTTATACTCACCTTTTTGCCCAGTGACCTACTGGGGCCGACTTGTCTACTTGAGTACATCCACATTATATTATATATTAATTAGGGCCGACCCCATAAGGTGGTCTAATAACCCATCGGCAAGTACACACACTTGCGACACTTGTCAATCCACATGACGACACTTCCTTATAGAGGAATAACACATCTCTTATAAGGGTACAATAAATATAAGTATAATATACAGATGAAATACATTCCGAAGTTACATATACATCAACAAGTTGTTGTCCACCTTTCGTCAGAATAAGGCCACACATATTTCTGACCACATTCAAGAGTGGTGTCGGCGGAAGAGATTAGTGAAAGCCAACATTCCTCCATAGTTCCTGTTGGAATGGTTCCTCAAGTCTTTACTTCCATACATTGCTAAGGATGTTTCGATGTCCGACATTGTGACTAAGGAACAAGCTATCTTGAAATTCCATCAATTAGATCTTCTTTATTCTCAGTCTAGCATTTTGTATGACATTATTCCTGATGCACCGAGAACAAGACATGAGCCTATGTCAGTTCCTGGACCACATGCCGATGGCATCGTGGGGTCCGCATGCACTCTCCCTATAGACTTGGTAGCTAATCAAATGCAAAATTTGTCGCTAAACTAGTCTGCTCCCAGACAGGTTCACACCTTGTCCACTTCCACTCCGTCGTCTGATGTACACAATGTGCAATCAATGAAACTGTCAAGTAACCAGCAACCTGGTGGTAAGAAAAAGGGGATAAATAATCATAGGGGTGGAAACAATGGAAGTAATAATAATAGTAATCATAATACTCCTCGTAAAGAGAATGCCAACCCTCCTCAGGAAGGCGGTAATGCTGGCGAGGATCGTAAACCTAGGCGTAAGGTGAAATTCCCTTGCAAGATTTGCGGGGAGGATCACCTTACTCACTTATGTCCTCATATTGAAGAAGCATCGAAGCATTTGGCACAGATCCCAGCTGTGTTGAAGGATCCCCTTCCTCATCATCAAAATATGGCTTCGCATGCCCCCACCACTGGTTATGGTACTAATGAAACGGCTTCTTCCAGTACTAGTGGTTATGGATGTGTGAATGTGGTTCAGTCGGAGGTTTGTGTTGCTACTCGTCAACGTGATTATGGTGCACCACAACCGAATTTGGGGAATGAGCCTCCCCCTCCTCCTAATAATTCCTTGCATATCGAGAAGCCTTCCCTTATGCCGTCGATACCAAAAGGTGTTCTTAAGTGCTCCACGCATAATCCTAATGCTCGAGCCGCCCAGAACTACTCCATCATAGAATATTTGGGCCAAACTCCATGTGCCATGTCGGCTCTTGAAGTTTTGCAAGCCTGTCCTTCTCAGAAGCATGCCCTTTTGAGTGCGTTAGGAGTTCAGGATGGGGGAAGTCCTAGTGTTATCAAGTTTGACACTACTGATGTCCAGCCTCATTTACCTTACCACGTGGCTTTTCAAATCCAGGTGGTTTTCCTTAAGATCTTCGTCAAACGTACTATGGTTGATGAAGGTGCCTCCGCGTTAGTAATGTCGTTAGCTTGTTGGAAAGCTCTTGGTTCTCCTCCTCTACTTCCGTCTAGAACTACACTCATTGCATTCGATGGTAGATCTTTTACGCCACATGGAATTATCCCTTCCCTTGTTGTCTCCTTGGGAGGTAAGTCCATGCCTATTGAAGTCGAAGTGGTTGATGCACCCATTGACTACAACCTTTTACTGGGTCGGAACTGGATGTACGCTATGAAAGCTGTCACGTCCACTGTATTTTGAGTTATTTGCTTTCCCCATGAAGGAAAGATCGTGACGATCGATCAACTGGATTATGTTGGCACTCCTTCCACAACATCTACGAGATATGTAGTCCCACAAGTTTCTGATTCTCAGCCGGCAACTGGGAACATAGGTGTTGGGATGTACCCCTCATTGATGGGAACCTTTAACCATTCCGCACCTGTGAATTTTATTGGAACCATTTCCAACAGTGCGCCTCCTCCTCCACGGATTCTATGTCTGGAGACATTGCGCACGTTGTGATATCTATTCCCTTATTTGTAGCGGAGCTCACTTACGATCATATCCAACAAACGACTGCAGATCTGGATCTCTCTTCTTCCTAGACAGTTGAAGAAGATCTTGTTACGCTGCCAGTTTGGGCAGCCAACTCATCTTTCTCTCACGATTGCCTCAATGATACTTTTCCATCTAATGAAGCTATCCTCGAAGCCATGTGTGGTAGTGAGAGGCCTTGGGGAGATATGCACCATCGCTCTTATTTCCTTCCCAAGCTTGATCTCGTTGAGCAAAAGGAGTTTAGGATGACTCTAGCTGAGATGGTTGGTCACCCTGTGGCTCTTTTGTAGTCGCATGATGTTTTCTTGGAGGGGAATATGGCCAATATCTCCCCAACCACTTTGATCAACATCTCCTGCACTCCCAAAATGATTGAGAATGTTTACGTCGGTGCTGATTGCACTCTTGAGGAGATTACTATTTACATTGATTTGTTTGTGGAACTCCAGGAAGCTTTCGCCTGGTCATATGAGGAGATGTCAGGAATAGACCCCCGCATTGTTGAACACGAGATTATAACGTATCCTGATGCTATACCGGTTCGACAACGCTTACGTGCTATGAACTTTAGGAAGGCAGCTGCTATTAAGGCAAAGGTGGAGAAACTGCTCAAAGCTGGTTTCATCTACCCTGTTCCCCTTACCGAATGGGTGTCAAACCCCGTTCCTGTGGATAAAAAGCAGGGAACGATCCATCTATGCACTAATTTCAGAGATTTGAACCGTGCATGTCCCAAAGACAACTTCCCCACGCCATTCATTGATCAAATATTGGATGCTTGTGCGGGGAGTGAGATTTTTTCATTCATGGACGGATTCTCAGGTTATAATCAGATTCAAATCAAACCCGTGGACCAACATAAAACGACAATTATTTATCCATGGGGAACCTTTGCATATCGAAAAATTCCCTTCGGCCTCAAGAATGTTGGAGCTACTTTTCAGCTAGCCATGACTTATGCCTTTCACGGTCTTAAGATGATTATGGAAGTTTTCTTGGATGATCTTGCTGGCCATTCTCGCAAGAGAGCGGACCACCCCAAGCACCTCCGTATGATTCTCGAATGATGTATTCACTACAAAATTCAATTGAAAAGAAACAAATGCATCTTCGCTGTTAGGACTGGTCACCTTCTAGGATTCATAGTTTCGAGGGAGGGTATTAGAGTCGATCCTCTCAAAGTTGAGGAAATACTTCAGTTGCCTCCTCCGCGTAATCTGTTACAACTTCAGAGCCTCCGAGGGAGAGCTACTTTTCTGCATCGGTTTATAGCTAACTATGCTAGTATTACTAAAGGTTTCGCATGCCTATTGAAGAAACACACACCTTTTATCTGGGATGAGCGAGCCCAACAGTATTTCGACGCCCTTAAGAAAGCTTTGGTATCGGCCCCCATGCTTAGTCCGCTAGACTTGACACGATATTTCATTCTTTATGTGGCCGCGTCTCAAGAGACTATTGGCATGGTCTTGGTTCAGGAAGATGATGCGCTCATCAAGCATGTTATCTATTATCTTAGTCGAAATTTAGTAGACGCTGAGCTAAGGTACACCCACGTAGAAAAGCTGGCACTTGCGACTGTTCACGCAGTCCAACGGTTACGGCATTACATTTTACTTCGAACAATCACCGTTGTAGCTCACATCAATCTGTTTCAGTTCATGCTATCATGACGCCTTATCGGGGGTAAGTATAATAAATGGATTGTGATCCTTCAAGAATTTGATCTCGATTTTGCTTCTACAAAATCAGTGAACTCATTGGTGTTCGCTGAACTTATGTCGGACCTTCCACGGCTTGATGAGGATGTCATTCATGAAGATTCCTTCGTGGATGAACACTTATTTCTTATCTCGATCGAGGACCCTTGGTATGGGGATGTCATTGTATATCTCCAAACTTTGAAGTTTCCTCTGCATTATTCACGAGACGAGCGACGGCGTGTGAGACATCACGCTAAATATTATACTATCGTCGGTGACACTTTGTATCGCCGAGGAAAGGATTCCATTCTCCATCATTGCTTGACTCATGGAGAAGCGGAACGGGTACTTAATCATTGCCATGCAAGGGCGTGTGGCGGTCACTTATCCGGGCTTGCTACAGCCCAGCGTATCATGCGAGCAGGTTATTTTTGGCCTACCATCTTTAAAGATTGTATTAACGCTGTGAAGAGATGCCACCCTTTCCAGGTGTTTTCTTTGAATGGACACTCACATCCAGCGTCCCTCCATCCGGTCGTCACTGTCGGTCCCTTCACTAAGTGGGGGGTAGATTTCATGGATTGCAAACCAGCTTCGGTTGGGGGGCATCATCATATTATCGTGGCCATGGATTATTTTCCAAGTGGGCTGAGGCCATGCCTACTGTAAAATCCAATGGTGCCACTGCATCCCATTTCCTGTTCAACCAGATAATCACTCGATTCGGTATCCCGAAAGAGATTGTCACTGACCATGGCAGTCACTTTCAAAATAAGATGATGGAGGATTTGTCTCTCAAGCTTGGGTTTCGCCAGGAACACTCATCTTCCTACTATCCTCAAGTGAATGGTCAGGTTGAAGTAGTAAATAAGTCTTTAAAGACCATTCTCCAATGTACCATCCAACAAGGCAAGACCAATTGGCATATCATGTTATATCCTGCTTTGTGGGCATACCGAACCACAGTTAAGACTGCCACTGGGTTCTCACCATTCCAGTTAGTTCATGGTGTGGGGTCACTTTTACCCATTGAATGCGAAATCCCTTCGCTCAAGCTAGCCATAGAGCTCCTCCCTGATACGACGGAGATTGAACAACGTTTAATACACCTCGAGCAACTTGACGAGCACCGTCGAGATGCCGTTGTGGCCATTAATGTTAACAAGTGTCATGTCAAGGTTCAATATGATAGGTCTGTCCGTCCCCGACAATATGCTGAAGGTGACTTGGTACTCTTGTATGACCAAGCTAAAGAACCCCTGGGGGAAGGCAAGTTCAATCCCATGTGGCATGGTCCTTACATTGTGAGGTGTGTCCTAGAAAAAGGATCTTATGAGTTAGAAGATTACGAGGGAGTTGTCTTAAAGGAGCCTAGAAATGGGCTCTACCTCAAGCGGTATTATGCTTGAGCCTTTGGTTCAGGCTGATGCTTTTGTACACTATTGTATAGTTTTATGTAAATAGTTTAGTTTGCCTTTTGGTTGTCAGGTCTGCTGATTAGCCTCTGTTTGATTAACAGATGTCAACGGGATGTCCTACATTCCTAGGTTTTGCGGATGGTGCTAGCCGACATACACTGCAGCTTGCTTCTGCTGCCTGGGTTATTTTCTCACCTGACCACCTAGTTGTGTCCTCAGGAGGTGCTTGTCTCAGTCCTACATCTAACAATGTGGCTGAGTATATTGCCATTATTGAGCTACTTCGGGATGCCATTTCACATGACATCCCGTCTTTAGAAGTCCGCCTAGATTCACAACTAGTTGTGTCTTAGCTGAACAGGCAGTACCGTGTATGAGACCCTACATTACTACGGATATTCCTCAAGGTACGACTCTTGGAGAGAAATTTTGTTTCCATTACATATATTCATATTTCGAGAAGTCACAATTATATATCTGATGCATACGCTAACTATGTATTAGATTGGCATTTGTCACATTCATCATGAGGACATAAATACAAAGACATTCATACATTTGTAACATACACACATGTAGTAGAACCGAGAATCAAAGTTGTATATATATATAAATATGTCCAAAAATGGTAGTGTCATACAAAACTGGAGCCCCTAGCCCTAAAAAATATACATATCGATACAGAAAATGATGAGACCCCAGGATATCTATTCCGTCCGAGGAGGTCTAGCTGTCGCCTCAACGGGGTGTGTCTCATAGTAGTACTATACTGCGTTGGCCATCCACTGCAGTAACCACACCCACTCCCTGGGAACACCCACTACCTGGCGTTACATAGCCTCTGGTAGTTGGGCTACCTCTATCGGTGGAACTCGAGCACACATCCGTGATACGTTGCGCCGCAACGTCTATAGTGTGGGCCCTACTGCGACATCTGCTGCCACCTCATCTCTACCCCAACGAACATGTCTCGGGAAGCCCTCGGGTCTCACTGGGCCTTTGTCTGCGAGCAAACAGTCACCCATTAGCACATGATGCTACCACCAAAAATATTTTTTGCATTTCAACTATAATAAAAAAATCCATAAAAATTTAATAAACACAAAACCAAAAGAGTACTCACCGATGTCTCTGAAGGCTGCGCCTGGTGGGAGCGGCATGTCATGGTCCTGTCTGAAGTCTATCCCCGCATAGGGATAGTCCTCTATCGCGATCACCTGCCGGTTCCACCAGCGGAAGAACTCCTCAGTATATGGTGATGCCAGACGGCCACCACCCTGTCATGTCAGTATCTCAATCCACCGGGTCAGGGTTGGATCTCGGATATTGTGAGGAGGGGCATCCACCCTCGGACTAAGTCCCGGAACCCTCTCAAAGAAGAAATTGCAGAGGATGACACCATACCCAAAGTTTTTGGCCTTACCCTCTTTGCATTCCATCAGTTGTGTCTTCATAGACACTAGCAGAGTAGTACACCGGTCGAATACAGTAGGCTGTAACCATTGTGACACATAGAACATCACCGATCTGGATGCCTGATGTAGTGCTTTGGATCCCGTGATCCGTACCAGAGTAGCCACTATGATCTTTGTGCTCAAGTCCACTATAAGGTTGACCGACACTTGGCTCCCCAGTGCTCGTGTGTTGGCGGGGCAATACCGCGCTATGTAATCTTGCACAGTGGTCCCACCACCCACAGTCCGTGACCAAAGACTAGCCACTTCCCCTCTATAGGACAAACCGGTAATGAAATAGATATCCTCTACTTCCAATGTCAGTGTTTTCCCGTTGAGGATGAAGTGTTGAGCATCCACATCCCAAGTCCCAGAATAAATGAGTTGAAGTCGACGGAATGACTCTCTGGAAGGAGGGCATTAAGGCATCCACCATCAACCAGCACGAGGTACCAACAATGTTGAAAGATTTGGAAGAACTCAGGTGAAACAGACTGACTCAATAAGGATGGCTGACATGCAATAGTCAAGAGATCTGAGGAGTGGCCGACACTGGTTTCGGGACTTCCTTTGAATAAGAGCATGAGCATATGGATAGACTTAGGTAGCATAGACTTGACATAAACTGTGCAATGCAGGAGGCATTACAGAGGGCTCCATAATGACTGGAATCTTAACCAATTGGTGGAGAAAACTGAGAAACAAGTACAACTCCTAAGGCCCAACTATAGTCCCGACTCATAATGTACAGAGTGGAATGAATGCTCTATTCAAAGGCGACACAATAGCAACCAACAAGAAATAGTGACCATAATCCCGTCCAGCTTTTTGGAATATTTGATTTTTTTGGTCTTTTTCATATTTGGGAAAAGCTTGAAAAAGAATAAAATTGCTTATAGTACAACAGGTGAGGGAACGAGTGTCAAATAGCTAGAAGACTAGTCCCAAGCAGTGCGTGTAGGATGTGGACACTCGGGGGTGTGTTCCCTCAGGGTCAAAAGGTCATCAACTGGTAAAGGGAAAATATATAAGCTCTGCAGGGCTCGACAGGGAAAAGTGCTCAGGCACCAGGCTAACAATTGAGTAAGTGGGAGCCGGCACAAGGCTCAAGCGACAAGCAGGATGATGCAATGCAATCACAACATGATATAGTTGAGGGGAGTCCTTAAGGGAGATGGCCAGCATAAGACAAAGTAGAGTATGAGTCTTTATCGCAACGTCATGGCGTGACTACAAAGGACTCTCAATCATAAGGACAAACAACGGCATGGGCACCAGAATGCATAACGGGGTTCTAACTAGGGTACCCATGTTTGGGAAAGCCCTACCGCCACATGATGACACTTCTATAATAGTGTGAAGGTTCCGTGTCAGTCACGAAGAGGGGTCGCACCTAGGGTTTATGAAAAATGGTCAAAGTTCAAATGCATAATGCACGTGAAAATGGTATCTAACCTATATGCTAGGTGTGAAATGTACCTGCCGTAGGTGTGAAATGGTTCAAAACAACTCTCGCCAAGGAAATCTATTGAAAAAACACTACTCCATGACACGATATTAGTTCATAACGGCTCAAAATGGCAAAAACTATAGAAAAGTGGGTTTAAAAATTTATAAATAGTAACAAAAATTTGTAATTTTCGATTCATTTGTACTATTCACCATTTTGGAGTTTAGTGGTAAGTTTTCACCTGAAACTTCAAACGCCGATCGTGGGAGCTACAAGCGACTATTCAACGAACCATCCAGAGAAGGTTAGTGGTCACTGCCATACCTTTCATTTAAGTGCTTTTATTTCAATTTTGGTCGGTGGTATTTTTTGTTTGGCCAAGCCCTAAATGGCCTCGGCGCTACCCACGGGCTATAAGTATGCGGGTCACGGGTAGGGCACCAAACGTGCAGTAAAAAAACTAACTACCCACGTCTACTCGCAATTGTCTACAATTCAACCCGCAGGTACAACCGTGAAGAAGTTTTTAAACATGAAATTGACTAAAAATTTCTTTCTTTGCACTCCAAGATGGTTCTAGAGTGGAGAGAAAGAGAGCATGACCAGGTAGATGAGGCCATGCGCAACGATTTGCAAGCACAACAAGCATTGCAAGCATGTGGTTTATATAAATATTGGAGTCTCGGGGGTTTAAGGGCCCAAAACCTACTACTCTGTCATTTGATAAACTACTGGGATGTGGATGCTCAACACTTCATCCTCAACGGGCAAACAATGATACTGGAAGTAGAGGATATCTATTTCGTTACCGGTTTGTCCCGTAGAGGGGAAGTGGCTAGTCTTTGGTCACAGACCGTGGGTGGTGGGATCACTGTGCAAGATTACATAGCGTAGTATTTCCCTACCAATAGACGAATAGTGGGGAGTCAAGTTCCGTTCAACCTCATAGTGGACTTGATCACAGATATCATAGTGGCTACTCTGGTACGGATCACAAGATCCAAAGCACTACATCAGGCATCTAGACCGGTGATGTTCTATGCATCACAATGCTTGCAGTCTACTGTATTCGAATGGTGTACTACTATGCTGGTGTCTATGAAGACACAACTGACGGAATGCAAAGAAGGGAAGGCCAAAAAATTTGGGTATGGTAGCATCCTCTGTAGTTTCTTCTTTAAGAGGGTTCCGGGACTTAGCCCGAGGGTGGATGTCCCTCCTCACAGTCTCCGAGATCCAACCCTGACCTGGTGGGATGAGATAATGACACAATAGGGTGGTGGTCATCTAGAATCACCATATACTGAGGAGTTCTTCCACTGGTGGAACCGGAAGGTGATCGCGATAGAGGACTATCCCTATGCGGGGATAGACTTCAGATAGGACCGTGACATGCCGCTCCCACCAAGCGCAGCCTTCAGAGACATCGGTGAGTACTCTTTTGGTTTTGTGTTTATTAAATTTTTATGGATTTTTTTATTATAGTTGAAAAGCAAAAAATATTTTTGGTGGTAGTATCATGTGCTAATGGGTGACTGTTTGCTCGTAGACAAAGGCCTAGTGAGACCCGAGGGCTTCCTGAGACATGGCCGTCAGGGTAGAGATGAGGTGGCAGCAGATGTCGCAGCAGGGTGCACACTCCAGACATTGCAGCGCATTTCAACTTGATGGGACTTGCACCATCGAAGACTTTTGTAGAAGACCCCAGGCAATTGTGGCATTCAGTATGCTACATATGACTTTGAATTTACATCTGAGATATCACCTCTCAGATTTCAGCAGTTTGTACCTCCATTTTTGCACCAGTTGTTTCCTTTTCAACAAAAGACCGTATCTTACTGTAGAGGGATCATGGTTATGCTCACTTGTGACATATATCCATTATGTACTGCCTATTCATGGCCATTGTATTAGATTGTTGTACTATACCGACATGTATTCAGTGATACTATTGTATTATGACAAGTCAGTTGTTCTTTCCACTTCTATCTCCATCACTCCACTTCTGAGTTTTATAATTTATTTCGGCCATCGTAGCACTTTCAGTCTCTGACCTCACACATTAGGGAGCATCTATTACACAGAAATCTTCCACCCTATGAGCATCACAATTCTTTGGCCTGTAGGATCCATTTTAGTGACTTAGATCCATTTTTATCCTTTAGTGATACCAGTTTGCCCTATTTTTATTCCCACCCGCTTGTTGCATCCTTGTAGCTGGCGTATGCGTTAGTTGCATCCCTATAGCCTGCGGGTAGCATGTAAAATGGTAAAAACCACTATTTATTACTTTTTACTCCCAAAAAGCGGTCATTGGGTGACCTTTGGCTCTCCATCTGCCCAAGTAGCGCCTCAATGTGTCCTTTCACCTACTTTTGAGAGGATTATATATTGAGCACATATGGCTTATGGATGGGAGGAAGAGGAGAATCGTAAGAGAACTCTAGTGGATTTTTTCCCTATCTTGAGTTGGCACTCATTGATCCTTGTAGTTGTGAACCATTTATGTTCACCTTCCAAACTCCTTTCTAGTTTGAGTTTTCCATTCATGGAGGATTGAAGTGGTGGAGGCACAAGTGGATTGATCTAGATCTTGGTTCATATTGGTTGCCAGCAAGCGGTCGTATCACTTTGTACTTCTTCTTGTTCATTAATAGAAATACTCATATTCTCGTCCATTCATGGTGTGAATGTCATTTATTATACATTGGGTTACATTTGCTTATTATATTATGGACCATTGTTATTGATAATGTTAATGTCATTTATATATCACATGTACTTGTTAGATATTGGCTGTCAAGACTAATTTGCAGATTACGAGTGCGTGGAAGTGCGTGGATTGAAAGCTCCAATGGGGATCTACATCAAACATTGGATCGAGGTTGGTTACATTTCTCCATTATCTTAACATTGTCATTTATAATAGCATTGCTTTGAGAATTGAGTAGATTTCTGGTAGTCATCTGTCTATTGTGGTATTCCAAAGCCATAATGAGTTTTCTCCAATACAGTGGGAGACCTTTTGAGAGATGGATTCAATTCTCACATGCTTGGTGTTCTTGGAATTTCATAGTATACATTTCAAACCATGCATGTATCATGATCATTTGGGACCCTGGGATCATTTTTGGGGGCAACAAGCAGTATGGGAGATTGAGTTACCACTTGAGAATGTGATTGTAATCAGAGTAGTGCAACAGCGAGCATGGTGGTTCCTCTCTAAAATGATCTTGGAATCTTGAAGACTCAAATTTTGGAAACTCAGTGGCAACTTCAAATAATTATATAGTGAGCAAAATCCTGGTTGAAAGTTCAAAAAGGGTTTCCAAAATATGAAAGAGGTAAAGATTCATTGTGTAAATTTTGTTTTGATGGATTTAATTAATCTTTTGGTGTTATGGGTGATGTCACAAAAGATATCAATGTCAAAAATAAAATCCAAATATCTTTACTTTTGGAAACAAACAATTGTAGTACATGAGTGCCACTACTCAAAGTTTTGGAAGCAAAGCGGGTTCTTCAACTTACATGTTTGAAATTGCTTGAGGACAAGCAATCTAGGGTGGGGAGGACTGTAATGTCCCCAATTAAATAATTTTCATATAAAAAATTAAGTTGCCCTATCCAATTACTAAGGATTATATGGGAAAATTAAAATATTGATATTTAATCCCAAGGCCTATAGTTTCTCATGGAAATTCAAAATTCAAAATTGATGGTGGAAAATAGGCCAATGAATTATGGAAAAATCATTAATTTTTCCAAAATGAAGTGGCATGGGGTTCTAGTTGGAATTGGGGGTGCATAAGTGGATATGTGGGGTCCACATGAGGGAATATTCCTCCTTTACACATGGCACCATCCTCAAATTCGAATTTGGAAGCATAAGTAACTCCCATGGGGAAGGTGAAGAGTCGCAGGGCTATTTTTAGTCAATGACAGATTCTATGACAACCTATGACATATATGACAACCTATGACATATATGACAACTTATGACAAGAATCGGGTCCTATGACAACTTATGAAAACTTATTACAACCTATGACATGTTGCATGTCTTAAATTTATCCAAGGAGGGAACTAGAGGAGAAGGGTGGGCCCACATGCTAATGTAACTTCCCCAAAATCAATCTAAGCCTCTCAAATTCAAGTTTCCAAGGTAGATGGAGTTATTGTTTGGAAAAATAACATTATAGAGGAATTAAATGCGTCCCAATGTATCATTCTCTCATAAAAATAACATTTATTAATATTTTGTTAAATATTTGTGAGAGAATTCTAGAATGAGGGGAAATGCTCCATGAAGATTTATAAAAGGGATGAAGACACAAGTGAAAGGGATTTTGGATCATTTCTTTTGTTTTTCAATCTTGGAGAGATTATATTGTCCATTTCATGGTGGTTTTTTACCTTCCCTGCCATTGATCTAGTTTCCGTGGTGAAATATTCCACCCAAGTTAGGAGAGAAGAGGAGATCATCCAAATCTTTTAAGTGTGCTTCATTGCAGCTTATTATTGAGGGGATAAATCACTTTCATATTTATATACAGATATTTATCTCAGTTTATATGTTCATATATAGTAGTGGATTCTAATTCCTATCATTTGGAGTTTCTTTCTATTGATTTAGAGCTTGGAATGGTGTTGGTGGGCCGAAATGGAGGTTCTGGTTTAGATGCTTATGAGAATTTATGGTATGTGAGACCAATTCCATTGTGTTCAAAGAATAATTTCCAGCAGGAAACACTTTTTGTTTCACTCAAAAAGGGTTTAGTATGCCCGATATATCATCATTTTACTAAATCTACTCTATTTGGCATCTCTTCTGGTGGAGGGGCACACCACTATTTTTCTATCTCTATATTTCTTAGATTTAGAGATTCTGTAAGAGCCGTATATTTTTGTAATAATTATATTTATTGTCTCCATATGTTCATAATAAATATTTACAGATATTTCCATCATATGGTGTTCAATGTTCAAGCTCATGGGTGATTTATGTGCAAATCTACTAGTATGGTTAAGGAATCTTAAGACAATGTGTATTAAATTTTCATATCAGATCCCTAAATTCTATTGCTAAGTTATTTTTGTTTATTTGGGAGTGCCATGGTTGAATTGGATCTATTTGGGAATACTTTGGCTGATTGGGAAGTGTTTGGGTCAAGTTGAAAAACTAGTATTCCAATGTGGGGGAAATCGAGCTAGTTTCTCACTAGTCTTGAGAGGGTGTCTTTCATACTTATTTGGAGGTCCTATGGAGTCTATCAGTGTGTAATATAGTTTCATTTCATTATATTTGATTCCATTAAATTTATATTGGGAGAATTCGATTTTCTCTGGTAGTGTTTGGGAAGAGTTGGGAACCTCGTGGTCAGTGTGGCCAAAATTGAACTAGTGTTCCTAGTTTCTTTACCAGCTTCCAATTTTATATTAGATTTGATTTGGGACACATATCAGTGGAATATAAATTTTTTTATGAGATACAAACCTTTAATGGACACCAGAAATATACATACCCTCCACTATTGTTGAACGAGAGCATCTCATAAGCCTTCATAAGCCATTGTTTGGGAAAAAGTTGAAAATCAACATAATTAAAGTTGGAACCTTGGAGATAATATTACTAATTTCTGATTGGGAAAATTACACATAAGGTGTTGACATCAATTACAAAGGGGGGTGTTGTTGAGCTTTTTTTTTCATTGATGTCAACTAAATATGATGTTAAGTGTTTGACCATCATCCAATGTCAAAGAGGATGTCAATTGATTCGGTGAGAGTCATTGATATCAAAACAAGTCAAAGTGGATACAACATCCTAGAATAAATATGAAGAAGCCACTTTGAGGTAGCTTGTGTGCATGATGAATAAATCATGAATATCATAAGTATATGTGCAAGATTTGCAAGGTGATAGACATGGATTCTAGTATGAAAAAAGTATGTCTAGTTACTGCATCCATTTTGAAGATGTATGAAGATGTATATCAAGGATACAACACTCAAGAAACTTTTGAGTATATCTAAGTTTGCATCAAGGATACATCATACATGAACCCGTGTGAATACGTACATAAGATGATACATCATACATATCCAAAGGATACTTCATGAAGATCCAGTTCAAGAAGGAACTCAAACAATGTATCCCGCATCATGTGATAATTGCGCATAAATAAGGTCCACCAAGTCACACTTTATCATGTTAGAAAAATCAAAAGAGTAGTTCAGCTATGGTACAAATGCTCAAACAACCAAGGAGTTGGTTGTAAAAATGGGAAGAGTAAGCAAGAAATTCTAGGTGTTGCTTGGTTGATGGTTGGGAGTGCGCAGGAAGAAAGGAATAATAGATGGTCAAACAATCCTGAAAGTGTGCAAGCATAGATAACAAGAAATTTCTTTCAGGTGGTGAAAAGTGCACAAGTTTCTAGAAGGGTACAAGTGGTTGAAGATCATATATGTATGAATTCCACATATGATGAACAATAAGCACACAAGTCCCACAAATTATGACAAGGTAGAATTCAAAGACCCACCAAATAGAATTCAGAGTATGCACAGATTCTATAAAGTGTCAACACATCAAGGGTGCATCTACCTTATGAAATGATGAAGCACATGTCATAATCTGAATAAGAAAAAGCTAGAGAATGCACAGATTATGCAAAGTAGTGATAACACAAGGGTATATTACCCGTAAAGGATGGTACAACAAAGGTCATGGACATATCAAGATGAGATGGAAGATTGTGCACATAACATAAGGAAATGGTACATCAAGATCACAACGCTACATCAACAATGTGTAAACTCCCACTAAGTTGTGGAACTTGAGGGAGTTTGATACATCAGAGATGACACATCAATAGTGAATTTGATGACATGTGGCATATGCACAATCCATGAAATATGGAAGAAGGGATTCCACGATGAACTTGTGAACATACAATCCATGCAGGACTTGTATAAATAGAAATGCAAGTTTGAGAATGGAAATAAGAAGGTGAAATCTTCACAAGAAGAACACAAGAGATTTTTGTGGAAGTTTCAATTTGTTTTTTGGGGCATCAATGGGCTCGTGAACAGAACATAATGATCTAGTGAAGAGATGAACGTGCACATGCAACAGAATGAATTTTTTACGGTATGTAGAAAGATGTTGTAGATCTGTTACAATTGCACAAACACTGAAAGGAATAAATACTGAAGAATGTGCAAGTATTGGACATCTCGAAGGACAATATCACAATCAGTGTTCCCATAGTCATAGAAATTGAAGATACAGAAGCACAAAGATAGAATCGAAGTATATCATAGATTGCACAGATGTCTAGCTAATGCATATGAATAGAAGTGAAAGTGTGCAAAGTTGAATACACCATCTATTGCGCAATAGAAGAACAATAACATACTGATAGGTGCATCACGATGCAGATGATCTGAGACATATGCGTTAAACAAAACAAACTAATCATTTGATGCAAATGTTGTCGCATATTGTCTAAGAAACTACAACACTTAATCAAAACGGACACATGAGATCGTGCGTATTTCCATCTATTACTATTGATTCATTTCAGAACAACAAACTATCAATTGAAAGAAAAATATCAGTTGATCATTACACTCATGTAAAGGAGAACATTTAACTAGAATCACATATTGTAGTATCAACAAAGCATACAATTCATGAAGTAATTCATCAGCATAAGTGTAAGTTGAGAAGAATGAGAAGTCAAGTGATGTATGCAGTACAATAATAGAATACAGTCTGCATAAGAAGGTTGCGCACAACATAATAATTATAAGAAGACCTAAAGAAGTGAAAAGAGTTGAATATCAGCAAGGAAGTAAAATATATTCGATATCAGGGTGGTTAGATGGGGCAAGGAGACAGGAAGTGGGATCTTCCTTCAGGTTGGTGCCTGTAAAATTGCAAGGAGACAGGGCATCGCAACTTCCTTCAAGTTGGTTCTTGTATAACAAAGTGATAGGGGATCGATGCCTCCTTCTAGTTGGTGTTATAGAAAACTCAGGGGGTTGGTGCCTCCTTCTAGTTGGTGCTGGTAAACTCATGAAGTTAGTGCTTCCTTGCATGCATCTTTCTCACTATAAAGAAGCATTATGTGGTTTTCTCCCGTTTGGGTTTCCACGTAAAAATTCTATGTTTTATGTGTTGATGATTTGGTGCTTATATATATATATGTTTATTTACTGATGCATAATAGATGATAAATATTAAGTAAAGGATAATCTCTTAAAGAAAGTTAAATCTGCTAATAACTGCACTAATATTGATTCACCCCCCTCTTAGTATTAAATCGATTCCAACATAATCATGTGGTTGATTGATTGAAATATGATTAAGGTGGATCTATTTTGTTGAAATATTGAAGGTCTTGTAATAAGGTTTGAAGACCCTATAATGGGGATTGAAGACCGACCCTTGCTTCTGCAAAGGGAACCACTATGTTGGTCCAGGTTCTTGCACGGGAAGCCTGGGAATGGGATTGTGATATTTCGAGGAACTGGAAGGGTGAAGGGAGGAGGATATCCCGAGGGAATAGTAGGGTGAAGGAATTTAGATCCCATAGGCTATGGAGACGGACATGATAGTATTTAGCGGTGGGAAGTTTTATGGATTCTCGGAAGAGGATTTCTGAGAGTTACAGTGATAAAGGAATGTGTGAATGCATGTATGACTAAGTATGGATAGAAAACCATGCAATGTTTTAAGGGGGATGGGATGTAATATCCCGAAGGTAAGCCCCAGAAACCTGTGATTTTGATTATTTTCTTTTATGGTGGAACTAGGTGCCCAGTTAATGAACCATGGATATTATGATGATTTTTCTTGAAATTATTTTTTTATTCTATTATTATCATTATTATCTACTTATAACTAAAATAATGGAACAACAACGTTGCTGGGGGGTCTTAGTATTCCAGATTAGAAGGGGTTGGGGTTAGGATTTAAGGATTCCCCTAATAATACTCATGTATTCCTATTCCTGAGAAATAAATCATTGTGACCATAATCTTGTCTTCCCATAGAAGGGGTATAATCTTGAGAAAGGGGGTTTATTGACCACATTTTTGTCTTGAATAAGGAGGGAACTCATTTGATACAAGCATTATCCATGGGGCTCAAGTTAGAAGAGATCTCATGTGAATTACAAGACCTCGGCTCGGGGTTGACCTTCTCAAGAAACTAGGCTTGACAGTTTTTACGGCTGGGAGGAAAGTTGTTCGGTTGATGCTAGTTGCACCCATATAAAACATCAGTAAATATGTTTTTTATATTCTTTATGTATGTTGATGTATATGTTCCTGTGGAGGCTACTAGATCTCTGTAATTACATTTTTTTAAATTATATATATCCTCATGGTGAATGGCTAACCCTATGTTGGTAAATTGGAAACACACAGAAGTGGTATGCTGATGTATTTAAACTTTTGGGTTTTGCTAGCTTGTTTATGGAATTTATGAATGTTAGGAGGTCTAATTTAGGACAGATCATATGGATGTATATGACTATTCTAGAACATATTTTCCATGGGGTTGTGGCTATCTTTTAATGAGGAAAAATATTATCTAAAGTAGTGTCATAATTATTCTATTTGAGAGAGAGTAGATTTCTAAATTGATGGATGTTTTAGGATACTATTTGTTTATAGATTATGGACATTTATGGGTCTGATATTTGGGTAGTTTATATGGATGTACCATATCATGTCCCACATGGGTTTATAGACTGATAATTTCATGTATTAAATCTGATATGCATTAATGTAGAAAACTACGTTAATGAATGATAGTAATGTTGATTTTATTGTGATGTTAGAAGCTAGTCTTTCGTGGAATTATGTTGATGACATAGATTGATATTTAGGGAAGACCATATGGCCATGTACGGCTATACCGGATCAAATCCTAAATTGGTTTGAGTATCTGAAATTATTTGTTATAGATCTGCTATAATTAGATGTTTAAATCCTTCCTTCCTAGTATGTAGAAATGTTGATTGTTTGCTGTCATAGATAGAGTCCTCGTATGTATGTGAACCTGATTTTAGTAAAATGGTTAATTAGCCACGTGAAACTTCCCATTGATGAGAGGATTGTTAGAAAACATGTGAAATAGGTCTGGGTTGAATGTATGTATGTGTATTTACACTATGCTCCATGTAGGATGGGAACTAGGTTACGTTGGAAGGGTGGTCTTCCTTAATGATTTGATGTTTTTAAATAATTTTTAAATAGTTTGGCATGTTAGATCCACCTTAAGAGTATTATTCTACTATGCATGGCTTAGCTTCATCCATCCCCTTTGTGGAAAGAGCCGATTTACCTGAACTTTGTGTGTGTTTCCGAGTTGGGTATGTTAGATTATTCTACTTAAGTTATGCATATAACCTTATTGCACAATTATTATATTGGAATATTACATTCCATATTTTGGATAAACCAGTAATTTTTATTATACTTAAGTTGTGAATATAACCTTATTGTGCAATTAATATGTCAGATTACTATTCTTCCTTGTAATAATAATATGATAATTACATATTTGGAATATTGTCTATGGATTTGACTATAATTCCTTTGTTCCATTTATGTGATCCCGCTTGCACAAATTCCATGAAAGATAATATTTTATTGCGCAGTTTCTACTATATAGTTTTTACATTTTTTACTGCCAGTTTCAATAAAATGTTTACTGTGTACTAAGTTTAAAAGAATATTTTGGTCTATTATTAAAATGAAAATGATGGGAATTACATAACTTCAAGAATAACTATGCATAAAGCTATAATTTCATTTACTTCATTTTTGGTGAATTGTACTATGTGGTCATTAGGCTAGTATTTACTATGTAGATAGTTCTTACTATGCATGTCTTAGTGCAAAATTTTTTACTATGCAGTTCCCGACAAAAAATTTGATGCGCAATTTTTAGGAAAGTATTTATAAGGAAGGACTGGAAGTGTTGCGTTCGAAACCTTAGTTTATTAATGTATATTAATAGAAGATATATTATGGTTGCTAAATATGGTATAAATTTTATATGTGCAAAATGTGCTACACATGGAGATAATTATGCTTCCGCTAATATGATTTTATTTGTTATGCATTTGATATAAGATTTCATGGGTCTTATGAAATAGTTTAAGCTTCCACTATTTACTTATAGTTATTATGCATTTGTCAAAAGAATTCATATAAGCATTATGCATGTGGATATTATGCATATATTTTTTATATTAAAAAAAAAAAAATATTGTCTTACGTCTAGTGTAATAAAGGGTGCATTTCAAAGGGTTATGTTGCATTACGATGTTTATCAAGGGTATGTTGCCTTGCAATGTTCATCAAGGGTTATGTAACATTGTGGCATTGATCAAGGGTTATTTAACAATGTGACAATGGCTAAGATGTGACACATATTAATAATGTGACATTCGATGTTCATAAAATTTCATGTTGCATTGTGAACTATGGGCACTTGGTTGACTAAATTCAACCATGGTTAACTATGGTCAAACTAAAGTTAAGCATGGTTAACCAAAGTCAACCATGCTTATCTAAAGTCAAACATGGTTCACTAAATTAAACCATGGTTGACTATGGTCAAACTAAATTCAAACATGGTTAGTCAAAGTCAGTCATGGTTCGCTAAAGTGTCTAGTATATGCCGACACAACCCAAGATGTGCCACATTAATAATGTGGCATTCAATGTTTTATGTCACATTGAGATAATGTCCAAGATGTGACACACATTAATAATGTGACATTCGATGTTCAAAAAATTTCATATTACTTTGTGAATTATGGCCACATGGTTCACTAAATTCAACCATGGTTAACTATGGTCAAACTAAAGTCAAGCATGGTTAACAAAAGTCAACCGTGTCTAGCCATGTGGTTCACTAAAGTTAACCATGGTTAATTATGGTCAAACTAAAGTCAAGCATGGTTAACCAAAGTCAACCATGCTTATCTAAAGTCAAACATGGTCCACTAATGTCATCCATGGTTGACTATGGTCAAACTAAATTCAAACATGGTTAACCAAAGTTAACCATGTTTTGCTAAAGGGATGATGAAAAATCATGAGCTTCTTTAGAGACACGTTAGTTGCCACATAAACTATAAAAACATAAACCTATGACTTCAAAAAGAAATTAGAGCTACTTTCGTAATGAATTTTAAGACGATGTGAAAGAAAAAATATAGGAAACCAAATAAGCTTTCATAATATATAATTTTTATTTTTAGAAATTTTGTGTAGTTGTTTATAAAATTTGTTTTTTTTTTAAATGGATTTTTAAATTTTTAGCATAATATAACCTATATGACTGTGTGCGTGCAACACTATATGAACTAATTTATAGTATTTTTGAATAATTGTTTTTCCATATGTAGAGGACATATTGTACTAGTGAAATACTATTTTTTGAAATTATTCATGATGTTTTCATTTTTTTATGATTTATTGAAGTCGAAAAACCCTGAAAAAAGGATTTTGTGTGTGCGTGCATCACTTTAGAGGCATAAATTGATCAAATTTTGAATTTTTTTTATATGAGTGTATAGATATCTCCTTCTTATAGGGTGCCATATAATTTGTTTGATAAATAGTTAAGGCAGTCAGAAGTTACAATAGAAAAAAAAAAGGAGCATTGTATTTTAGAATCCTGAAATTTGGTGGCACAAAAATGTGGACCTAACTTAGTGCACCTACCCTCAAGTGTCTACTAAATGTCGACACAACCTAACATGCAACACAATAATAATGTGGCATTTTATGTTCATAAAGGGTTATGTCGCATTGTGATGTTTATCAAGGGTTATGTTGCATTGCGACGTTCATCAAGGGTTATGTCACATTGTGTTATTGAACAAGGGTTATGTCGCATTGGTTATGTTGCATTGCGACGTTCATTAAGGGTTATGTCACATTGCGACATTGATCATGGGTTATGTCGTCAAACATGGTTCTCTAAAGTCAACGATGGTTGACTATGGTCAAAATAAAGTCAAACATGGTTAATGAAAGTCATCCATGGTTCACAAAAGTGTCTAGTATATGCCAATGCAACCTAACATGCAACACATTAATACTGTGACATTTGACATTCATAAAGGGTTATGTCACATTATGATGTTTATCAAGGGTTATGTTGCATTATGACATTCATCAAGGGTTTTGTCACAATGTGACATTCTATGTTAAAAAATTTTCATGTTGCATTATGAACTATGGCCACATGGTTCACTAAATTCGGCCATAGTTAAATATTGTTATAGTAAAGTCAATGATGGTTAACCAAAACCAACCATGGTTAACTAAAGTCAACCATGGTTGAATATGGTCAAACTAAAGTCAAACATGGTTAAAACCAAAGTCATCCATGGTTTTCTAAAGTGTTTGTTATATGCTGCCACAACCCAAGATGCGACATTTGACATTCATCAAGGCTTATGTCACAATGTGATGCTTATCAAGGGTTATGTTACACTGCGACGTCCATGAAGGGTTATGTCACATTACGACATTGATCACGAGTTATGTTGCATGTGCCAATGTGACATCTATGGTTAAATATAGTAATATGCAATTGTAACATTTTACAAGGGTTTCACAATGACATTCATCAAGTTTTATGTGGATTGTGACATTCCTCCATGTTGATTTCACAATCTGAAATTCATTTTTTGAATGTTCCTTGAAGGTTTTGCAAGATTTTTGTCACATTGTGATGTTCATTAAGTGTTATGTTTGATTACAACATTCCTTCATGATTATGTCACATTGTGACATTCATGGAGAGATGTCATGATGCGACATAATCAATAATGTCTGAGGAATGTCGCAATGCTAAAACTCATTTATGACTATCGAAATACAATATAACCTTTGAAAATTACTTAAATTGAGATAACAATTGAAAATAAAAAAGTTAGTTAAATTTTGATAACACTTTAAATAATCAACCTAACATGTGGCTAAGTTTGAAAATGGCCATTGTTTTTTGCAACATTACACCATAATGAATCACACTCAAACATAATCAAACATGGGTGTCACAATGTGACAAAAAGTTCATGAATAAACAATAATTGAGCATAATATATATAAATGTCATAACTTATCTAACAATAATGTCACAACCTAGCATAAACATTGAGAAATGTTGCAACCAACATAATAACCATTATATAATATTAAAATAAAAACACAATATAATAATATTTTTATAATATGATTATAATACCATATTCCTTCAATATAATTACTAAATTGATTTAAATACCATATTTCTATAAATGATTATAATATTATAACATTGGAAATGTTGAAATCAACATAATCACTATTATATAATATACAATTATAATATTAAAATAGAATACAATATAATTATTGACTTAATATTAATATTTTATTAATACATTGGTTATAATAATTAATTCAATACCATATTTCCATTGAGATGTTTATCAAGTTAAATTAATTAATTATCATACTGCACGTTACTAGCAACAACCATATTAATATTATTAATGTGTCTGAATACTTTGATAAATGTAAATTTGACACTTTGATAATAGTTTTCCTTATATTATATACTAAATTTAAGCCTATCAACATATTCAAACATATTAATGTTATTAATGTTATTATTATTAATTAATACACATTACATAAATTTAATTTACCTTATGATTTAACTCCCCACATTATTTGATTTGATTCATATAACATTTACCTAGCTTCACCTACATAAATCATGTTCGTGTATGAATGAGACCAAATGAGTCATGTACTACTAAATAAAAAACACATTCAAAAGTTGACTCACAACATATTTCCATGCCGAGCTAAGTGAGAGAATCCATACATATTTAGAACACACGAAACAACACCTAAAAAAGTAGTTTATGTTTAAAAGAAGATGATCGAATAATTTGGGAAAGTGACCTTACATATCATGTGTTATTTGCTTAAATAAAATTTAAGAAAAAGAGTTGGCATCAAATGGCATCCTTGGTTTGATGACATTAAAGTTTAATAATAATAAATTTCATTTTAATGTGTACATGTAATAGAAAAAAAAATGATATGAATGACATATTTAAAACATTTGATCATATAAATATAGCTTAATATGTAAGAAATAGTGTACTAAGATGAAAGAATTGATAGTTAAAAGAAGTGATCTCTTACACTTTGTAGGTCCAAATCTAGATTGAACATCAACCATCTCAAGTAGAGATCAAGTAATAGAATATAGAAATGGTTGACACCATCGTGAGTTTACTAGATTAAAACAGTTTTTCAATATATTAATCATAAAATTCAATAATTTCATTTTGAGGTTATGATAACAATTTTTTTTTTACCAAAAAGAAATTCTTGATATTCCATTTATATTTATATTTTGATCTATTAAATATAGAAAATATTTCATAAATTCAAACTTTAGTACGTAATGGTTTTAAATTCAATACCCAATAAAATCCAAAAGCATTATAATATTCTAATAACTATAAAAATCTAAATCATCTTAAATTCAAACTTTCTTAGTCCATTTCTACGATATTTGTCACCGAAACACTAACTGTCAAAAATAACTATAAAATATCAATCTTTCAAGAAGTAATCGTGACCACTTAAACATAAATGAAAACTGATCCTGGAGAGGATAAAGCTCTTTCAACATACTCGTCAGAATGCAATGTGCAACACTGAAGTAGAAATAAGTAACGACTCCAAAAAGGTTTTTACTAAAATAAATTGAGTGAAATATATTTTTCATTTATATAAAAGGTGAAAAAGTGAAAAGATATGTAAAATTGACTTGGAATAATTATATTGATTCCACTTCACTTCATTGTTTTCTCAACAAAACTTTTTAATCTTTTGATCGACTCTAATAGTTATAAAAACAAGAACTGCGAGCAGCATAGTCCCCGTCTTTAGAAAAATTAGACAAAACATTCAATATAATTTATTTTGAGACCAAATGAAAGTGTAGTGTGTAGATGGTAGTGCAACAATCATTTCACCATATTGGCAGAGTTCACATTGTATGGTAGAGAAGGATTCTAATGGGTTTTTGCCACAATAAACACTCGAGCAGACATGCTGTTGACAAAGAATTGGAAAACAAAACTACCAAGGATAAAATTCCAATTTACATGATTAATGGTTTGTCCTTGAAAATGGATCACTTGAAGTGCCTAATGTAATCAGGCCAATTGTGATATATATATAAACAATCCAATAACATTACTAAAGCTTCCAAAAATGTAAACCATATTATATTTACACTGGAAGTACCTTATGAAGTTATTCTATTTATGGTACATAATAATAGTTCTATAACAAATAATACAATAATTTTGAGAAAAAGCTATTTTGCAACAAGATTTTGATGTCTGAATCTCCCCGTTTGCTTTCTCTTTCACTGGCTCAAGCAAAAGTACGAACATCCAAATTTTTTTTTTCAAAAGCAAAAGTACGAACATCCAAAGATTTTTTCTCATTGATACACATCAGACTATAGAGAGATTAGATTAGTCTCAGATTTTTTTCATAAAAGAAGTGAATACATATTAATTAGCTTTAACTGTCATGAATTCAGGAAGCATGAGAATGGAAGTGGCCAAGCACCTTATGATACTTTGACTGAAAGAGCAATACTTCAAATTAAGCCTCACCCCTAAAACTGAGCAAGGATTCTCAATGACATGTTGTTTCCAAACCTTAGTATACAAGAAAGGTTCTGAAGTGAAGTGCATTTGACAGTCCAATCCAGACAAGATGTGTAACATAATTTATGAGCATTGACATATGTCAATGTTTATGATATTTTCTGAGTTTTTGATATTCAAGTTTCTATAGGTTGATATTTTTTAATAATTTTTTATATTTTCCCTTGGAATACTTGGCTATATAATCCACAAAATGATATTTGTAACATTGAATTAAACAAAATAATTATTTTCAAGTCTACTCCATATTTTTATAGTTAATTTAAGTGCACTTTACAATTTGATATGGATGAGATAAGTAAAATAAATTAATACTAATAAACTAAATTGAAAAGAAAATTAACATTTGTAATGTAAGAATGAAAATAAAGCTAATCGTCATAATAAAAAAGAAAAAAAAATGAACAAAAATGATAATAGATCCATTTTAACTCTGGCATTTAAAAAATGGAAAAGAGCAAAGCAAAGCAATTCTAATTCCCTATCTATCAGATGTTCTGTAAAACCATTTTAATTCAGGGAAAATTTCTACGACCGGGGAAAATTTCCGAGGCTGTCTACCAGTAGTGTAATTGACAATTGTAGAATTTTTTTGAATATCCAGCAGATAGATAGTGCAATAGTAGGAAAAATTAGAGCATGTTCTGGGCCAAAGTGTTTAAATTAACAGAACCCCAGCACCTTCATGTCGTGTTTTTAAGACTCAAATTATAAAATCACATTTAGCTCGTTCCATAACAGCAGAACATCAACAGAACAGAATAAACTCAAATTAGAGCATCAACAGAACATAAACAAAAAGACAACGTTCAGTGAAGAGTAATACCCGACGGGCACAGTTTTTAATAGGTTTTGCTATCGTTCACAACTTCACTCCACTAACTCTCCGCATGCATAAATGCATACTCCCAAATAGACCGTAGTTTCCATTTAAATGGTGACAGCATCCTAGGATTTCCTTTTGCAAATATGGTTTCTGAAGCCAATAGTTGGATAGACCCTATAAGTCAGAGGTAGGGTGGGATAAAAGGCCACTTCGTAACAGACTTGAATCTGTAGCTCGGTACAAGCCTGGGAAAGTTACCGCTAGCAAGGATATTGAAATCCCTTGCGCACACCAGTTTTCCAATTGGTTCAATATCTAGATATGCTTTGAGTTCATCAAATAAAGCATCACTATTGAATCAAATGATGTTATTCGAAGACCCGTGACAAATAAATCATAGTAAACAATCAAAACACCATGCAAGAGAGGAGAAAAGATGCATATGAAAACCCAAAGCACATTGTTTATGTTATAATTTTGGAGTCACGAACCATCTTTTTATAGATTTATAATGGTTGATAATAACAGTTACAGCTATAGATGAAAAAATCCAGTAGGCATTACTAAGAAATGCACTAAATTATTACATTATATAGACAAAATTAAATAAAATACATTACTTCAAAGATTAATTAAACATATTTCAAGAAGTCTCTGACATGGACGACCCCAAATCCTCACCTACAGTTCTTGTGATAAGTGATAACAGTTTTCTTTTTCCAAAACCAATGACCACAAATCCTCACCTAGAGTTTTGATGAGAAGTGACAACAGTTTGTTTTTGTCAAAACCGCCAAGGACTCCAAGAGAAAATATATTTCTAAAGAAAAACCTCATACACCATACAAAGATAAAAGTTAAAATTTCTAAACAATGAGTAGTCTCGATCCGAAAGAGCGAGATTCAATAAACGACCCCAAATCCTAAGCCTGCTCAGTGACGCTAGTAAATAAAACCATTCAATTTACATAAGATAAAAAGGCATAATTGAATAAAATATGAAAAAAATGAAAAACATGTGGTATTACATGTTGCAGTTCGAGCCTTTTGCTAATGGGAAAATAAAGAATAACACCGCATTTGAAAGAAAGATTATGACCAGAAAACCTTTGATCGTTGGAAATATAGAAATTCGGCCTCGGGATAATAGCAGTTACAAATCGTTTCAATAATCACATCAGGAGAATACAAATTATATACAGCAACTACATCTGTCAAAACTGGAACGAGATTGTCAAAAACATATACGGCATGTGAAACCCTAGACTAAATCTTGAAACCCAAGGGTCTACATGCAAATATGTTCACTGTTATAGATGTCCTTCTCTCACTTACAAAGTGGAACGCCCCATATCCAACACATAGGTTACTTTAGGTTGCTCTCATCTTGGGAGACTCAATTGCCCGATATCCAACACAGTAAAAAAAAAAAATGAATCGTCGCTTGCATATCCTATCAATCCTGTCAACTCTGATGCCTACCTGTCAACCCCAGAAAGTCCTGTCCAAAATCCTTAACTGTCCAACCTTAAAAATCGATGAGCTACCTGCTAATGATGTGGCTGAGTAGTACTTCTCAAAAAATATATTTACCAGTTATTTTCATATTACCATAACAGTGGAAGAAAGGACTGAGCATAATCCCTCCCATGATGAATAAATGTATGCGATCAATCTATGACATAAGAAATGTAAGTAAGATAATTAATCATCGGTTAAGCTAAGAGAAATATATATCACAAATTACTAAGTAGCGTGAATATCACCTGTACAAGCTATCAACAGGCTTGATGCCACCATTGCTAAGCTTGTGAGTTGAATAAGGCTCTCGTTGCCACACCAAGCCATGAAAGTAATAACACTTATTCTCCAGTGATGATTATGCAGTGTAGAGTCTTCAATCAAAAGCCCTTAATTATGATTTCTGCAAAATTAAAGAAATAACTAAAAATTCTAAGTTGCTTTGAATATACAAGTACTGAACCTATTCCCCGTATTTAAACACACAAAAAATGGGAAAAATAAATAAGCAACGCGTTTTAATTTCCACAAAACTGAAGAAATAACTGGAAATTTAAGAAAACGAACCCTGCGGCAAGCATTGTCCGCAGTTCGCGAACACTTGCGGGCTTCGGTAGACGGAAGGGAAGTTGGGCGATGCTTGACTAAGAGGCTCATATCGAACGGCATGGTTCCCATGTATAGCAGCATCCCTGAAATATATATGACCAATGCAAAAGTCCATGGCGCAAGCCACAAAACTTTCTGCAAAAGTGTTTGGGGTGACCGTAGAGGGCCGATGTTCTGTATGCTGAAGCCAGTCATCACTCTGACTGCCATAAACAAACCCAATGCGTGTTTTTATCCATGTTGAAGAAGACACCCTTACAAATTACAAAACAAACCAAATCTCAGCCCATTGTTAAATGGGTAACAGGTGCCCTGCAAATCACCCAGGTGTCTGCAATTCCAACCTCCAGACAATATTTCAGAACATCTCTCTTGAATGATGGTATGATAAAAATTAAAGTCTGCAACTAAGGTTGTGAGTATTTTTTTATATTTATAATTTCTACTAATAGTCGGAAATGAGAAAAATAGTCAAATCACGCTCTCTAATCCAATGGAAGTCAAACACATCTAAAAATAATAATTATTAAAAAAAACAACAAATGATTATTTTTCTGAAACATTAGCCAACTATATAGTCATTCTATGTTATCCTACAAATTATTACAGCAAGGCGGAACATATAGTTTCCTGCCTACAGTAGGGACTAATAAAAAATTTATCCACCCACTATACCTTTAAATCTCATCATGGTATTTTATTCCAACATTAACATTGCATTATACCTTTAAATCTCATCATGGTATTTTACTGGTTTATAGCCAACAACTACAATACATACAGTGTTATTACATATCATCATGGCATTAAAGAAATTAAAGAAAACTGATATCACTAGGAGGAGGTTGAAACTCGAAACACAAACTCACTCGTGCGTGTTTTTTTTTTTCGAACAAAGGAAACCCGTCCCCCCCACACACAACGGAGCTATAGCTGGAGTAGATCACTGTGTGAAGTTACTGGAACGGTAAACCTGGGCGGGGCCAGCCTTAATGTTGGATGTGAGAATGATCTGTCTAGCGGCAAGTAGAACTGTCACCACGGTCGCACGAGGGCTTTAAGGCGACTGCACATGTTATTTAATAAGGTGTATTTACTCCAATGAAGTAAATCAAATTCAAATTTTCAATGGTTTGTACGATTTTCTGTCAAAATACCTCTGACACCTCTGGCAGGATATTAGGCTTCACACATGGAGTAAAGGGGAGGTTCTTTTGTAGTCCAATTGTGATGATGTAATAAAGGCCAAATCCTTCTATGTGTAGACTAGAGCAACCACCATGATTTAATATATCGTAAATTTAAATTTTAAAATATATCTCCTAACTTTATTGGATGTGAGGAATTTGATTCTTACACATTCAGAAAGGGTTGAGTCTAATACCGAAATTAACGAAGCAAGTATTGGTGGTGCACTATTCCTAGATGGGAGGAAAGGAATTTTATCGAAATATATAAACAAAACGATTCATGGCTCAAGTACTGATAGTCTATACAAGAGATTCTCTCAATTCTTTAATTTCAATGTATTCTACATCCAATAATGTTTTAATTTCAATGTGTTCTATATGCAATAATGCATGCTTTTCATTTAGGTCTCATATTAATAGATAAATTATAGAGTTGGCGAAATTGGACTTCAATATTCTGCAATCCACAAATCGGAAAGAGATGCAACTCATCTCAAGGTCGATAGATTATATATTGAATTAAATTTTGTATGGATTTATTGGTTATCAATTTTGAGAGATGATAGTGTATATATATTGAGAAACACACACAACACTAAGAGGGGGGGTGAATTAGTGTTGTAGTCACTTATCTGATTTCACTACAAAAATTGATCTAGTAAACACAATTCAAAGATACAACCATTGAAAAAAATAATAACACCAAAAATGAATTCTTCAAATTTATATAGATATAAAAAACTACATTTAAGATCTGTGCTACAACACAGAATACATACACCAACTACAACTGGTTATTTAGAGGAGTCAACCTCAATCAAAAATTCATCTTCAGCTCCAACTGAGATGATGGAATCAGGATGCAACCTGAACACATGCAAGGATTGTTCCCCTGCTCCACCCTTCCTCCCAATCAAAGATTGATCTCTATCAATCCAATTTCCACTGAGAGTTTGCAAAAATATTAAAATATTCCAATCTGTTGTGACTCCCAAACTGCTCAACCAAATTTAACTTCCTTCTCTGGGTTCTTTGACCTCCCCCTCTGCCCACCTTCCTGCACCTCGGCCCTCCTCCTACTGTATCCCCGAAATCAATATCCTTTTTTTTTACCATACACAACTTTCATTTTAATGACAAGAATTTTCTTTATTTTTACTTGTTCTTCTTCTTGAATTTGTATGGGTTGACTTGTCATTTTTTCATTTTGTCAATTAAATCATATATCCATAAAGTATTTATATACTTGTTTTGACCTTTATGCCACATTATCAAAGTGGGCTTATCACCATTTTACCCCATCATATGCCATGTCATCATTTTTTTTCTTATCCTTCCAATGCCCGCAATGCTTATTTGGAGTGTTCTTCAAGGTGCCCACATGCTCCACTCAGTGTGCCCGCAAGGGCTCTCTTTTATGCCCGCGGGAGCTTAATCTTCAAATCCGCATATTCCCGCAATAGGTACTTTGAAATGTCTGCAGGGCCATTGTAAATGCCCGCACAAGTCTCATTTTATTAGTAAAATGCCCACATGCATGTCTTCAGCAAATGCCCACAATGGGGTCTCATTTATGCCCGCAGCACTGTCCTGGAGATGTCTGCAGCTCTCCATAAGATGCCCGCATGACCACAAGTAAATGGCCGTAATACACCATAAAAATTCCCACAACGGGGCTTCGCTTCCACACCTTGTCTCCATGTCATCTTGCTTTCATTCATTTTTCCATGTTAGCACTTGCCATGTCATCATCTTTGTCTTGCTTGCTTGCTTGAATTTTGATTGCCATGTCACTTTGTTATCCAACTGAGTATTTGTCATTAATGTGTGTCATCAATGACAATTTTGCTCATCAATCTCCCCCTTTGTCATTGATGGAAACCAAGATGTATCTCCCCCTTTGACATTAATGACAAAGGTTCACTACTCCCCCTATCTGATACGCTTTTGTAGCTAGCTCCTCCCCCTAAATTCTGACTTCCTCATCAAAAGTTGATCTCATTATAGGTGTTATTCTCATATGACACCCTTACACATTTTTTTTCTTAAATATTAGTCTTGGAGGGAGATAACTCCCAACCTCTGCCGAAGATACACAAATGTATCTTTAGGTAAAGGTTTGGTGAAAATGTCAGCCACCTATTCCTTTGTGTTCACATACATGAGTGTGACTTGCTGCTCATTAATCTGCTCTCGTAGAATGTGATACTTAATAGGAATATGTTTGGACTTGGAATGCATCACTGGGTTCCTTGACAAGCTAATTGCACTTGTATTGTCACAATTGATTGTAACTGGTTGATCAAAATGAATTTTCATGTCTGCCAAGGTTTTCTTCATCCAAATTATTTGAGTGCAACATTCAGCAGCTACAATGTACTCAGCTTATTTTGTGGATAATGAAATTGACGATTGTTTCCTACTCATCCAAGAGACAAGACAATCTCCCAAAAAGAATGCATTTCCACTCATACTTTTTCTATCATCTAGACTTCCTGCCCAGTCAACATCAGAAAATGTTGTGAGTTCAATATGTGAATTTTTTGGATACCATAATCCAAATTCTATTGGACCTTTCATATATTCGAGTATTCGCTTGACTGTTGCTACATGTGACTCTTTCAGACTGGCTTGGTATCTTTCCACCATCCCAACAACTTGCATGATGTCCGGTCTTAATGTAGCAAGATAAAGTAGACTGCCTATCATTGACCTATAGAGTGTGGCATCAACTCAGGGATATTCATCATTCCTTCTGAGCTTACAAGCTATTAGAATAGGTTTTCTTACTGGAGAGCATTCAACCAACCCAAACTTGCTTAGCATCTCCTTCAGATACTTGGTCTGAGATATAAAAATGTGGTTTGGAGTTTGAATAATATGCAGTCCAAGAAAAAAGGATAATTCTCCTAACATGGACATCTCGAATTCTTTAGCCATATTAGCTGCAAATTCCTTACTTAACCTTTCCAGATTGCTTCCAAAAATAAGCTCATCAATATAGACAATAGTGATCAATAAATGTTCTTCTTCAAACTTGAAGTAAATATTGTTGTTAGTACTTCCTCTCTTAAATCCTTGCTGAAGAAGATATGTGTCCAATCTTTCATACCAGGCTCTAGGTGCATGTTTGAGACCATAGAGTGTCTTTTTTAATTTATAGACATGACCTTTTTTACCAGGTTCTTCAAAACCCTCAGGCTGTAGAGTGAATACTTCTTCCTTTACGGTGCCATTTAAAAAGACCGACTTTACATCCATTTGATAGACCTTAAAATTTTTATAACATGAAAATGCTAAAAACATCCTGGAGTCAATTCCATTCGAGCTATAGGTGCAAAGGTTTCATCAAAATCAATTCCTTCCATATGAGCATATCCTTTGCAAACCAACCTTGCTTTATTTCTAATGACATTTCCATTTTCATCTAGTTTATTCCTGTACACCCATTTAGTATCAATTATGTTTTTGTTCTTTGGTCATGGAACTAACTCCCATGTTCCACTCTTTTTAATTTGACTTAATTCTTCTGTCATGGAATTATTCCAATGTTCATCCTTGAGAGCTTCATTGAAATTTCTAGGTTCAGTAGGTGAAAGTAATGCCAGATTCTTTTTGTGTGGTTTATGTCTCAGCCACATCCCTTCTTCAATGTTTCCAATAATAAGGTTTTCTGGATGATCCTGCTTTACAGATATAAGTGAAGGTTTTGTACTTTTCGAGGAGGGTTTTTTATCCTCAGTTTGTTGTTGATCAGTCAGTTCCTCTGTTATTTTTTTTGATATTTCTTCTTCATTAGATGAGTCGCCATCAGTGTCCTCGGGTTCGAATTCTGGTAGTTTTTGTGCTAGATCTTCATCAACGACTACATCTATACTTTCAACTATTCCTTTCAATCTCTTATTGTAACATTTGTAGGCTTTCTTTTCAGTTGAGTAGCCCAAAAATATACCTTCATCAGTCCTGGAATTGAATTTTCCAAGGTTGTCATCAATCATTTTTATATAACATTTGTTCCCAAAATTTTTGAAATAATTCACCATAGATTTTCTTCTTGTCCATAACTCATAAGGAGTTTTTTTATAGCTAACTCTTAACTGTGCCCTGTTAATGATGTACACAGTTGTTCCTACAGCTTCTCTCCAGAAGGTTTCTGCGAGATTTTCTTCAAGCAACATAGTTTGGGCTGCTTCTTGAACGGTCCTGTTCTTTCTTTCAGAGACACCGTTTTGTTGGGGTGTACGAGATGTACAGTATTGTCTCCTTATTCCATGTATATCACAATAATTTTGAAACTCACTAGATGTAAATTCTCCACCATTGTCAGATCTAAGCCATTTAATTTTATGTCCGCTTTCATTTTCAACTTTAGCTTTGAACAGCTTGAATTTCTCAAATGCTTCTAATTTGTTTTTCAAGAAGGTAACCCAAGTCATCCTGGAGTAATCATCAATAAACAACATGAAGTATAACTCACCTTGAAGCGTTTGAACTCTGGAAGGTCCACATAAGTTTGTATGGACTAACTCCAAAGGACGTGATGTTTATTGATATGCTTTTGCTTTGAAGTTTTTTCTTGCTTGCTTTCCATGTTGGTATGACCCGCATAATTTTTTATAGGTTTTGCAATTTTTGGCATTCCTCTGACCGCGTCTAACTGACTGAATTTTACAATATTATCGAAATTTAGATGTGCTAAGTTCTTGTGCCAAAGCCAGTTATTGTCATGTTGACTAGCAAGGCACCTTTCTCCTTCTATTTATTCTAAAACATAAACACTTCTTGCTGATCTGATTCCTCTTCCAATCATTTGTTTAGAACAATTTCTTCTTATCTCACCATGGTGAGCAAAAAAGGTAACATTGTAATCGGCATCCCACAATTGTCCAACAATTAACAGGTTGTGTTTTAGTCCCTCAACATAAAGAACATTTTGTGCCTTTGCATTTTCTGTGAAGGCTACAGTCCCTTTTCCCAATATTTTTTCCATTTTATTATCTCCAAATGCTACATCACCACTTCTATCCTTTTTCAATGTGAGGAACTTCCATGTGTCTCCAGTCATGTGTTTAGTGCAGCCACTATCAATATACCATTTATTTTTTATTTTTCCGAGCATAGAGAGCTATCCCACAAATATCATTTGTTATACTTTCTTCATTAACAACTTCAAGTCTACAATTTTTAGATGTGTGACCAAAATTTTTGCACTTGGTGCATTCTAACTCTTCAGATAGTACGAAGAAAAAGTTGTTGTATTGTAAGTAAGTCTTCTCAAAGTGATGTCTTCTGGAAGGGTTTGTAAAACTCTTCTTAGGTGCTCTACAATCAATAGCCCTGTGTCCGAATTTATAACAGTTAAAGTAATGACCAAAAAAGGAATTTTGATACTTGGAGAAGATTGGTCTTCTTGAAGCATGAAAGGAGGGAATTGTTGTAGCAACCTTTGGTTTATCTTCATGGCCCATGTTGATTTGATGGTCGCCTAGTTTTCTTAGGAAGATTACTTCTTTTTGTAACTTCTCATATTCTTTTTCCTTCAGAGCTAACTGTCTATGTGCCTCACCCGGGGGTTCTTGAATCTTCTGAAGATTACCCTTAAGTTGAGTGACAACCTTACTGAATTCCAGGAATTCCTTATTGAGTGAGCATTCTTCTACATGATCCTTCACTATTGAAGTGTATTCAATCCCACTTTTGTTATCAACATCTTTTTGAAAAAACCAAGTTTGGTTTCTTAAGTTTTTCCTTGAGAGTTGATTTCATCTTCCTTTCTTGCAATGCCAGACTTAATATTTTTGCCAGTTGATTTTTACCAATCTGATGACTCTGTTCTTGCTTCTCATTCAAATTCTTCATATTGTCAATTTCTTCCAAATCTGCAACGAGTTCATCCCCGAGATCCACAATACCCTCATCATGTTTCGAGAGATCTTCATTGTTTTCCTATGCTAGAAACAAAATCTCATTTTTTCTTTCAAGAATGATTTATTCTTCTTCATCATTATCATTTGAAACTCCTTCATCTTCTACCTTGGTGAATAGTGTTTGTTTGTTTGCAAATCTTTTGTCTCCATAGTTTCTTCTATGATTTATTTGCTTCTTCGTGTCCTTTAAGGGACATTTAGCTGCAAACTTCCCAATTTTACCACAATTGAAACATTTGAGTGGAAGATTACCCTTAACGGGCATTTTATTTTATGTTCCATATTTTTCAGCTGGGATACTTCATTAGGAGGCCTCCTTCTAGAGTACATTAGAAAAATATTAGATTTCTTCTTGAAGACATCGGATGAATGGACTGCTGAAGTTGAAAAAAAGGAGGGATGAGATATTGTAGACTACATAAGAAAACGTGGCGTATGTACAGTTTATGTATATAGATAGCTAGGAAAACCATATTTATTCTTTCTTATAAGTAAAAACAATGGTTATATTCTTAGGCAAATCGGTGAATGTATTTTTCTGGTTTCCTAATGTTTAGTGGGAGCGATACCTTGAATCTTATCTTCAAGAAGAGGAATGGATAGTGGCTGGATGTGTCCCCCAGTGTAATGAGTACTTGAAGAGTGGATTGGCTAGATGAGGGCTTTGTGTTTTAAATTTGATTTCTCTTATGTTAATGGGTCCAATTCTATCAAACGAAATTCTAGAGAAAATATACTCTCCATCAAATATCCAGAAGCTCTTAGAATTGACGATCAGATTAAAGGACAACATAACATATTTTGAGGTATTTTGGAATTAATATAAGGACTTATTTTAAAAGCGTTTAATTTGCACTCACGCCCCTAGTCTGACTAATTTTAACATTTTCCACTGTGTATGAAGCTAGAGAAGGACCGTGGGGAGTTAGCTTCAGGTTTGGAGTGTTATTTGAGAGAGAATCCAAAATCTCCCCGAGAATATGCTTTGAATCATATCGAGGGCATCCTGGATCGTTCGTTCAACGAATTGAATTTGGAGTTTCTAAAGCATGAAAATATTTCATTGTGTTGCAAACAGTACACTTTTATTATCGAACGGGGATTGCAATTCCTCTTCAAATACAAATATTTCGTATCCATTTCTAAGGAGGAGGTGAAGGACCAAATAATCAAAGTTCTCATCGAGCTTATTCCTTCCTCACTATTTATGATTATGGTGTGTGGCCTCATATATTTCAGGGTATATGCATTTGATTTTACTTATTTCATTGTCTCACGATCTTCCTATATGCATTTGCTTGCTATAATATGAGCCAGTGAATATTTCATCTTCAGTTTTGGGCAAAAAAATTAGAAATTGAGCCAGGGAATTAACATGCAGAAAATGTTGGCCACGATTCAGACAACCAGTCCAATCTCCTTCAATTTGCAGGGGCTGATGATATTGACTGTAACATAGAAGAATTAGTTTCTGACTTGGGTAAACATACTAACATAGTTGAGTTAGATGATAAATTTTGGATTTTATACTTTGATGGCTACAAAACACAAGAGGGAGAAGGAGCTAGTTATGTTCTTGTTGATTCTCAAGGAAAAAAACAATTTCTCTCTTGTAGATTAGAATTTGAATGCACAAATAATACTGTTCAATACGAAGCTTTAGTTCAAGGATTGAAAAAAGCCATTGATTTGAATGTTAACAATTTAAAATTTTTTGGCGACTCAGAAATAGTTGTCAGGAAGATAAGAAACACCATTCATTTTTTATCTCCACACTTTAAAGGGTATCAGTTCGAGGTATAGAATTTAATATCCAATTTTAATGCTTTTAACATAAATGCCATTCCTAGGTTACAAAATGTTGATGATGATTTACTAGTTGTTTCTGCTTCACAGTTGGTACCAACTAATAACAAATGTTCTATTGAATTGCTTTTCAGGCCATTTGTACCTAATAACATTAAAAATTTGAGAGTGTTCAATGATGATGAATAGATTATTAGTTTTTTGACAAATGAAGATACCTTCAAAGAATCCATTATTGCAGAAGAAGAACACCAACCAAAGTTGCAAAATAAGGATATCAGTAAGGGAAATTGTATGCCAAAATGAGTACGAACTCTTGAAGGGTTATTTGACTTACAACATAAAATTAGGAACCCATCAAACGTCAAAACAAACAACTCCTTAATGCAATACGAGTTGGTGAACTTAGGGATAGAAAAGGAACCTAAGTATGTTAGTTTGGGAAAATCTTGCTCACCTGGCGAGAGATGCAAATTTATTAAATTATTTCAATCGTACAAGGATATTTTTGCATGGACATATGAAGATTTGAAAACTTATGACACACGCATCATACAACATGTGATACCCATCAAACAAGGAGCAAAACCATTTCAATAGCAATTGCAGAGGATGTATCCTACGCTTGAACCTTTAATACATAAAGAATTAAAGAAGCTTCTTGATGCTAAAATTATTTTTAAAGTTGGACACTCTTAACGAGTGGCAAATTTGGTGCACATAAGAAAAAAATCAGGAGAAATAAGACTGTGTTGAATTTCAAAATTTAAACAAAGCATCAGATAATGACAACTTTCTGGTGCCACCAATGGAACAAATATTACAGTTGGTATCAGGCTCATAAATGTTCTCCCTATTGGATGGATTTTCAGGTTACAATCAAGTATTAGTGGCCGAGAAGGATCGACTCAAGACTACCTTTCGCAAAAAATGGGGAACATTCACTTATAGAAGAATGTATTTTGGCCTTGTGAATGTTGGAGCCACATTTCAAAGGGCCATGGACATCGCATTCCGAGGTTTGGTCGGCCACTGTGTTGTTATTTATTTAGATGATGTGACAGTTTTTTCTAAGAAAAGAGAATATCATGCTTTCCATTTAAAATAGATTTTTGAAAGTTGTAGGAAGTATGGCATATCTTTGAATCCTAAGAAAATCATTTTTGTTGTCCTCGAAGGAAAACTGTTAGGACACATCATCTCTAAAACGAGAATCTCTATAGACCCATAAATAATTCAAGGCATAACTCAGATTCCCATGCCCCATAAAAAGAAGACTATGCAATCATTTATGGGCACAATAAACATTGTTCGAAGGTTTGTTCTAGATTTTGCAAAGATTGTAAAATCTTTGCAGCAAATGGTGAAGCAAAGTGTGCAGTTCAAATGGACTGATGTTGAGAAGAACACATTTAGGGATATACAAAATGCTATTGCCAGTGCACCTTCATTAAGACGTCCAAATTTTGAAAAGGATTTCATTACATATATATTTGCTTCAGATCATTCTATTGCAGCAGTGCTCACACAGAAAGGAGATCAAGGAGATGAATATCCAATATCGTTTATGAGCACTGGGTTACAAGGAGTTGAACTGAACTACCTAGTTGTAGACAAACAAGCATATGCAGTATTTAAGGCAGTAAGATAGTTCAGACCTTACATTGTAAAAATAGAACAAAGGTTATAATACCTCAAAGTTACATGGTTCTCTAAAGTCAACGATGGTTGAATATGGTCAAACTAAGGTCAAACATGGTTAATGAAAGTCATCCATGGTTTGCAAAAGTGTCTAGTATATGTTGACGCAACCTAACATGCAACACATTAATACTGTGACATTCAACATTCATAAAGGTTTATGTCACATTATGATGTTCATCAAAGGTTATGTTGCTTTGTGACATTCATAAAGGGTTATGTCACATTGTGACATTCATTAAAGGTTATCCCACATTGTGACAATGCCCAAGATGTGAAACATTAATAATGTGGCATTCGGTGTTCAAAAAATTTCATGTTGCATTGTGAACCATGGCCACGTGGTTCACTAAATTCGGCCATGGTTAAATATGTTCATACTAAAGTCAAGCATGGTTAACCAAAATCAACCATGTTTAACTAAATTCAAACATGGTTAACCAAGGTCATCCATGGTTTTCTAAATGATTGGTATATGCCGACACAACACAAGATACGACATTTGACATTCATCAAGCCTTACATCACATTGTGATGTTGATCAAGGGTTATGTTACATTGCGATGTCCAGGGAGGGTTATGCCACATTATGACATTGATCACCGGTTATGTCGCATTGTGACAATGTCACATCTATGGTTAAATATAGTAATATGGGATTGTAATATTTTACAAGGGTTTTGTTGCATTGTGACGTTCATCAAGTTTTATGTGGATTGTGACATTCATTAAGTGCTATGTTTGATTACAAGTGGAATTTTTTGCAATATATTTGTCACATTGTGAAGTTCATTAAGTGCTATGTTTGATTACGACATTCCTTCATGATTATGTCACATTGTGACATTCATGGAGAAATGTCATGATGCGACATAAGCAATAATGTTTGAGGAATGTCGCAATGCTACAACCTCATTTATGACCATCAAAATACAATATAACCATCGAAAATGACTTAAATTGAGATAACAATTGAAAATAAAAAAAGTTAGTTAAATTTTGATAACACTTTAAATAATCAACCTAGCATGTGGCTAAGGTTGAAAATGGCCATCGTTTTCAGCAACATTACACCATAATGAATCGCACTCAAACATAATCAAACATGGCCATCATAATGTGACAAAATGTTCATGAATAGATAATAATCGAGCATAATATATATAAATGTCATAACTTATCTAACAATAATGTCACAACCTAACATAAACATTGAGAAATGTTGCAATCAACATAATAACCATTATATAAAATAATAATATTAAAATAAAAATACAATATAATAATATTTTTATAATATGATTATAATACCATATTCCTATAATATGATTACTAAATTTATTTAAATACTATATTTCTATAAATGATTATAATATTATAACATTGGAAATGTTGAAATCAATCTAATAACTATTATATAATATACAATTATAATATTAAAATAGAATACAATATAATTAATAACCTAATATTAATATTTTATTAATAAATTGGTTATAATAATTAATTAAATACCATATTCCCATTGAGATGTTCATCAAGTTAAATTAATTAATTATCATATTGTGTGTTACTAGCAATAACCATATTAATATTATTAATGTGTCTCAATACCTTGATAGATGTAAATTTGGTACCTTCAAAACTTTGATCATTATGATGACCTCTCTGGTAAGTCTTTGACGACTCTGCAACTAGGGTTTTGATGGGCAGTCTGGGAAGCTGGTTTTGGCAGCCATGGATCCTTCCATGGCCGCCCTCCTCCTTTCTCCCCTGAGTCCGCTATCTGTCTGGCCGACTGAAAGGTTTTTTTCCTCTTTGGATCGATTGGTGGTGCGTTGGCACGGAAACCCATTGGTAGCGAACTTCGGCTCCCCAGTGGTGGCGGTGGTGGCATCAACGCAGAGGGTTGCAGCTCCAGGACGGGGCATTCTTCAGCAGGGTGACGATGGCAGCTGTTAGGACTATTGAGCATGGGCTCCAAGATCCCTAGTTACTGACGGCGAACCAGTTGAGGAGGGCGCATGATGGGGTTTCATTGCCCGTGGTTTGTTGAAGGTTCATTGAGATGGTGGTGGCAGATCTCGGTGGCTACTTGACAGGGAGCTGCTGTGGGCTGACGAATCAACCTTTTGGCAGGCTAGGGGTTAACTTCTGCAGATGCTAGTGGTACTGCTTCTTATTCGAGGTTTCTGGAAACGTTTTCTTGTAACTCCTGCCTTTCATCTACAGCATTTCTATTGGTTTTTACTTGTAGAGCCATTTATGGTTGCCCGGATTTAGGTTATTATTTGTAGTTTTTTTATCTGAGGTACCTCAATATTTGTTTTTTTCATATTTGTTTGAAGCTGTAAGTTCGAAGTAGTTTTATTGGTACTACTCAGCAGCATATACACTCTGCAAGAGTGATGATGATCCAATGTAATTTTGTACTCGCAAGATGAAATAAAATTACGCTTTTTTTTGTGGGAAAAAAAAGATGTAAATTTGGTACAATGATAATGCTTTTCATTATAGTGTATACTAAATTTAAGCCTATCAACATATTCAAACGTATAAATAATATTAATGTTGTTATTATTAATTAATACACATTACATAAATTTAAATTACCTTGTGATTTTACTTCCCCACATTTTTTGATTTGTTTCATATAACATTTACCCAACATCACCTACATAAATCATGGTTGTGTATGAATGAGACTTGTGATTTAACTTCCCCACATTTTTTTATTTGTTTCATATGACATTTACCTAGCTTCACCTACATAAATCATGGTTGTGTATGAATGAGACAAGATGAGTCATGTAGTACTAAATAAAAAACATATTCAAAAGTTGACTCGTAGCATATTTCCATGCCGAGCTAAGTGAGAGATTCCATATAGATTTAGAACACCCGAAACAACACCAAAACAAAGTAGCTTCTGCTTAAGAGAAGATGATCGAATAATTTGGGAGCGTGACCTTACATATCATGTGTTATTTGCTTAAATAAAATTTAAGAAAAAGAGTTGGCATCAAATGCAATCCTTGGTCCGATGACATGAAAGTTTATAATAAATTTCATTTCAATGTCTAAATGTAATTGAAAAAAATAAATGATATGGATGACATATTTAAAACATTTGATATGATATAAATATAGTTTAATATGCAGGGAATAGTGTACTCAGATGGAAGAATTGAATTGATAGATTGAAAGAAGTGGTCTCTTAAAATTTGTAGGCCCAAATCTGGATTGAGCATCAAACATCTCAAGTAGAGATCAAGCAATATAATATGGAAATGGTTGACACCATCGTGAGTTCACTAAAGATAAAACAACTTTTGAATATATTAACATAGAGCTCAATTTTTTTTATTTTGAGGTCATGATAACACTTATTTCTTTAATCAAAAAGAAATTCTTGATACTCCATTTATATTTTAAGATATTTCATAAATTCAAACTTTACTACGTAATGGTTTTAAATTCATTACTTACTAAAATCCAAAAGCATCATAATATTCTAATAACTATAAAAAATCTAAATCATCTTAAATTCAAACTTTCTCAATCCATTTTTACAAAAACTGTCATCGAATTAAGATATAATAGTGTTCGGATATCCACATCATCTTTTTCAGGATCTTGCATGCAATTAGGGTTTGCATGCAGAATCTAGGGTTTGCATGCACCGGCATGCACTGGCATGCATCCCAGTCACCAGTTTGATGCCTCCAGCACCTTATCCACTTCATTCTAGCACCCGGGAGCCACCTACCACAGAGTTTTAGCCCTCCTAAGCTGAAAGGCGCCCACTTCTCACCTACTGCCAGAGAAGGGCGCACTTATTCACCTACCACTGCAGTTCCACTTCAGTTACATTCAGTTAGCTCCGATTCTGCCTGATTTGAGGCTAGTTTCACTCCCGACTGACTGTATCACTTCCGTTGGACCTCCAGTTCGATTAGGTGACTTGTTCTGACTTCAGTTAGCCTCCCATGCGCCCCCACTGAGCCTCCAGATCCTAAATCAGTGCTACACACTTCAGTTACACTTATTACACTCAGTTAGACTCAGATTGACACCTGGATGACTGGTTGTTGTGCATTGATGAGCACCACCGATTGATTGATGAGGACTCCTAGTTAGAGTCAAGCCACTCTATTCTGTAATTCGAATGACCTCCTTAGGCAATTCGAATTGCTCAGTCATTGTGACTGTTTGTATTGTAATTCATTCACCCTTTCTGGGATAGAGAGCACTGCTGCATGTTTTGCACAGTTTTGCACCATATTTTCTATGTTCATCTGTTGTGATTGATTTACTTGTTCATTAGATCTGCTGTGACTAATTTTACAAATAGAATCCACTAAATTTAAAACACTATCCACTAAATAGAAAACACTAACTGTAAAAAAAAACTAACTCATATGTTCAAAGAAAAACCCAAAATATCAATCTTTCATGAAGTAATAGTGACCACTTAAACATAAATGAAAACTGATCCCGGAGAGGATAAAGCTCCTTCAACATACTCGTCAAAAGACAATGTGCAACATTGAAGTAGAAACAAGAAACGACTCCACAAAGATTTTTACTAAAATAAATTGAGTGAAATATATTTTTCATTTATATGAGGTGAAAAAGTGAAAAGATATGTGAAATTGACTTGGAATAATTATATTGATTCCACTTCATTGTTTTCTCAACAAACCTTCTCAATCTTCCGATCGATTCTCATAATTATATAAAAAAAATTATCCACCCACTATACCTTTAAATCTCATCATGGTATATTGTTCCAACATCAACATTGCATTGTACCTTTAAATATCATCATGGTATTTTACTAACAACTACACTAAATACAGTGTTATTACATATCATCATGGCATTAAAGCAATTGAAGAAAATTTACTGGTCTATTGCCTTGTTTTCTTACCGAATCGTTCGAATAAATAGACGACATGTGAGACAAAATCAAATCAATAGACCATGTAATATCCCGATTTTGACCCTATTGCGTTAAAATTGTAAATGATGTAAATATTGTTATTAATCATGGTGAGGAGCTCAAGGCCAAGGCCCCGCCATCGATTTAGCGTTCCATGTATCGGCAATTAAAATAGATGCATATGGTTCTTATGCTGGGCATGCTCAATGTAAATGAATACATCATGTAAATACAAATTTTAATGAAAATCCCACAACCAGCTATGCAATGCAACAAAGAGATGGGGGCATGATTCTACGAGGAATAGGGAGGGAAATTATTCAAACCCTTGAGCCCATGGTGTTAATCCATTTCATTGAGAAAACCCATAAATATCAACTACCCATTTTGGCTTATGCACCCAATCATTAAATTCTTCCAAGAGTTGGTTGAGACAGTTAATACCTTGGGAATGAAGAGGTATGGCAGCCAATTTCATGCATGGGCAAGCCATCAACCTGAAAATTTGTATTTTTTCTTCTTGGGCAAGAAAACACCCACGAAATGGTGCCCAAATCCATTCTTCACCCATTGCCTTGGTTCTCTCACGCAGTCTGAGCTAGCTGGGTCTTTCCCTGCACATTTTTCACCATTTCCTGCATTTTTCCATGCTTGGGGAGCTCGTTTTTGTATTATACAACAACTGGGAGAGGAGGGCCACGAATTGGGACTGTGATGGAGGTCGTTTTTGCCCCAAAATGCCCATGAGCATTTTCTGAAAATGATTCTACTCTCCTGGGGTTGACTTCCCATTTTCCATTTCATTTATGCTTACCCACGTTTTTCTGAAGCTCAAGCAAACCCCACCTTTGGCATCTCACTGTATAAATGTTTTTCTCATGCCCAGCAATTGTGGTTTTGCTGTTATGTGCATCCCTGTTTTGGTTTGAACCTGTGAGAAAGAATTTAGGAGTGGAAGAGGACAGAATTGGCTTGATGAGCCCAGTGAGGAGATAACCTCTCAAGAAGATCAAGAGGGCTTTGGCTACTTTTCTATGCACACCCTGAGAGCACTAGAAAGGAAGGTATGGCTTGAGGGATTGTGTAGCAGTGAAGAGAATACTTCCTTGTGTTGGGTGTGTAGGCATTTGTGGGTGCCAAGCTGAATAGATCTTGTAGGGGTATCCATGGCTTTGTGCTTGAGCTCACTAGCTTAGCAATTCTTCCTTTCCGTCTCCTAGCAGCCTGAGAAACCCAATTGCTGATTGGCTTGGCTGATTTTGGTGTATTCTGGCTATGTGTGAGTCTGTTGTTCCCTCCTTCCTTGTAGAAATCATGCCCAGATCGGGGGTGGCAGTTGCATCAAGAGATTGATAAGGACGATTGGCCTATGGTTGGGTGGAACGTTGCAGATGCATAGCTGGTTGCTCAAGGACTACTTTGTTTTAAGATAAGTACTCTCTATTATAATTCTGCAATGTCTTTATTTAATGGTTGTCATGAAAATGCTAAATGTATGCTAGATATTAACATGATTTTAATTCCGCTTTTTTTCTTAGATTTATACATCTGCATGCATCCTTTTATATTATGGGAATGTTTATTTAGTAATTTTTGGGGCCAAATGCCCAGTGTTAGCATCACGTCCTCTCTATCACGCTGGTATGATGGGAGGGGACATTACAGACCATGTGGACAAAAATCAAATAATTAGACCATATGTAGACAAAATCGAATAAATTCCATTTGTTTGGATTTTGCTTTAGAGATCGTAATATTCACATAACTGTTAGGGCCGCTGCAGCTCTATATTAAGGCGAGGAAAAATAGCGAAACGATATACTTACAAGTTACAATAGCAAGCTGCAAGTAGTAATGGCTCTTATTTATGTAGTGACACCGGTTTTCAGGTCAAGCCTCCAGAAAACGTTGATAAGCTCCAGATATGATCTTACGGTTCTTAGTAAACCATTTTCAAGTCTTGGAATGTTAAGGCCAAAGAAATGGTACACAGGTACCCAGGTACTTCCCCTCATTTACCGGCCCTGATTATGGGGCCTAACCTGGTGGGGACATCAAGTGAGGCCCTTAAATATCTATGCATAGCCACCCGGGGATTTGACCCCAAGACCTTCTGCTTACAACTCATAGCTCTCAACCACTTGAGCTAAGCCACCGAGCTATTGTATAGTTCTATTATCATAATCAGTTCATTATAAGTTACTAGATATTTTCTTATATGGCCAGCCCTAGTTTCAGGTAGTCAAGGAGAGGGCGAGTCGATTATCGCTGCGATACATGGAAAATATAAAACCAATGTTTACTTTGGGCTAAAAAACAAAAAACAAAAATCTATTTTGGTTCTAAACCGGTATTGTCCAAACATGACTGCAATCATAAGCTCACTGCAATGTTTTATGAGAATATAGTCAACATAATCCTGAGTTACCAAGTCTATTAAAATCATATGGTTTAACTGAGGTCATTGAATTGATTTTGGGAAGTGTCTCAAGAAACACAATCTACAGGAGATGCACCACAAAGAGAGATCTTCTGTTGGATTAAGTACCAGGTCTGAGGGATATCTATGTATCCAAATTCAAAACCACCTAGGGCTGAAACCTGACCTCATCCCTTTGGATATTACACCTTGTAGGTGAGGCAGACCACAAAGACAATGGAACCATGGCGGATGTCCTAAAACTCTGTCAACCACACCAGTGAAGAAACACCCTGTTATCATCATTGAATATTTTATGAATACAGACCTACGAAACTTATCAAAATAATCTATGCCATGTTCACTACTAACTAGAACCACATAAATGATGACATTATATTATCATGTTGTACTTGACTATATAATTGATTTATTCAAGATGGGGCAATATATATTAGGGATAATCAAATTTATTTTGGTGAAAGTTGTTTACTTTGGTAACTGCATGTTATTTGGATTTAAAACCAACTTTCTAAACCTTTCTCCAATTTCCTTGGTGTAGATTTTGATGGTTCGCATGGAATCGGATTTGGTTCAAGTCCTACTTGTAGCTTGCAAAGAACAATTGAAAATGATGCCATTGGACTAATAAGAAGAATCCGCATTGGCTTCTAGGTTAGATGACACTGGAACATGGGGACATAGGGATTCAAGTGTCCAACATGGGACACACAGACCCATGGAAACATGTAATGTCCCCATTCAAATAATTGCATAGTAAGACAATCCCATCAATCCTACTAGTTTCCTAGGTTGGATGGGAACATTTGGAATTGCAATAAGGAAGATAATAAATGATGTTTAGACATTAGTAGGGTTCAAGTATTTAATAAATAAGTTGAATAAGGAAATTCAAGAGAAATTCTAGGTGGCAAGTGGTTTTAAAGACATATGGAAGATGTGGGGTCCCACACTAGCTTGATTTTGCAAGGACATATGGCATCTCTCTCTTGCCAATTCGAATTTGATGAGAAGGTGAACATTCTTGGGTGAGTTGGTAAGTCATACAAATGGAATTGAGAAACTTAGGTTGAATTGGGATGGATTGGTAACCTCCATGGAAGAGGAAGAGTCAAATTGGAAGCTTGTGGACACTTGGGGTAGATTCCCTAGCTCCTATGACAACAATGATGGAGAATCTATGACATCTATGACAAATTTCAGATCTAACCTATGAAATATGACCATTATGACATGTCATCCCCAAAAATAGTCTCCAAGAGGGCGCTCATGGGAGTTGGAGAAGCCAAAGAGACCCCCATTCGAATTGGTGGAAGGTGGAAGGCTAGGAAAGGTGAGACACATGGCAAATCTTCATCCCTTACCCTAATTCGAATTTGATTGAGTCTATGGATGTTTTGGGAACATTAGAATTCTAAGGATGTTTATAAAATACATGGATAAACCAAGAGAAGGGCTTTTTTGATGATTTGAGAAAAATTGCATTTGTGAAGAGAGAGCTAGTGGATGACTAGTTTCTTGCCTTAGCCAATTTCAAGGGTGAAAGATTCCCATCCAATTTGGTGTTTGGAGAGGCCACTCAGTTCTTTCATGGAGCTTTAATGGAGTTTTATTTCTAGGTATCAGCTTCAGGGCAGCTCATGGTTTTGTTTAGTGCAGCACCATCTCTCAACCATTTCTAGTTTTGAAGGCATATTCATGCTCCTTGAGGGAGGGCGTTTTTGGTGAGCTATTGTGCCTCTTGGGAGATCTTATATTGATGTATTTCTGATTGTAATAGCATTATATACTCTATTATTCACCTTCAGAAAGTCTCAGGTCGAAATACCATGTGGTTGTGTGTAAAAATGAAGATTAATGAGCAAACAATGTCCATTTCCCCACTACATTGATGTATGCCATTATAATGATGATGATTTCGAATAAATGAATGTTTCTCTAATATATTTGTGATGAATGGACTTCCATTGATGTGTATTACAAGTTTTGTATTCATTACTTGAGCATTTGAAGCCATGATACTCAGTTTATTTGCATTTGAAGAAAATTTGGTGCCATTTCCCCAAGGGCCGAATTAGTGGTTTTTGTTGTTGTTTGGGAGAGGGTTGGAACATACCTTATAACTAATGAATGATGCATTTGGGACCTTAATAAAATACCTAAAACATCCCCTACCTCTTTTAAGAAGTTCGAGTGGGTTTGGAGGCATTTGGGAAGCTCTTTTCAGTACTTACCCCAGGGGGATTTGAACCCCAAATTACTAGTAAAATTGTCTACTTGAACCAGAATCTTAAGAGAGTTTGCAGAGGTCTTTTGGTGGCCATATATCATCCCTAGATATCATATTTAAGTCCTAATATCATTAATACACCTTCCCTGAATATTTGGGACCATTTGGACCAAAGTTGGGACCTAGGCATCAAAATTAGTCAAAGGTCGAAATTGGGGAAAAAATGGAAAATTGGGCATTTTCTTAAATTTTTTAAAAAGGGGACATTACAAGAACACAACATGCAGACATGTTATATATAGAAAGATATTTTTCACAATTACAAAAATAAAAAAGACTTAAAGATGAAAATTATTTTGAATGTTTAGAAAATAGAACTACATCAATCACACATTGGGACACATTTTCTTTCACACATCGGAACATACTGCATGCTTTTTTTGAATTTTTGTGAAATTTATTTTTGAACATTTTTAGATCTTTGTTTATGTGACACGTCTAGATAGGCTTGGGCTGCATGTCAGACAAACATTTGGAAAATGTCCTGAAAAGGACACATGCCAAGGAAACATGTCATGCATGTCAAAGTGTCAAATATGTGGACACCTGAAACATAGGCCTACCCTGATATGCCATGTTACATAGCTTGTTGAGCAGTGTTTGCTTGGTCGTAGAGGTGGCGCACCATTTTCTGCAAATATTTTCTTGGTTAAAGAAGACAGTGCACTTGGAATTAGAGAGAGTCTCATGTATGGTGCAATGCGATGAGCATATTCTACAGCAGTAGCAGACTCAATGCAATATACACAGTGCAACATACACACAACCCAGCTTCCTTGCCTTGGTTCTTATGTGCAATAGAGGATAGTGGAGTGAATGCACAACAGAAAGAGTGTCTTAGATGGAATGCAACATAACTAAATAGTGGTAGAGGGCACATGCATGTCTCTAACATCCATGTGCCAACCTTAGATAGTTTCTAGTTTTAGTTATTACAGAATTAGAAAATTGATTTTATATCTTTAGTGAAGGATCAATTCCTAATTAGGAAAGTACATAAGTTAGAGGCTTTTCCAGATTTAGAACAAGGTATAGGTCCCTAGGATTAAGGTGCTTGCTTTGATTCATGTATAATCTCCTAGTGGGCATTCTATTCTAGGAAATTTACTCATGTAGGTTGGATGCTATATTCTAGACAAGATTAAGGTTACGGTTTGACATAGCCGCCTAGGTGCATTTCTTAGTATGTCTACATGCATTGTAAACAGATATCTCTCCTATTCCATGAAGGAGAGACAGGGTAGAGCATTGAGAATATCCCTTGAGATTTTAGTAAGTGAGTTTCTATGTAATTTTCTATTTTGGAGTTAATAGACAAAGTGTGCAATTGAGTAATGTAGAATTTTTCTTGTTGTCTTGATTTCTAGTTTGATGTGTCTATAGATATAATGTTCCTTTACTTGTTGTTTTCAAGATTATTGATTTTTAGTTGCTAGGGTTTGTTTAGAAGTGCAAGTGGATTGAAACTCTTAGCTTGTTTTCAGTGTTGTGCATCCAAAATCTTCCAAATACATGTATAGAGTGGACTACGACTTGTGAGAGGATGTTGTCAGAGGATTTTAGTGGATGTTATGCCCTAGATTTAATGATTTATGTTTATATGTACTTGAAATAGGTTCTTGGGCATGTGAGGGGGTTTGTGGGTGTGATTCTCATGATGCTCTAGTGACTGGAGTGGTTTGTACATGAAATTTTCTGACCAACATATGGAGGATTTTGCTACTTGTGAGAGGGAGCTACTATTAGAGGATTTTAGTGGGTGGGATGATCAATGATCTCTAAATAGTGGAGTACATCGATTCTCGTGATAGGCTCCAGATCCTATGACAGGTCAACGGGTATGATGCTCAAAGAGGCTTTTGTGATCGGAGTGGTGTTCATTGAACCTGTGATAGGTTCGAGACCTATTACAGGTTGCTTTAAATAGTGATGGGAGTCTATATCTTGCTTGAGATATGCACATAGAACTTGTGATAGGTTAAGGACCTATGAGAGGTTACTTCTTCTAGTACCCTTCTACAAGTCGTGGTATTTTTCATTCAACCCTTGGAGTTTCTCATCCTTTTCAAGTCATCTCACATTCCTCAAGGCCTTATGGACAGTGTATCATCTTTCACAATGGATAATAAAGATGAATATGAAGAGTTCAATGCATAGATTGAGTTGATTGAACGCTATTATGAGAATAAAATACATGAACTTAACAGAAGGATTCAATAGGATATAAATGAAATAAAATATATTTGGAATCAAAGAAGAAATTAGCATCTACCTATTCCCAATCTTTTAGATTGTTTCAATATAAGAAGATAAAAATTTAATGGGCATGCCTCTACAAGGGAGCTAGTGGCCAATTCCCTTCAAAACCCTTAAAGGGTATTTTTAAAGGAGATTACAAGAATGAGAAACAATAACACTTACCAGGACCTCTACAACCAACATGTCCAGCACATTGCTTAGCTGATGCTTGAGAAATTGGGGTAATGACGAACGAATCTAGACCAAGTTTCAGATTGTATACATTCTACCTAGAAAATCCAGGATAACAACATAGTAGATTCCATCAATCATCAGAGATATTCTGCAATATTGGTGGCCACAACCACTTTTCTTTTACCTGGAGGAGCAGGCTCAAAAATTCCTGATGGCATCTCACTAGGAAGAGAACTGTATACTAGCAAGATGATTAACTCAGGTAGATTCAGTATTCTTCTTCTCACACAGAGTTGTAACCTTCCTTTCAGTACACCAGTTGTTGGTATCTCAAGGGAATGTGCCCAACCTCTTGGTAAACCCCCTCTTTCCACAGTAAACAACAATAAGGGATGGAATAAACAGAAAGTGCGCCCTCCACAGTAAATAGTGGTTCACACAAGGAAAACACAGTCAATAATGAAGTGTGAAAACTCCACAAAGAAACTTGGCCTCCCTAACAAGGGACAACACCTCGTTCTCACTTGGTATTGGGCTCTACAAATCGATCCCCAAGAAAGGCAATCCTCAAGATCTAGAGATGAGGCTAAGATTGAACTCAGCCCTTTTTTTCTCAGCTGTGAGTAGATAGGAAATATGTGGAGTTGAAAGTGCCCCTCATGTCCTCCTGAACAAGTGCGCCTCCTACCCAAAAATGACTGAAACTTGATCAAAACTCTTTGAATCTGCTTGTAAACCTTTGTCCAGAAAATTAAGCATGAGCTGCAAGAGATCTAAGTTTTGAAGATGACGATGACAAAAGCAATTAGTTTTGACAAATTTTGGTGTGGGAATTCCTTATAAACCATGCTTTTATCAGAAATTGTTATGTATGTGGTACAATTCACAACACACTATTAATGTCTTGTACCCCCTCACTCTAGCTTTTGACTCTAGACAATGGCTTGTTCTGTGAGAGTCATTGGTAGGGTGCAAAAGCTTGAAATGAACTCCACATTGCCTACATTCCAACAATTTTGTATGTGGGGCCTATGTAGTGGACAAATAAATAAGTTTCAATCATGTTATAGAACTATGTTTAAGAACAAGGAAGCTCCCGGGGCTAGCTAACTGAGGGCTAGGTGTTGGGACTTATGACTGGGATGCATGCAAAATGCATGCATGACTGAAAATGCAAAAATGGAAAATGTTGTTAGGACTAGGATGGAGTATAGAAAAATCCCAACAATGTTGTATCGTTGGATTTCCAAGATTAGTTGTTAGATGTTTTTCCAATATACTCTACAGACTCACATGTTCATTGACGTTATGGTCAATAAATATCACGTCTATTGAATGAAACTTCCACTCGATTGTTTGGTAAATTTCAATTAGCAATTTTCTAGTGTGAGAATGGATTAATGTTGGATAATGATGCATGTGCCTTAGGGAAATAGATTCAATGTATTGACCCCAATGATTGTATTGATAGATCAAGATGTTTGATCTTTGCATATACTAGAATTTTTTTGACAATCCCAAAGGATGGTAGGTATGTTGGTGGGAAGCCTTTGTCTCTAACATTGTTTAATATTCAAGGCTAGAAACTTAAATGTTATAGTCTGAATTTGGGGGTGAAAGCTATTTCCTATCTTGTCAAAGGGGCTATTTCACAATATTTTGTAAAGGCTACCAAACCCTCAATATCAACCACTCAAGTTGTGAATTTTTATGGTAAGAAGACAAACTTTTAACTTGGGATAATTTACAAAATAGATCATGACATGATCCTGCCTTTCACTCTCTCCATAAAGAAGTTGAAGAAATTACTACACACTTTTTTCTATCATGTCCCTTTGTAAACGGGACATGGAATGATATTTGAAATTAACAAAAGGAATATTTAGATGGGAAGGAAAATTTCTAGATGAGGCTTTTCAAAAAAAGTTGGATATTGAAGAAGTTAGGAAATTGCATCATTCCTTGTTGATGTTCATCTGTTGGTAAATTTGGTTGCATTGAATGCCACACTTTTTCAAGGAAAGGTTGAACTTCAAAGATGGTGTTCATCAATATTGTACTATGTTCAAGTAATGAAGCATGGGAATGTATGTGAAGTTTTAGATTTAGTGGTGGGAAAGGACAAGCCTTTTGGTTTCTTTGGTGGTGCTTATTAAGATAATCTAGGTGTTAGTTGGGTGGGAAGAATTCTACACTTATCAAATTCATACAAAATCATTTTTTAATGTAGTTTTTGTGTTGATATGAACAACATAGTCACGATTTAAGTCTTGCAACAATCTTGATGTTTTTTGTATTGGAGAAATGTGTTAGATACCTTCAAAAGTTTAGAGCCTCAAACTTGGATTTATCCAAGCTAGAAAGATCTGCTGCTTCTTGGAATTAGAACCTCTTGGGGGGTATTTAGATAATGATGGAGTCAAAATATGAATTACAATCTATCTATTTTTGTCATGTCAAGAGAGAACACAATCAAGAAGAAGACATATCATCCAATAGGGAAAGAAACTAGAAATCAACCTCGCTATTGGTTATTGGATAGAGGGAAGGTGAAGAACTATATAAGGTTCCTTCTTTACAATATGGATCCTCTCTCACTCTATTCACCATGAGGTATCCAACTATCCCATCATTCAATTTGGCCTTGTCAGCTCCTAACATAGAGGTATAATGCATTTGCAAGGGTATAAATATTTCCCAAACCCATGCTTGTAGTATTGAAATGTAGGTTGTTCCTCCTTGTCCTAAATATCTGATAGTGCTCAAAGGGTCCCATATCAAACTGTAATTAAGTGGACTAGTGAGCTTGGAGATGACCATGAATCCCTAAAATATGGTTTTAGGAACAATAATAGAAAGGTGCTTCAAAAAAGAACCCCAAAAACTACCCAACTTCCGCGATGACATGTTGAGGGGGTTACGGGGACGACTAGGGTGCCCAACCCAATGAATTGCATAGTGTTTTCACCCATCCACTGAACACTCCTCGATGATTATGCATCATGGAAGAAAGGGGATTGTGAGATCTTGTATTGGAGAGTCGATTTCCTTACAGCACTAATGATTCACTCTACCTTACAGCACCAAAGGAAAATATTAACAAGGTATTTATCATTAAAACTAGATTAGAATAAACAATACTGCAAGAAAATATGAGGACGTACCTTTCCCTTTCAAGGTTCTTCAATTCTACCATGCCAATTGAATGGATCCCCTGGTTTGAGAGCCGTCCCCAGTGCTAGCGTCTATGGTAATGCCAGTCCCAGATCTGAATGTAGTTCAAGCACTTGGTATGAAGGATCCCTTGGTTTGAGAGCTGGCACCAGAGTGCGATCGATGAAGGATACCAAGTGCTCATAGAACTAGTCTGTCCAAATCGTGCGGGATTGAACCAATTTATTAAAAACATATCACAAAATGGAGTGGTGGGAACCAGTATTCCAAATAGCGTGGGATTCCTAAACATGATTTTGATTTTGATTTCATTCCCATGATGAAAAAGTTAATTAGACATTTAGTACAAGGCTAGGCACATCACATATTAAAATACATTTATATGGATTCGCAAGAAAGCTACTAAATTCAATAAATTATTAAATACATTATTTAAGTAAATAATTATGATTCCACTTTAGAACTGAGCGGAGCGATGGAGGATGCGTCCAGTACAAAATATTTTCGGGTCTCTTCAGGGTTTTTCTGGTGTTTTAGAAGTGCACGAATACTTTCTCCATTTGGCTCATGTGTATGTCATGTCCCAAATTTGGCATTGGGTCCCAATGGCCTAATAACATTGGCCCTATTCATTAGATTTTGTCAAATTTATGCTAAAGGTCAAATAATTGCCAAGGAGGAAAATTACTAGTTTCCTAGGTTTGGGGTGGAAGCTTTGGGATTTGGAATAATGGGGATAATAAATGATGTTTGAACATTAGAATGGCATAAATATTTAATAAAGGAGCTAAATAAATATATACAAGTGAAAATCAAAGTGGCATTTCATCATAAAGACACATGGAGGAAGTGGGACCCACATATGGCTAGATTTCCCCACTACACTTGGCATCATTCTCTCACCAATTCGAATTCAAGGTGAATGGTAACATACTTGGGGGAGTCCAAAAGGTATTATTCATTGCATGACTCATCCAAGGTCGAAATATAGAGGAAGAGTAACTCCCATGGAAGAGGAAGAGGCAATTTGGAGCTAGTGAGACACTTGGGCTAGATTCCCTAGCTCTATGACAACAATGATGAAGATGCTATGACACCTATGACACAAATCAGACCTGAAGGCTGAAATATGACATATATGACATGTCAGGGCTAAATATAGACTCCAAGAGGGCGCTCAAGGGTGTTAGGGCAGCTAAGATGCTTCCACATGTGATTTGGTGGAAGTGGGAGACTAGGAATTGTTGTACAAGTGGCGTTCTTTGGAATCTCTTCCCAACTTGAGTTGGCATGAGTCTCTTGGAAGGAATTCGACCCATGGAGGAAATTAGAAGTTTATAAATGTCAATAACAAAGAATGAAACCGGCTTTTGATCATTTGTAGAATTTGCAATTGCATTTGTGAAGAGGGAGAGCTAGTGGATGACTAGTTTCTTGCCTTAGCCAATTTCGAGGGTGAAAGATTCCCATCCAAGTTGGCAATTGGAAAGGCCATTCAGACCTTTCATTTGGAGCTTTAATGGAGTCTTTATTTGCAGGTGTAAGCTACAGGGCATCTCATGGTTTCTTCTATTGCAGCTCGCTCCTTCAACCATTTCCAGTTTTGATGGCATATTCTTGATCCTTGAGGGAGGGCGTTTTTGGTGAGCTATTGTACTCTTTGGGGGAGCTTCTAATGCCCCATTTCTTTTGTAATATGAATTAAATACTCCTTTATTCATCTCCAAAAATTTTCAGGTCGAAATTCCAAGTAGAAATGTATAAATCTCATTTTTAATGGAAGAACAATGCCATTTCCCCACTACCTTGTTGTGAGCCAATGTATTGATGATGATTTCGAATGAATGGATGATTCTCTAATATATTTGTGATAAATATACTTCCATGGATGTATTATACAAGTTTCATGTACTGTACTTGAGCATTTGAATCATTTTTACTCAGTTTAATTGCATTGGGAGAAGAAATAGTGCCATTTCCCCCAGGGTCGAATTGGGGATTTTTGCAGTTGAATGGGAGAGGGTGACAACAGTTGTAATAAACCATTAATGGTGCATATGAGACCTTAATAATATACTTAACACATTACATACCTCTTTTCATAAACTTGAGTGGGTTTGGAGGCATTTGGGAAGCCATTTTCAGTACTTACCTTAGGGGGATTTGAACCCCAAATTACTAGTAAAATTGCATACTTGGTCCAGAATCTTAAGAGAGTTTGCAGAGGTCTTTTGGTGGCCATATGTTATCCCTGAACATCATATTCAATTCCTAATATCATTCATAAACCTTCCTTGAATATTTGAAGGCATTTGGAGTCAATTTGAGACCTAGAGACCAATACTAGTCAAAGGGAAATCACTAGTAAAGTTACCTACATTGACCAGAATTGAAAGAGTATTTGCAGAAGTGTTTTAAAGGTACAAAGGCATCCCTTAAACACATATTTATGTTCTAATATCATTCATATACCTTCTCAGAATATTTGGGATCATTTGGGGCAAATTTGGGACCTAGAGATCAAAACTAGTCAAAGGTCGAACCAAGGAAAAAAGGGAAATTTGCAATTTTAATAAAATTCTTAATAAGGGACATTACAGTGGTATCAAACCATGGTCCTTGCACCTGTGTATTAGGTACATACATTCAAGAATAATTGGCAGCCATGTCTTACTATTATGATGAATCCTATGAGTACAATTCTTATGAGGAATATGCAGATGCTTATGAGCAATATGAAGCAGAATTTGAATGGTATGAGGAAGAGGTGCCATCATGCAACACTTCTTACAATTTCAAGAGAAATGAAGATTATTCATATGACTTTAAATCTTATGAATATGAGTGTGTCACACCAACCAAGGATAATTCTATGAGTGAGTTCCAAATATGGAGATCAAAATATAAAACCTTGCCCCAACAATATCAAAAGTATCAAGAATATCTTGCTTCTAGCAAAAATACACAAAATGCCATGTCTTTTGAGTACTATGCTGAACATGTTTTTGAAAATAGGCCCAAAAATGAAGATGTGGAGTTAGTTAAGAAAGGTTTATGCCCTTCTTGTAAAAACCCTTGGAGCGAGTATCATATATGTGTGCATGAAATGATGTCCTCCTTGAGGAGAGATTTTGAGATTTATTCAAGAAGAGATTCCAAATATATTGATCCTAAGGAAAACAAGGGGCAAAATGCATCAGCTTGCTTTAAGGAGCAAAAGGAAGAGACATCACAAGAGCATGAAGAAGATTCTATTGAAAATATGGAAGATCATTTCGAGACACCTTCTAGCTTAGACATGAACCATCTACTGATGGATGCTTAAACTATGAAGGAGTACCTACTGATGGGTGCTCACACCTCTATGTTGGTGACATAGAGATCACTTTTGAAAGTGTTTCTACAAGTACAAGTTTCATTAAGCATGATAATGAAGACCTTGTAACAGTCGAAGAAGAACCAAGATCAACTTCCCCATCACCACTTGAGCTTCATGAAGTTGGTCCAAGAAAAAATGAAGAAGATGAGGAGGTTCATTTGCAAGAGCCTCATTTTCTTGAAGGGTCCTTAAAGATGAATGAAAATAAGATCCAAGAGTCCCTCATCATTCTCCATGACACTCAAGCATTGGTGTCAAATTCTTGTTGGAGAGCTACTTCATTGGAGGAAACATCCTTCCTTGAAGACATGGAGAAGATTCAAAGAGCAATGTGCCACATCAAAGGTAATTTCATGTCTTTGCTTTTTGATAGAAACCATTTGTTTGAGCTGAATGAATTGTTACATGATGCATACTTGAAGAATAATGAGGATATTCATAAGCTCACAATTCAAAATGAGCAACTTCTTGAAAAGTTGCAAGATACTTGTTTTTCCTCCTATGTTTCAGATTGTCAAATGGTAGATTGTTTGGAAGATTCTCATGACATGGTGGATCATGATAAATGTGGAAATTTGAATGTGCTTAATGTGTTTGAAGATGAACTTGAAGAGATCCAAACACTTGATGTGGTGGAAGAGGAACTTGAATTGTCTCTTGATGAAGCTTATGCAATTTTTAAAGAAGAGCATGATTCCTCTACATGGGAACTAATCTATGACAAAGATTTACCACTTTTGAAGGAGCTGCATGATACTACCCACATGGATCCTTCCCATGATGAAACTTCTGCACTTTTTGATCATTTGGGTGAGTTAGTTCATTCTCCTACATCCTACAATTCCATGTTTTGCAGTATTAGTCTCAATGAAGTATGGGTGAAAGGGTTCTTTTTGATGGTGCCACATGAGGAGTATGGAACTCCTAGATTTACCTTTTATGATGACATGGTTGGAGCAAATTCTTATTCACATTTGCAGCAACATTATTTGTCACTTTATGATGATGCAAATCTACATGGATGCACCTATGGTATGCATTTGAGTCACTTGAAGACTCATGGTTTTTCTTGCTCAACATTTGACTCATTTGATGTTGGAGGAACTTCATCCAACACTTGGGAGAATAGATTTATGATTGGAGAACATTTTTGTTGGCAGCCACATACTTTGTTATATTTTTATGATTCTCACATTCATGGATGTATGGGTGAGACTTCTTTGAGTCATTTGAAGTCTCCTTGTTTTTTCTGCTCATTATTTGGTTCAGAATTTAGTGGAGATTCTTCATTCACTTCTTGGATGAAAGAATACATGGCGGAATATTTTGATGCATATCACATCCTTTTGGAGCAGCATTATAGGACATGGGGTCCTCACCTATGTCATTGGAGCAGATTTGATTGGTCACTTGAAGCTTGTATGCACTTGGAAAATGGTGGTCTACTTGCTCGGAGGTATAAGCACTTCCATGACTCTTTAATGAAGCATATCCTTGATGTACATTTTCATTATGTTGTTATGTACTTTGATGATATATATTTGGTACTCATGATGTTTGGAAGAATGCATACAAGAAAATGGGATCCAGGAATCCTCTTATCTAATGGTGTAGGTTGGAGAGCACTCTTAATTGTTGGGGTGCAATACAAGCAATGGGACCCTGGAATAATTTTTGTCTCATTGGTTTCATTTTTTTGGGGGAAGAAAGCACTATGGGAGATGGATTCCCCACTTAATAAAGTGATTTTTATCAGAGTAGTGCAGCAGCAAGCATGGTGGTTCTTCTCTAAAATATTCATGGAAACTCAAAGACTCAAGGTTGGGCAATTCAATGGCAACTTCAAAGAATTATACAGAAAGCAGGTTCTTCAGCACCCATGTTTAAAATTGCTTGAGGACAAGCAATATTGGGAAGGGAGGATTTGTCATGTCCCAAATTTGGCATTGGGTCCCAATGGCCTAATAACATTGGCCCTATTCATTAGAGTTTGTCAAATTTATGCTAAAGGTCAAATAATTGCCAAGGAGGAAAATTACTAGTTTCCTAGGTTTGGGGTGGAAGCTTTGGGATTTGGAATAATGGGGATAATAAATGATGTTTGAACATTAGAATGGCATAAATATTTAATAAAGGAGCTAAATAAATATATACAAGTGAAAATCAAAGTGGCATTTCATCATAAAGACACATGGAGGAAGTGGGACCCACATATGGCTAGATTTCCCCACTACACTTGGCATCATTCTCTCACCAATTCGAATTCAAGGTGAATGGTAACATACTTGGGGGAGTCCAAAAGGTATTATTCATTGCATGACTCATCCAAGGTCGAAATATAGAGGAAGAGTAACTCCCATGGAAGAGGAAGAGGCAATTTGGAGCTAGTGAGACACTTGGGCTAGATTCCCTAGCTCTATGACAACAATGATGAAGATGCTATGACACCTATGACACAAATCAGACCTGAAGGCTGACATATGAAATATATGACATGTCAGGTCTAAATATAGACTCCAAGAGGGCGCTCAAGGGTGTTAGGGCATCTAAGATGCTTCCACATGTGATTTTGTGGAAGTGGGAGACTAGGAATTGTTGTACAAGTGGCGTTCTTTGGAATCTCTTCCCAACTTGAGTTGGCATGAGTCTCTTGGAAGGAATTCGACCCATGGAGGACATTAGAAGTTTATAAATTTCAATAACAAAGAATGAAACCGGCTTTTGATCATTTGTAGAATTTGCAATTGCATTTGTGAAGAGGGAGAGCTAGTGGATGACTAGTTTCTTGCCTTAGCCAATTTCGAGGGTGAAAGATTCCCATCCAAGTTGGCAATTGGAAAGGCCATTCAGACCTTTCATTTGGAGCTTTAATGGAGTCTTTATTTGCAGGTGTAAGCTACAGAGCATCTCATGGTTTCTTCTATTGCAGCTCGCTCCTTCAACCATTTCCAGTTTTGATGGCATATTCTTGATCCTTGAGGGAGGGCGTTTTTGGTGAGCTATTGTACTCTTTGGGGGAGATTCTAATGCCCCATTTCTTTTGTAATATGAATTAAATACTCTGTTCTTCATCTCCAAAAATTTTCAGGTCGAAATTCCAAGTATAAATGTATAAATCTCATTTTTAATGGAAGAACAATGCCATTTCCCCACTACCTTGTTGTGAGCCAATGTATTGATGATGATTTCGAATGAATGGATGATTCTATGATATATTTGTGATAAATATACTTCCATGGATGTATTATACAAGTTTCATGTACTGTACTTGAGCATTTGAAGCATTTTTACTCAGTTTAATTGCATTGGGAGAAGAAATAGTGTCATTTCCCCCAGGGTCGAATTGGGGATTTTTGCAGTTGAATGGGAGAGGGTGACAACAGTTTTAATAAACCATTAATGGTGCATATGATAACTTAATAATATACTTAACACATTACATACCTATGTTCATAAATTTGAGTGGGTTTGGAGGCATTTGGGAAGCCATTTTCAGTACTTACCTTAGGGGGATTTGAACCCCAAATTCCTAGTAAAATTGCATACTTGGTCCAGAATCTTAAGAGAGTTTGCAGAGGTCTTTTGGTGGCCATATGTTATCCCTGAACATCATATTCAATTCCTAATATCATTCATAAACCTTCCTTGAATATTTGAAGGCATTTGGAGTCAATTTGAGACCTAGAGACCAATACTAGTCAAAGGGAAATCACTAGTAAAGTTACCTACATTGACCAAAATTGAAAGAGTATTTGCAGAAGTGTTTTAAAGGTACAAAGGCATCCCTGAAACACATATTTATGTTCTAATATCATTCATATACCTTCTCAGAATATTTGGGATCATTTGGGGCAAATTTGGGACCTAGAGATCAAAACTAGTCAAAGGTCGAACCAAGGAAAAAAGTGGAAAATTGCAATTTTAATAAAATTCTTAATAAGGGACATTACAGTGTATATGTGGAAGAATGGAGTATTTGTTAGACGTGGAATGTGAGGCGGAGACTTGAGTCACCCTTCACAAAAAGGGGAAAACAATGAGAAGAAAGGGTGATGGAATTAAAATTACTAGCAAGTTAAAATTGGTAGGAAAATTTTCATTTTTGGTGTTACAGATCTAAAAATTACCAACATATCCCACTTGTAGTTGAAATTAGATTCACTCTTTATAGATTATGTGATGTCACAAGGTCTTAATCATCACTCAAGAGCAATAGAGGGAATTGTTACATATAGGCTAGATATTCCATATGTAGGTCATATGTAGTAGTCTAGGTTAACATGCATGGACCATCAACCCCATAGCAAATTAATATGGTATTAGGACCTAAAATTAGTTTATAGGCCATGGTATAGGCCATGAGAACCATCGTCAATGTTACAAATATTGAAATGGCCACAATATCTCGCTTGTAAGGTAAAGTAATTATGTGTAGGTCCCTACACATGGACCATGAATCATATAGTAAATTTATTAACCATGGACCATTATTTAGGTTATGAGAACCACTATTGGTTTACATAACCTATAAATATAAAACCATGGTTGTTTATTGGTTTACATAACCATGGACAAACCAACAACAACAATGACATCGACGATGGTGACAATGATGATCATGACGATCTCACATGTAGGCTAGAGATTATTATGTGGTAATCTAGGTTAACATGCATGGACCATAAACCCCATGGAAAATTAATATGGCATTAGACCCTAAATTTAGTTCACATGCCATAGTCCATGCCACAAGAACCATCCTTTGTGTTACAAAGATTGAAATGGACACCATAAACAATGCCACTAATTAGACACTGACCTAACACAACTAACCCATGTAAATGAATCATGCACTTGGCACACTTGATCCATGCAATGAATTCATGCACCTAGGAAGCTTCAGCCTCTAACCCCCTCACCTCATACCTAACCTTAACATCTATCCCCAAACTGAATAACATGATAACTTATAAACCACTTAACTACTAGTACCAACAAAACCAAAACCCCTTTCCTACTAACCCACTGATCCCTTAGGTGCCTCGCTTCTAATCCAAAAACTCCCCAAAGCCTACCACATTATGAAATTGTAGAAAATATCCCCTTAAGCCAGTGTCCCTCTAACCCTAACCCACTACCCCCTAACCCAATCACTAACATGCCTACTACACCCAATCAGCACACTAACACAATAGACTTTGACCTTGGGTTATTTATAGCCAAGGTTTTAGATCAAAGTCTTTGACATCAAGGTTTGAATGATCACTGTATGGGATTTTATCAAACCAAAATTAGTGCAAAAATAAACACAAGAAGTTAGACTATAAACAAAATATTCCCTATCTAGGGTATGTATGATGACTCAAGTCCCTATGCATAGCCCATGAGTCTCAAAATAAAGTTTTATTACCCAAGAACCTACATTTTGGCCCTAGATCATAACATAGGTTCCTAGAACCATCCATGACATGAAAATACTAAAAAAAATGACAATGTGTTACTCAAAAGCTAAATATTCCTTGCCTATGGCCTATGTGGTGGTACAGAGAAACGCCCATAGGTCACAAGGCCTTGAGGTAACTACCAATCATTATAAACTAGATTTTGATCTAAGACCATAGTCACCATGGATTAGGCTTCAAGAACCATCCATGATGTTGTAAATATTGAAATGGCCACCATACCCACTTGCAAGCTAAATATTCCTTGTGTAGGAATCATGTGGTGATTAGAGCCCTACACATGGCCCATTAGCCATAAAGGATAATGTTATGGCACACGAGTTTGTATTTTGACCATGGATCATGGAAAGTTGGAGTGTGAGAACCATCTTTGATGTGAAAAACCTAGCATGACTGCCACAAGTTATGAGAATTGGGCTTTTAGGGGGTTTTTCAAACAATCGCCTCCAAAAGTTCAATTCTCATGACTTTTAAGGGGGTTCCAAACAAACCGCCTCCCAAATTTCAATTCTCATGACTTTTAGGGGGGTTTTGACAAACCGCCCCCAAAAGTTATGAGAAATGTGCTTTTAGGGGGGGTTTTCAAACAACTGCCTCCAAAAGTTCAATTCTCATGAATTTTAAGGGGGGTTCCCGAAAAACCGCCTCCCAAAGTTCAATTCTCATGACTTTTAGGGGGGTTTTGACAAAGCACCCCTAAAATTTATGAGAATTGGGTTTTTAGGGGGGGGTTTCAAACAACCGCCTCCAAAAGTTCAATTCTCATGAGTTTTAAGGGGGATTACAAACAAACCGCCTCCCAAAGTTCAATTCTCATGACTTTTAGGGGAGGTTTTGACAAACTGTCTCCCAAATTTCAATTCTCATGACTTTAGGGGGGGATTTGACAAACTTCCCCCAAAATTTATGAGAATTGGGCTTTTAGGGGGGGTTCCCAAACAACCACCTCCAAAAGTTCAATTATCGTGACTTTTAAGGGGGGTTCCAAAAAACCTGCCTCAAAAAGTTCAATTCTCATGACTTTTAGGGGGGGTTTTGACAAACCACCCCCAAAAGTTATGCGATTTGGGCTTTTAGGGGGGGTTTCCAAAAACCGCCTCCAAAAGTCCAATTTCCATGACATTTAGGGGCGGTTTTAAATGACGGCCTCCAAAGGTCCGAAAAAACTTTTTGGGGGGGGGGTTTACCAAGACCCCCGCAAGCCAAAACTGCCCCTAAAGGGCTATTTTGTTGTAGTGAATATCGCATGAGGATTGCAATTCCTCTTCAAATACAAATATTTCATATCCATTTCTAACGAGGAGGTGAAGGACCAAATAATCAAAGTTCTCATCGACCCTGTGCCTTCCTGAGTATTTATGGTTATGGTGCATGGCCTCATATATTTTAGGGTATATGCATTTCATTTTACCTATTTCATTTTATTAGGATCTTCCTATATGCATCTTCTTTCTTTTTTTTTTCCTCGAAAAAAAAGCGTAATTTCATTTCATCCATAGAGTACGAAATTACATTGATCGACACACTCATTTAGAGTGGTATTTAGAACTGCTGGAGCGAGCATCCTGTTGATAGCCAAAGAGAAAACCGACGTTCTCACTATGTGAGCAATAACATCTTTTACAATGAACTAGTATAATAACTTCTTTTGTAACTGTACAAAACTTGCATTGACCATTACAAAATAACTACTGATAAATAGTTTACATAACTGATTTTTATATCTGCAAAAATGAGTAACTGCAAAACATCAGTCTTTCACCAGACTGTTTGGAGTAGAAAGCCGGCCATAACTAAAACCTGTAATAAAAACCTGCTATCACTCGATCATTCTATGAATGGTCTATGATAGAAAGCATGTTCAATGCTGTTCAAAAATTCAGAAATTTTCCAAATGCCGACCCCCATAAGCATCCCTTCCTTTGAGGCCTTGTCTGCCTCAATATTGTTTTCACGATATATGTGCCTGCAAGTAAAAGTTTCCAAGGTGTGAGTGACGTTCTGTATTTGTTCCAAAACTGAAGCAATCCTCCAGCTTCTACATTGATAAGTGCCAATAACCCAATTGATCACATTCAAAGTGTCTCCAAAAACATTAAGTTTATGGATAGTAAGTTCCACAGCATATGAAATGAAAAGTTTGAGACTGAGTATCTCTGCCCAATTGTTGGTTCCCCTCCCAAAACCAAACGACATCACATAGAAGTGAACAGGTGACAAGTAGAGAACAGCCCCTCCCCCACAGAGGTCATTTTGACAAGCCCCATCAAAGAAACCCCATGGCTGGGATCTATCAATTTCCACAGGTTGAATACAACGAGGAAGAGAAGCCTGACGAGTCCGCTTAAGAGCTAGGAATATCCCACAACTGTTAATGGCCACTAGAGCCGGAATTCCCATTTTGTCATTAAACAGGCAACTGTTTCTCATGAGCCAAATACCCAAAATTACTACCGGGGGTAGTGAATTAATGCCACTGAAGACAGCATTGTTTGACCACCTTCTCCAAGCCTCTTCAAGTGTGTTCCCATCCCACGGTAGAGGTATTTTTAAAATTCTGGAAATAATGATCCATACCTCTTTAGAGAAGCTTCACTGTAGAAACAGATGAAGAGCAGTTTCCTCATGAGAATTGCACAAGTAACATCTACTGGGACCATGGCAGCTTCTTTTCTGCAGAAAGTCCCACATCGGAATCCTATTTGCCAAAACACACCACATGAATAATCTGTTTTTGGGTGGGCATTGAAGTCTCCATACTGATTTCCACCACCAAACCAGCTCTCTGTCCACATAGTTCGCACTAATCCACATATACCTACCTTTTGGTGTGTAATTTCTAGACGGGTCCCCATCCCAAATGAGAGTGTCTTCTTCTTCATTCAGGAAAATCTGTTCCCTACTAAGTGCTCTTAAGTACTGTCCTAGTTCTTCCTCAAATTCCACTCCTAATCCAAATGAATCAGCCCTCCTCCAAGCTGGAATTCCCATCCATACATTTTCCACATCCACCAACTGATTAAGAAAGAGCAGATCTTGCTGCCTCAACGCCTCCATCAGACCCTCGGACAAAATGTGTTGAGCTTCACATCCTACCTAGGGATCACGACCAATCCTCACCCTATGTCCGTTACCAACATCCCAGGCAAGATTATGTTCTATAACATCAAAGGAGGTCACCAAGGCTTTCCATATGACCGATCCACCTGTATGAACCTTTTGAGGGGACCTGATCCAATCTTCCACAGTATCAGGCTTAATATATTTCTGCACCATAACCCTATCCCAGAAGCCATCAGACTTAATTAAACGCCATCCACACTTGGTAGCCAGAGCCTTAGAAAAGTGAAAAATATTCTTTAGTCCCCACCCACCCAAGGATTTTGGAACAACAATTCTATCCCACTTCACCCATGGAGTAACATGAGCCTCTTCCTTTCCATTCCACAGAAAATTAAAACAAATCTTCCTCGCAGCTTCTAAAATCCCTTTAGGGATCCAAGCAAGTGACATCCAGTAAACCGAGATAGCTTCCAGCACAAACTTAACTAGGACAAGGCTCCCTGCTCACGAAATCCACCTGAAACTCCAACTCTTCAACCTCTTTTCCAGCTTTTCTAGCAACTAGGACCAATCCTTTTTTAAGTAGTCATTAGGCTTCAAGTTGAATCCCAAAGATTTTAACCCGTCCGAGAGAGTGGGAATTCTGAAAGGAAATGAATTAGTATATAAATTATAGTCCTCCTCCCTCAAAAGAGCAACAGTGAGTGAGGATTTCCCATCATTTATCTCCATGCCAGTTGCAATAGAGAAAAGGTTCAGAATCTCTTTGAGTCTATCAGCATCCTTTCTTGAGCTGGAACAAAAAATCAAAATATAATCCACAAAGAGTAAGTGTGTAAGGGAAATACCTGGGGCCACCGAAATCCCTTCAAATTCATCGACCCGTTTAGCTTCTTTTAAAGCCCTACTCAGGCTCTCTGCCACCAATAAAAATAACAAAGGAGAAAGGGGGCAGCCCTGACGTAAACCTCGTCCAGAATGAAAGAACAGGGTCGTCGCTCCATTCATTAAGACAAAGAAGGATACAGAAGATATGCAGCTCATAATCCAACGAATAAAACCAATCTCAAAATCTAAATGTGTAAGCATGGGACGAATATAAAGCCAGATCACCTTATCATATGCTTTAGACAAATCAATTTTTATCACAGCTCCTTTCAATTTTCTAGTCTTAATGCTATGTAAACCTTCCTGGGCAATGCCAATCGCCTCATGAATCTGCCGCCCTTCCAGGAACCCAAACTGCTCTTCTGAGATGTGATTAGATAGGATAGGTTTAAGTCTTCTAGCAATCACTTTAGTAACTATCTTATACACAAAATTACATAATGAAATTGGCCGAAAATCATTTAGAGAAGATGGAGTATCCACTTTAGGTATTAGGGCTATGAATGTGGAATTGATGATGGTTGGCACCTTGCCATTCTTCCTCGAATCCTCGACAAGCTGTAAAAGATCATTGCCTAAAATATCATGAAGAGCTATAAAAAATTCTATAGTCCACCCATCAAGCCCAGGACTCTTATCTTTCTGAAAACTATCCAATACTTCCGTTAATTCATCCCTTGAAATGGGGGCCATCAGCTTCCTGTTATCCTCCGCTTCAATAAACCGTGGGAAAAGCTATGCTACCCGGATCACCTCTTCAATATTCACTCTCTCACTGGATTTGAATAGTTCCCTGAAATGAGTAACCCCAACGGCGGACAACCCTTCAAAAGTAGACATAGAATTACCTTCCAAATCCTCAAGGCTCCATATAGTATTGGCAGATCTTCTTCCTTTTGCATAAGCATGAAAGAATTTGGAGTTATCATCCCCACTTTCCAGCCAAATAGCCCTGCTCTTCAATCTCCAAGTCTCCTCATTCTGTAAGAGTAATCTATTCCTCTGATTCTCCAGATGTACTAAATGGTCCTTAGAAGCCTAAGAACCGAATCCACCTCCTGCCTCATCAGAAATAGCGGCTATTTCACCTTCAATATCCTTAAGCGCCCTATCGTCCCTCCTCCTCTTCTCTGCAGCCCAAGCTTTTATAGGTTTCTTAAGTGTTCTAATATTCTCCGCAAAATGGAAGGCTGCAGAATGGATCGACCCCGTATGATAAGGTATCCAATGCTGCTGAATAAGCTCCATGAAAGTCAAATCTTCCAGCCATACCTTATTGAATTTAATAGGTGCAGGAGGTTTAATAGGGCCATCTTTCATCTCCAAAAAAATTGGATCATGATTTGAGTTTCCCCCCAATCCAATCCATTGACGAACAAAGAAAGTTGACTCCACTAAATGCTCAGAAAGGAGATAACGATCCAATCTCTAAGCCACTCTATCCAAACCAATTCTCTTATTCCTCCAGGATGGCTTTAATTGAACAGGCTCCACATCGATCCAATTTCCTTTAGATAACTTCCTGATAAAGAAATTTGTAAGGGGATCCACATTAGCATGCGGTCCCCAAACCTCAGAATGACCCAAAGAAAAATTTAGGTCCCCCCCATTATCACAAAATCCCCACTGAGCATCTCTCTATCCAGCAGAGAGGTCCAAAACGTTTCCCTTTCATAGTATGGACCATAAATGTTTACAATAGTGAAAATTCTATCAAAATCCAAGAATTTGCAAGAAATTCCCAAAACCGAATGCATCCCCCACAGAGAGGATACACATACCTTAGCTTCATTCCAACCAGTCGCCAATCCTCCTGATCGGCCCCTCGCATCCAAGGCTTCAAAACCCCACCCTGGAAACCAAGCCTTTAATCTAACAATAGCTTCATCACCACCACACATAGTTTCTTGTAGAATCAAAACATCAGGATGCTATAGGTGTAGCATCCATCGCAACGCTGGTCTTTTGGAGGGACCAGCAAGACCTCAACAGTTAAAAGGCATAACCTTCATCTCAGCCCATCCTTATGGGCATCCATTGCTCTAAGTGCCCTTTCAATTGAGATTTTTTTGCCATTCCTAAGATCCGAGCGGGCTCTGGACTTAGCATGAGAGATGAAGGACTTCCTTCCTCTGGTTTTAGGTTGTTTAGGTTTTTCCTTCCCTAACCCTCACCCAGTGGCTTTATTCATGGAACGCAGAAAATAACCAGACTCCGAAGAGCCGGTGGGTGAAGAAGGCTCAGCCACAACTTGCACCAGGACAGGGGTATTATCAAGAAAAACAGGAGGTGGAAATTCAATCCGGAGAGTTTCCAAAACAGGTGAAGGGCCATCATGATGCTGGATAGGAGTATGAGAAGCCAACGACTCTGCATAAATATGTAAATTCCTAAACCCATCCACCCAATCAAAGCCAGGAAAAGATAATTTTTTAATAAAAAAACTGAAGGAAGGGTTTAAACAGGGAATAGAAGAAGTACCAGCCACATTGTCTGATGCCCAAGTAAGAGAATGCAAAGAAACCTCCGGCGCGGTGTCCAATGGCTGAAGAAGTTCGTTCTCTACAATGTCCAAACAAGCACCCACCTCTGGAACAGTGCCGTCCTCCTCTAAAATGTTCTCATCCTCCACAACCCCCGTGGGAAACTCCTCCAATGGATGTTCATTAGCCTGCAAACCCGACACATCTTCTTCCAGTACAACCCCAACCTCCTTCTCCTCAAACTGCCGTTTCAAAGAATTACCAAGCTTCATACGAACCGGTAAGGAGCATTCAATGGCCAGATGCCCATATTCATGGCACCTTCTACAACGAAACGACACATTTTCATAATCCAAATTTTGTGCAAAGGTGTAAGGTCCCCATTTCAAATCCATTCTATCAAATAAACCTTCTCTTACATTTATGCTCACCAGAATCCTTGCCACCTTCTGAATTGTTGTTGCCTCAAAAGAGAAATCCACTTCCAAGTAGTTGCCCAATAGATTGCTAATCCGCCTGAAGTGTTCCTCAGCCCAATACTGTAAAGGTAGCCCTGGTAACCTAACCCAAAGCGGTATAGTATCCATTCTTTCGCAGCTAGCATCAAACAACGGATTCCACGGCTTAAGGAGGAGCGAAGCCTTGAAAATCGACCAATTCATACTAAGCGCCCATACTGCATGAGCTTCTGTGGTAAAATGGAATGCAAACCAGCCTCCCGAAAGACCCACAATTTGAGGTACATAACCACAATGTTCCAACCAAACTCTGATAGCCCACTATATCATAGATTTATGACACACCGCCTTACCATACACCCTGCCCACCAGGACCAATTTAACCATCTCGATAATCTGCTGGAAGCTGATGTCTTCACCCAAAGCGTAGTTCGGGGCTTTACCCGTGTTCTTTATCCACTTTCACCCTAGGGCCCTTAAATCCCTCTAGACCTTCCCCACACCCAAATGCCTTCTGTGTTGAATCCCCCGACGGGCTTGAAAACCCGCGATGCTCCGTCGAGTCTAGAACCATTGCACTATTTCCAACCAGAGGTCCACAGCTACCAACCTCAGCCTGTAGGTCCTCCCTGGTTATCAAACCTCCACTAATTGCCTTCACCAGAGATACATAAAAAGAGCCGCCTGAGGAGTTCAAAAAATCAGGGAGGTCACCAATCCCTGCACATACCGAATCCAGTGGGAGTGAGCAAGGGACCTTGACGCCCCAGATGTTATCGGCGCTGCCCTCCGGAACTAACCCCACTCTATTCCTATCCCAAAATGGAGAGACCGACTGAGCAGGTACAGAAGCAAACTTCGGTGAAGCCCTAGCGCCAGGAGGAGACAAACCTACTGTCGAATGGTAATCCGCAAAACCGTCGCCCCCAAAACCACCTACACCACTCAAAAACTGAGTTTCGCCAGGTGGCGAGCTCCAAATATCATTGTGCCGCAGCGTGTCCTTGCCATAGTCCACCTCATCTAGCTGCTCCATACCTGTAGATCCATGAAGCTACCGGTGGATAGAGTAGGGTAGGAAGAAACAGTAAAAAAAACTTACCTTCACCACACCGGTTTGACTTACTATGAAACCGCCAGCTTGATGGCCTAGGGAACCATGCCAGCCCCTGACTCGGCTGACGGCCTGCTGCCATCTGCAGTGGGCTGGGCAGGCTCCTGCTAACCCTGATCAAACCCTAAGAGCCATTCCATATGCATCTGCTTTCTATAATATGAGCCAGTGAATTTTTCATCTCCAGTTTCGGGAAATTATTTTTTAGAAATTGAGCCAAGGAATTAACAGGCAGAAAATGTTTGCCATGATTCAAACAACCAGTCCGATATCTTTCAATTTGCATGGGATGATGATATTGACTGTAAAATAGTAGAATTAGTTATTGACTTAGGTAATCATACTAACATAGTTGAGTTATATGATCAATTTTGGATTTTATACTTTGATGGCTCCAAAACACAAGAGGGAGCATGAGCTGGTTGTGTTCTTGTTGATCTCAAAAAAACAAAAAATTGCTCTCTTATAGATTAGAATTTGAATGCACAAATAAACTGTTGAATATGAAGCTTTAGTTCAAGGATTGAAAAAATCCATTGATTTGAATGTTAAGAATTTAAAAAAAAATTGACGACTCAGAAATAATTGTCAGGAAGAGAACACCATTCATTTTTTATCTCCATAGTTTAGAGGGTATTAGTCCGAGGTATGGAATTTAATATCGAATTTTAATTGTTTTAACATAAATGCCATTCCTAGGTTACAAAATGTTGATGTTGATTTACTAGTTGTTTCTGCTTCACGGTTACTACCAACTAATAAGAAATGTTCTATTGAATTGCTTTTCAAGCCATCTGTACCTGATAACATTACAAATTTGAGAGTGTTCGATGATGATGAATAGATTATCAGTTTTTTGACAAATGAAGATACCTTCAAAGAATCCATTATTGAAGAAGAAGAACACCAGTAAGAGTTGCAAAATAAGGATATCAGTAAGGGAAATTTTATGCCAAAATGAGTACAAACTCTTGAAGGATTATTTGACTTACAACATAAGTTTAGGAATCCATCAAACGTAAAAAAACAACAACTCCTCAATGCAATACGAGTTGGTGAACTTAGGGACAAAAAACGAACCTAAGTATGTTAATTTGGGAAAATCTTGCTCACTTGGCGAGAGATGAAAATTTATTAAATTATTTCAATCGTACAAGGATAATTTTGCATGGACATATGAAGATTTGAAAACTTATGACACATGCATCATACAACATGTGATACCCATCAAACAAGGAGAAAAACTATTTCAGCAGCAACTTCAAAAGATGTATCCTATGCTTGAACCTTTAATACAAAAAGAATTAAAGAAGCTGCTTGATGCTAAAATTATTTTTAAAGTTAGACACTCTTAATGGGTGGAAAATTTGGTTCCCATAAGAAAACAATCAGGAAAAATAAGACTGTGTGTCGAATTTCAAAATTTAAACAAAGCATCAAATAATGACAACTATCTGGTGCCACCAATGGAACAAATATTACAGTTGGTATCAGGCTCATAAATGTTCTCCCTATTGGATGGATTTTCAGGTTACAATCAATTATTAGTGGCCGAGAAGGATTGACTTAAGACTACCTTTCGCAAAATATGGGGAACATTCACTTATAGAAGAATGTATTTTGGCCTTTTGAATGTTGGAGCCACATTTCAAAGGGCCATGGACATCGCATTCCGAGGTTTGGTCGGCCACTGTGTTGCTTTTTATTTATATGATGTGAGATTTTTTTTCTAAGAAAAGAGAAGATCATGCTTTGCATTTAAAATAGATTTTTGAATGTTGTAGGAAGTATGGCATATCTTTGAATCCTAAGAAAATCATTTTTGTTGTCCTTGAAGGAAAACTGTTAGGACACATCATCTCTAAAACGAGAATCTCTATAGACCCGGAAACAATTCAAGTCATAACTCAGATTCGCATGCCCCATAATAAGAAGACTATGCAATCATTTATGGGCACAATAAACTTTGTTCGAAGGTTTGTTCCAGATTTTTCAAAGATTGTAAAAGCTTTGCAGCAAATGGTGAAGCAAAGTGTGTAGTTCAAATGGACTGATGTTGAGAAGAACGCATTTAGGGATATACAAAATGCTATTGCTCATGCACCTTCATTATGAAGTCCAAATTTTTAAAAGGATTTCATTATATATACATTTGCTTCAGATCATTCTATTGCAGCAGTGCTCACGCAGAAAGGAGAGCAAGGAGATGAATATCCAATATCTTTTATGAGCACTGGGTTACAAGGAGCTAAACTGAACTACCCAACTGTAGACAAACAAGCATATGTAGTATTTAAGGCGGTGAAACAGTTCAGACCCTACATTCCAAAAAATAGAACAAAGGTTATAGTACGTCAAACATGGTTCTCTAGAGTCAACGATTGTTGAATATGGTCAAACTAAAGTCAAACATGGTTCTCTAGAGTCAGCGATGGTTGAATATGGTCAAACTAAAGTCAAACATGGTTAATGAAAGTCATCCATGGTTCGTAAAAGAGTCCAGTATATGCCGACGCAACCTAAGATGCAACACATTAATATTGTGACATTCGACATTCATCAAGGGTTATGTCACATTATGATGTTTATCAAACGTTATGTTGCATTGTGACATTCATCAAGGATTATGTCACATTCTGACATTCATTAAGGGTTATCCCACATTGTGACAATGCCCAGGATGTGGCATTTGATGTTCAAAAAATTTCATGTTGCATTGTGAACTATGGCCACATGGTTCACTAAAGTCGGCCATGGTTAAATATGTTCATACTAAAGTCAGGCATGGTTAACCAAAATCAACCATGGTTGAATATGGTCAAACTAAAGTCAAACATGGTTAACCAAAGTCATCCATGGTTTTCTAAAGTGATTGGTATATGCCGACACAACCCAAGATACGACATTTGACGTTCATCAAGCCTTATGTCACATTGTGATGTTCATCAAGGGTCATGTTACATTGCGACGTCTAGGGAGGGTTATGCCACATTACGACATTGATCACTGGTTATGTCGCATTGTGACAATGTGACATCTATGGTTAAATATAGTAATATGGGATTGTAATGTTTTACAAGGGTTTTGTTGCATTGTGATGTTCATGAAGTTTTATGTGGATTGTGACATTCCTCCATGTTTATTTCACAATCTGAAATTCATCTTTTGAATGTTCCTTGAAGGTTTTGCAATATTTTTGTCACGTTGTGACATTCATTAAGTGCTATTTTTGATTATGACATTCGTTCATGATTATGTCACATTGTGACATTCATGGAGAAATTTCATGATGCGACATATAAGCAATAATGTTTGAGGAATGTCGCAATGCTACAACCTCATTTATGACTATCAAAATACAATATAACCATTGAAAATTACTTAAATTGAGATAACAATTGAAAATAAAAAAGTTAGTTAAATTTTGATAACACTTTAAATAATCAACCTAGCATGTGTCTAAGGTTTAAAATGGCCATCGTTTTCAGCAACATTATACCATAATGAATCCCACTCAAACATAATCAAACATGGTCGTCATAATGTGACAAAAAGTTCATAAATAGATAATAATCGAGCATAACATATATAAATGTCATAACTTATCTAACAATAATGTCACAACCTAACATAAGCATTGAGAAATGTTGCAATCAACATAATAACCATTATGTAAAATAATAATATTAAAATAAAAATACAATATAATAATATTTTTATAATATGATTATAATACCATATTCCTATAATATGATTACTAAATTTATTTAAATATTATATTTCTATAAATGACTATAATATTATAACGTTGGAAATGTTGAAATCAGCATAATAACTATTATATAATATACAATTATAATATTAAAATAGAATACAATATTAACCTTTAGTATTTTATTAATATATTGGTTATAATAATTAATTAAATACCATATTCCCATTAAGATGTTCATCAAGTTAAATTAATTAATTATCATATTACGTGTTATTAGAAACAACCATATTAATATTATTAATGTGTCTGACTATCTTGATAAATGTAAATTTGGTACATTGATAATGCTTTTCCTTATAGTGTATACTATATTTAAACCTATCAACATATTCAAACATATTAATAATATTAATATTGTTAATGTTAATTAATACGCATTACATAAATTTAATTTACCTTGTGATTTGACTTCCCCTGAAAATAACAAGAGAAAAAATAAAACAAATTAAGTACATGGTATGGTATCTCCTTGTTGGATTTCCATCTCCAAACTTACTTCCACATTGCCAACATTATCATGATTATTTTTTTGTTTCACAATATCAACATTCTCTACTTTATTCCCCACATTTTTTTTATTTGTTTCATATAACATTTACCTAGCTTCACCTACATAAATCATGGTTGTGTATGAATGAGACAAGATGAGTCATGTACTACTAAATAAAAAACACATTCAAAAGTTGACCCATAGCATATTTCCATGCCAAGCTAAGTGAGAGATTCCATATAGATTTAGAACACACGAAACAACACCTAAACAAAGTAGCTTTTGCTTAAACTTAAAAGAAGATGATCGAATAATTTGGGAGCGTGACCTACATATCATGTGTTATTTGCTTAAATAAAATTTAAGAAAAAGAGTTGGCATCAAATGGCATCCTTGGTCCGATAACATGAAAGTTTATAATAAATTTCATTTCAATGTGTAAATGTAATAAAAAAAATGATATGGATGACATAATTAAAACATTTGATCATATAAATATAGTTTAATATGTAAGAAATAATGAAGCATTGATAGATTGAAAGAAGTGATCTCTTAAATTTTGTAGGCCCAAATCTAGATTGAGCATCAACCATCTCAAGCAATAGAATATGGAAATGGTTGCATCATCGTGAGTTCATTAAGATAAAACAACTTTTGAATATATTAAACATAGAACTCAAAATTTTTGTTTTGAGGTCATGATAACACTTATTTTTTAACTAAAAAGAAAATTTTGATATTTCATTTATATTTTTACTTTGATTTATTATATATAGAAGATATTTCATAAATTCAAACTTTACTACATAATGATTTTAAATTCATTACGCAATAAAATCCAAAAACATCATAATATTCTAATAACTATAAAAATCTAAATCATCTTAAATATTTTTTTTAACTTTTTCAATCCATTTTTACAATATTTATCACCCAATTAAAAGATAATACAATCCACTAAATAGAAAACACTAACTATAAACAAAAAAACTAGTTCATATGTTAAAGAAAAACCCAAGATATCAATCTTTCAAGAATACCACTTAAACATAAATGAAAACTGGGAATAATTATATTGATTCCACTTCATTGTTCTCTCAATGAACCTTCTCAATCTTCCGATCGATTCTCATAGTTATATATTTTTTTTTATCCATGCTTCCTAACCAAACCTTCTCAATCTTATGAGAATCCATGCTTCCTAACCAAACCTTCTCAATCTTCCGATCGATTCTCATGGTTATAAATTTTTTTTTATCCATCCACTATACCTTTAAATCTCATCATGGTATTTTACTGGTCTATAGCCAAGAACTACACTAAATACAGTGTTATTACATATCATCATGGCATTAAAGCAATTAAAGAAAATTTATTGGTTTATAGCCAACAACTACACTAAATAGGGGAGAGGAGGAGAGGAGCCAGTGGTGGAGTGGGAAGACCAGTAGTTGAGATAGGGTGATAAGTAGTGGACATAGTAATGGTGTTGATTGACCTTAGTTTTGAAAAAACTATCTACTATAAGTGGTTCATAAAAGCACTTTATGTACAAGTAATTCTTAATATTTTCATGTTTTTAAAATTATTTATAAAAAAAATTGAACTACATTTTGAAATAAAATGAATATTTGAAATTGGAAAATTATTTTAAGTCACATCTACTTTAAGTCATATCGATTTTCAAGCATTGGTCCCAATCAAAAATACACTAAGGCACACTAAGACAAGACAACTTGGAACTTTGTGGCTGACATGGCATCATTTTGGATTCGTCACACCTCAAAACCAATATGGTTAGATAAAGAACATGACAAAGTATATGTCATAAAAATTTGGAGGAAAAACAAGCTTGGGAACATGGAAAATTAAGCTGCACCACTACCAATAAAAAAACGCTCACTCACTGACCTCCCTCCCCTACAGTGTTATTACATATTATTGAAACACAAACTCACTCCCATGTTATTTAATAAGGTGTAGTTACTCCAATGAAGTAAATCAAATTCAAATTTTCAATGGTTTGTACGGTTTTCTGTTAAAGGACCTGTGACACTTCTGACAGGCTATTAGGCTTCACACATCGAGTAAAGGGGAGCTTTTTTAAGTCCAATTGCGATGACGTAATAAAGGCCAAAGTAGGCTAGAGCAACCGCCATGATTTAATTGATCCAGGAGGATCCAAGAAGGAAAAATTTTTGAAGTCCTCCAATCTCAGCAAAACCAACACTAGATCGAAGGGCTTGTCGAGACGATTCCAACGGCGTTCGTTTCACCTCAAACGGACTCCGTATGAGAAAGTTATCGCGTTCTGTTCTACAAGGTCAACAGGCAAAATTGGCAAAAAGAGGTGCCACGTGGCACCACTGACAGGGTGACACGTGGCATCCGTACAATACGAACAAGGTGACATGGCAGGAGTACGGACCAATCACAAGGTGACACGTGGCAGTACGATCCGAACTGGCATACAACTGACTGGGTGTACGGATGGTGACGTGGCGGTTGACTGGACGTCGACTGGCCATGAGGTGGACCAATCCCAGGCCGCCACGTGGCAGCACGGGATTAGCCAATATATCTAATACAAAAATTATGGCCTCCGCGGGGTTCGACCCCATGACCTCTGCCAAGGATGCTAAGCGCCTTCACCACTTGGGCTACGTATGGCCCTTGTTATGTGGGTTAAGGTTCTTTTATTTAACCTTGTGGAAGTTTATAATAGCGCAAAAGGGGGCCGGGGCAAGCCTCGACCCATGGTTTTTAATGCAACAAGATTTCTTACAACGTGACAAGGTTTGTTACAAGGCCACGTGATATCCCCTCCTCCCGTTGGCACAACCACCACGTGGGAAGCGCCCACTATTTAAACACATGTGCTTTAAAAAACTTTTGAAATGGCTCTTAAGTGGGTTCGAATTGGTTATGGTTTTAAAAGTGGGTTCGAATTGGTTATGGTTTTAAAAGTGGGTTTGTATGGTTATAATATGGTTTTAACCATATTAAAAGCCAACAAAAGGGTATGCCAATTAAAGGGTATTTTTAAATATGGTTGTTTATTATTTAATAAAAAGCCCAACCACATGATAACCAAACATGGAGTTGTAACCATATGCCTATTTAGGCAAAATTGTTGTAACTTGAGAAACCATGAGGATCATGTGAGAGGAGTCCATACAAGCCTATATAAACTCTCTCATTTGCCATTGTCAAGCATGCTTTGGAGTAGAGACTTTGTAGCTAAAGGAGAGAAGGGAGATTGTGTAGCTCTGCAGGAGGAAGGTACGAGTGTTTATACTCGTTTTACACCGTCTTCAGGCTTCGGAGTTGCTGGAAGCAGTCTTGTTGTGTTTCGGGCAGCGGTTCTCTTCCTGGCCATTGTCGCCAAGGTATCATTGTATTATTGCCATGTATTTTGCCTTTATGTTGAGATTATAGATCGGCCCTCCTATTGAGAAGCAGGCCCGGAGACGTAGTCCATCCTGGACGAACTCCGTTATCAACTTGTTGTCTTTATATGTGTATTGTCTATGCTGTTTGGTTCTCTTCTTATGGATTTGTGAGCTTCATTCATGCTCTTTATGCAATTCATGTTAACGTCATAGAGTAGCAAAGATCTTGTTTCCGGATCATTAATATATCATAAATTTAAATAAAATTTAAATTTTAAAATTTGTCTTCACGTAAATTTAAATAAAATTTAAATTTTAAAATATATCTCCTAACTTTATTGGATGTGAGGAATGATTCTTACACTAATCAGACATTTTCATACATTTTCCATAATTTGCAGCGGAGAGCGCCCTAAAACTGAACCGACTTTTGAAGCCGAGGGGTTTTACCCCTTATGTGTGAAGCCTATATGACTGCACCTTGTGTAGTCCTTATAATTACACTAAAGTGAGCTTCGAGCGGGATTTTCACCTTCATGCGAAGGCTATGTGTATTGTCTCGGGGCCGTAAACGTTACATAATAGATGGTATTTGTTCCCTAAGGAAATGATATTTCATTGATTTTTCTTTTCATTTCTCACTTAAATCTTAATTTTAGCAGTTATATTGATTTGTTTTTAAATAAAAATTATAATAATTGTAAATCAAATATTGAATTGAATTTTTATATGTTGCATCATATAATACAAAAATAAAAAGTTTACAAAATATAATAAAAATGCATAATAAACATAATGATTAAATCAAGCACATATATAATGATAAAAAATGTTTATCCTTGAAATCTTTAAATATGTTTTTTCACAAGCAATACAATGAGTCATTATAATGGGTCACCAAATACCATGGGCCCAAAAAATCATGACCAAGTCAAGTTTACCTAACAAAGACACCTCAAAATGAAAGGTGCAACTAAATTCATACTTAATTAATTACAGGTGCAACTAAATTCACATTTTCTATACTACATTTTCTAGAAGGAAATGAAATGAGATTGGCTTGTTTTCTTATGGAATCGTTCGAATAAATAGACGACTTGTGAGACAAAATCGAATCAATAGACTATGTGGACACAAAATTGAATAATTAGACCATATCTAGACTATGTGGACACAAAATTGAATCAATAGACTATGTGGACACAAAATTGAATAATTAGACCATATGTAGACAAAATCGAATAAATTTCATTTGTTTGGATTTTGCTTTAGAGATCGTAATATTCACATAACAGTTGGGGCCGCTGCAGCTCTATATTAAGGCGAGGAAAAATAGAGAAAAGATATACTTACAAGTTACAATAGCAAGCTGCAAGTAGTAATGGCTCTTATTTCTGTAGCGACGCCGGTTTTCAGGTCAAGCCTCCAGAAAACGTTGATAAGCTCCAGGAATGATCTTACGGTTCTCAGTAAACCATTTTCAAGTCTTGGAATGTTAAGGCCGAAGAAATCAGTCACGTTAATAACCAGGAGCATGAGCATCAACGTTGCAGCTGATGATGCACAAATTAGACGCGTAGGTAATCATCATCCCAACATCTGGGATGATGGTGTCATACGTTCTCTCTCAACGTCTTATGGGGTATTTAGCTTCATCTCATTTTATTCTTCTACATATTCCCTTCATTTCGTCGAGGATTTCTGGATTAATCCGTTTATTTTCGGCAATCATAAGTTAAAATCCATGATTCATTAATCTTTGCAAGTTAACATTGTATTGCATTGTAACCAGGCACCTGCATATCGTGAAAAAGCTGAAACGCTTATTGAAGAGATCAAGCTTTTACTTTTGAGCGACATGGAAGAGACCGGCAGTGATGGTGATGATTTAATCAAGCGTCTTCTGATCGTTGATACTATTGAATGTCTAGGAATTGATCGACATTTTCAAGATGAAATAAAAATAGCTATGGATTACGTTTACAGGTTAAGCATTTTATATATAGTCATAAATGCAGATTTTCATGAATTTAATTTACCTTTCATAGTTTTCATTGATGCCAGGCCCTTCTGGCTGTTAGCTAGTCATTCCTTGACCATTAAAAGCTCAGTGATGATGAGCAGATGTTGGAGCGAAAGAGGCATCGGAGTGGGATCAAGAGATTCCCTCATCAAAGATCTCAACTCAACTGCTTTGGGATTTCGAGCACTCCGACTGCATCGCTATAAAGTTTCCTCAGGTAGTAGCTGCAGCTAGGTACTTTTGATTGGGTCAGCTATACACTTGTTGTTTAAGTTTTTAACAGTAAATTGAAGTGAACTGGAGTGACTTTAATAAAAATATTCCATTCCTTACTTTAATTTTCATAATATATCACGTTTTGATGAAACAGCTGTTTTCGAGAATTTCAAAGATGAAAACGGGCAGTTCTTCTGCAATTCCATTAGTGAAGAAGAAGGCGGAAGAGGTGATAAACGAGTTCGAAGCATGTTGTCATTATTCCGAGCTTCAAACATTTCATTTCCGGGAGAAATAGTGATGGATGAGGCAAAGACATTCACAACAGAGTATCTAAACAATGTTTTATCCGGACAGACCGGAACTGACGTTGACCAAAGCCTTCTGAGAGAGGTAAGCACTAAACACTTCGTTCAGCTTCCTGTATTGTGTCTACCCTTTTGACATCGGCAAGAAATTTATTTTATTTTATGCTTTGCACCCACTTAGCATCAGCAAAATTCTGATTGGAGGACTGTTGCTTTCCAGGTGAAATACGCATTGGAATTTCCATGGCATTGCACTGTTCCTAGATGGGAGGCAAGGAATTTTATCGAAATATATAAACAAAACGATTCATGGCTCAAGTACTGATAGTCTAGACAAAGATTCTGTCAATTCTTTAATTTCAATGTATTCTACATGCAATAATGTTTTAATTTCAATGTGTTCTATATGCAATAATGTATGTTTGTCATTTAGGTCTCATATTAACAGAGAAATTATAGAGTTGGCGAAATTGGACTTCAATATTCTGCAATCCACACATCGGAAAGAGATGCAACTCATCTCAAGGTCGATAGATTATATATTCAGTTAAATTTTGTATGCATTTATTGGTTATCAATTTTGAGAGATGACAGTGTGCTATATATATATAGGTGGTGGACAGACTCATATCTTCCACAGCTGGATTTCTATCGGCACCGTCACATGGAGCTTTACTTTTGGGTAGTTACAGCAATTTTCGAGCCCCAGTTTTCTCAAAGCAGAATGGCCTTCACACAACTTAGTACAGTGATGACTGTTCTAGACGACCTATATGATACTCACGGAACATTGCACGAACTCGAAATCTTCACGGAGTCCATCAGAAGGTAAACTGAGATTTAAATTGCAAAGACTATCATGTAGAAATTGGCCCCAGTCCATTTATTCGTTGCTTCTTCAGCAAATTCATATCATCTAATCCTGAGGCAGCAACGTAATTATGTTATAGTCTAGACTCTATGTAACGGGAATTTTATTGTTTGTTCCATATAATTTTTCAGATGGGATACTTCGTTAGGAGGCCACCTTCCAGAGTACATTAGAAAAATATTAGAGTTCTTCTTGAAGACATCGGATGAGTGGACTGATGAAGTTGAAAAAAACCAGGGGCGGGATATGGCAGTCTACATAAGAAAACATGGCGTATGTACAGTTTATGTATATAGATAGCTAGGCAAACCATATTTCTTCTTTCTTATAAGTAAAGATATTCTTAGGCAAATCAGTGAATGTATTTGTCTGGTTGCCTCATGTTTAGTGGGAGCGATACATTGAATCTTATCTTCAAGAAGCGGAATGGATAGCGGCTGGATATGTCCCCCAGTTTAATAAGTACTTGAAGAATGGATTGGCTAGCACAGGGTTTTGTGTGTTAAATTTGATTCCGCTTCTGTTAACGGGTCCAATTCTATCTGACGACATTCTAGAGCAAATATACTCTCCATCAAAGATGCAGAAGCTCTTAGAATTGACGACCAGATTAAAGGACGACATAACAGATTTTCAGGTATTTTGGAAGTAATATAAGGACTTATTTTAAAAGCGTTTATAAATTTGCACTCACGCCCCTAGTCTGACTACTTTTAACATTTTCCACTGTGTATGAAGCTAGAGAAGGACCGCGGGGAGTTAGCTTCAGGTTTGGAGTGTTATGTGAGAGAGAATCCAGAATCTACCCGAGAAGATGCTTTAAATCATATCAAGGGCATCCTGGATCGTTCGTTCAGCGAATTGAATTGGGAGTTTCTAAAGCATGACAATGTGCCGCTGTGTTGCAAACAGTACACTTTCAATATCGCACGGGGCTGGCTATTCCTCTTGAAAGACAAAGATTTCGTATCCATTTCTAACGAGGAGGTGAAGGACCAAATCATCAAAGTTCTCATCGAGCCTGTGACTGACTGAGTATTTATATATTTGAGGGTATATGCATTTCATTATTTCATTTCTTAGGATCTTCCTACATGCATCCGCTTGCTATAATATGTTTAGTCTCAAACGTCCTACCAAATATTTTTAGTTTTATTTGACACTTACGCCTTGAGACTTGTCTTGTGATATTTTTAATATTATCAATCATTGTCTCAAATATGATGGCAAAGTGCAACAAACATTTCATTTTACAGCTAGTCATGTCCAAGGTGTAATTATTAACCGCTTCATCAAAATTTTCTCTTAATCAAAATATTAATATCTTTTAAAATAAAAATAATACAAAATTTTAAATTAATAAAGAATCGAATTAGAAATGAAGTGTAATTAACATTTTAATATGGTTGGAGTATGACTTAATTTTCATGCCATAAATTTACACATAAACTTCAATAAAACTTGAATTAGATTATACACGAAAAGAGAATAGAACAACAAGAGCACACAGTCTAGCACACACATGAGGAGGTATGCACACTCAACTCAATTGTATAGGAAAACCATAACCAAACTAAATCCATGAATAACGGACCGGATCCTATAAATTAGAAACTGTCAAACCACTCTGTAACATTTTCACGTGTACTACAATAAATCAATGCAATCTCTTGTGACTCAATCTTTTCTCGCACACAATGATGTTGTAGCTCAATATGTTTGGATCTTGCATGATAAACTGGATTATGTGCCAACTTGATTGAACTATGATTATCGCACTGAATTTTGGTAGCTTGTTCTTGCTTTATACCAACATCTTCAAGAATGCACCTCAACCAAATGGCTTCACAAGTAGCACTTGTCAATGCTTTATATTCTGCTTTTGTGGATGACAAAGAAACAATTGGTTGTTTCTTACTGCTCCATGACACGACTCCTGAACCAATGTGAAATGCATATCGAGAAGTAGATTTTCTATCGTCAGGATATCTTGCCCAATCAGAATCAGGATAACCTGCCAACTAAACATCAAATGCATCAGTATATAAAAGACCAAAATTAATAGTTCCTTTCAGGTATCTCAAAACTTGCTTTGTAGCTTTCCAATGTGTTTCACACGGATTAGCCAAAAATTGACTAAGGATGCTAACTAAATATGATATGTTTGGTCTTGTAGTAGTGATATAATTCAAGCTTCCCACTAGTTGACGATACAAAGTACCAATTGCTTCGCTAGATCCGTCATCATTATACAACTTCACATTCTGATCCAAAGGAATAGATACTGCTTTGCATTCACTCATTTGGAATCTGTTAAGGATTTCCCTTACATACGTCCTTTGAACGATCAATGTCTTACCAGATTCTCTCCAAAATGCAAGTCCTAAACAATAATGAAAATCACCAAGATCTTTCATTTCAAATTCCTGTGACATGTGACTTTTAATTTCTGCAATCAACCTATATGCACCACCTGTAATAATGAGATCATCAACATATAAAGATATCAAGCAAACATTTCTCTCTTTATCTTTCTTAATGTATAGGATTGAATCATTTTTGTTTTTCATAAAACCTTTATGATTAAACGAGGAATCAATCTTTATATACCACGATCTAGGGGTCTATTTCAATCCATAAATAGATTTATTCAATCTGCAAAGAAGATGCTCTTGACCATTCTACATGAAACCTTCAGGTTGAACTAAATAAACTTCCTCCTTTAAGTCACCATTCAAAAACGTAGATTTAACATATAACTGGTGTATTCTCCAATTATGTTTTGTAGCTAATGCAACAAGTAGTCTGATTGTGTTTAATTTATCTACCGGTGCATATGAACTTCTTCAAAATAAATTCCCTCTTGTTGAGAATAACCCTTTGCAACTAGTCTTGCCTTATGTTTGTCAATACTATCATAAGCTTTGAACTTAGATTTGAACAACCATTTAGATCCTATGGGCACTTTATCTTTGGGCAATTCTACTAAATCCCAAGTTTTATTTCTCATAATAGAGTTGTACTCCTCATTCATAGCATTCACCCATTCTTCATTATCTTTGGCTTGTTCATAATTCAATGGTTCTATGACATTCATTACAATAGTCATCAAAGCATAATATCTAAACTTTATAGGAGGTTGAGTTTGTTGATTTGACCTTCTAGGTACTACAATACCTGTTGGAGTTCTGTCCATGATTCTTCTGATTTCTGTTGTTATTCTTCTACTTTCTATTGTTTCTTCATCTGAGGTGGTATCACTCATGTTATCACCTCGTTCCTGAACGTGTTGTTGCACCTGTACTTTCTGAACAAATTTATCTATTTTGACATTATCCTCTGAGATATGCCCTTCATCAGAATTATTCAATCTTCCAGTTATATCTATATTCTCATGAAACACTACATCTCTACTTGCAATCAGCTTGTGTGAATTAGGATGAAATAACATGTATGCTTTATGATCATTGCAATAGACAACAAAGATACATTCAATAGATTTTGCATCCAATTTTATTCTCTCGTCTTTTGGAATATGTGCAAAGGCCCTACACCCATATACTCTGAAATGACTGACTTCTGGTTTATAGCCATAAAAGACTTCAAAAGGTGTTTGAATATCTAATTTCTTTGTTGGAATCCTGTTCTTTAAATATACAACAGTATTAATGGCTTCAGCCCAAAAACGATTAGAAATGTTTTTACCTTGAAGCATACTGCATGCACATTCCACCAGTGTTATGTTCTTCCTCTCAGCAACTCCATTTTGCTGAGGTGTATGAGGAACAGTAAATTGATGTTGAATTCCATTGTCTATACAATATCTTTTGAATGCTCCAAAAGTGTACTCACCCCCTTGATCACCAAATCAGTACTAGACACTTTTTCACCAATATCACCCAGACTATCTCTTAAATCCTTGATACAGGAGAGGTACTTAGGTATGGTTTCATTTACTTCCAGCTTAATAGACAATAATTTAGTCTTTAAAAACAAAATTCTATTTGAATCATACAAACCTTTGAGTTTGTCCCATGTATCTTTGTATGTCTTACAATCTCTTATATGAGGAATAATATTGTCTTTCACAAACATACAGAGTGTTACCTTAGCTTGAGCTTCTTGTAGGGTCCATTCTGGGATAGACAATGCATCGGAGGGCTTCTCCTCATCTCCTTTCACAATTAGATTAAGCGCTTCAAGAATGGTGATTAATTTAAATTTCCAATTGACGTAATTTTCACCAGTCAATTTGGATGATTCAATGATGTATGAATCAACTAGAGGTGTAGTTTCCATTTTTACCCAAGCTGAAGATGCAGAGATTCAATTTTATGCCCAGTGAGAAAAAAAAATACCAACGACTCACCCTGTACAGACACCGTTGGGGGAAAATGGTGTAAGGGACTAGTTACTGACGCACCTTGTATAACTGAAAATCTCGTCTCCGACGCCCTTTGCGATACTAGATTCCGCGTCATCGACGCGCTGTTGTCATCTGCAAGCTGCGTCGATGTATTCACACAAGCCTTTTGGCAATGTGGGCAGGTTCCTTTTCAGCGATTTGGCAGCGATCTCTTCACAGTGCAACCCTCATAGTAATAAACAATTGCAAGTTTGTACAACCCTTGCTGTCCTCCGCCATTTATTTTCCGACCTGCAAATTCCGTGCAGAATCTTCTCACCGGTGAAACGACTCTTCTCACACAGGACTCCTCAAGTGCCTTCAATAGCAGCGCCTTCAAGTAGTGGACGCGGGCTTCTCGTTCACTCAATAATAGTGCAGAAAAAACCCTCATGTGCAGCTCCAGAAAGATGGAAATGATGACTTCTTCACAGTGGCGCCGACTCTCTCCTCTTCACATAGCTCGCAGATTTCACACTTGGAACAATGCAGCCAAACAGACAATTAGTGACAGATCCTAATCTCTTCAGCACATGGCCCTCTCTTCAATACACTGACGGTTCTTCTGACCTCAGTGATCTCCTACAATGATGGCATCTCTTTCATGAATCTGATGCAGCAACTACGTCTTTCAAAGAACGGAACCTCAAACTTAGACAGCAATGGAATCAATTCCAGCAACAATGACTCCCTAACGAGGATGCGGCCTTACCAAGACAAATTAGATTATACAGGAAAAGAGAATAAAACAAGAGCACACACAGGAGGAGTTATGCACACTCAACTCAATTGTATTACTGAAATAAAAGTTATATATATAGGCAAGGCATAACCAAACTAAATCCATGAATAATGGACTAGATTCTATAAATTAGAAATTGTCAAACCACTTATACGGTAAAATATCCATAAATGCATTTCTACATTATCTCTAACAACTTGAAATGACAAAAGCACGAAAAAACCAAAACCACTATCATCATCGAATTTTCATTTGATAAGATTACTATTTCTCGTCATAATATATTGACTCTCACATCCCTTCATGTTATAACTACATAAAGAGACTAAATATGTGTATGCAAAAGTATCAATTAAAAATAAAAAAAGTTAAAATTTAGTTTATATATTGAAATATTATACTATATTGACTCATTATACAATAAATATTAAAATTGTAATTGAAGCATAGCTGGAAAAAAGAAAACATAGAGTCTATGTTTTCTAGTTTTTTGGTGCTTTAACTTTTGATATTTAAAAGTGACATATAGGACACATAGTAATGCACATTCACATTCACAAGGCAAGGACTTGAACCTTTTCTATTTTTAAAATTATTGTAAACAATTACCATACCATGCTTGTATTGGTTTAATAGCTTTATCATCATCAAAATTTAAGTAGGTTAGATTATTTAAATGTTTTGAAAAAAATAAATAACACAAAATATTAGTTATATTTTAAAACACCACAAAACATACTACTAATATTTTAAAACACCACAACACATACTATATTTAAGTCACTAAGGCATATTATTTATTTCAACGTAGGGTGAGGGGTTCCAAAATTTTAAATGTTTTTAATTATTTTAATTATTAAAGGATAAGATTAAGAAAAACTAAAATATTCGTCATATTCTTCGTTGTGTCTCTGAAATAAGGGATAAGATTTAAACAATGAACGTTTGAGCATCGCATCTTTTCATTAGGGATTATTTAGGAAAATATGTATCGCAAACAATGAACAATATCAGCAAGCGGTTACAAATGATATGAGCCCATTTGATTAACAATGAATTGATTTGAAGTGATACATAATAGTGAACAAATTTGAAGTGAAGTGATTTATCCTATTCTGGACCATGTATTGGAACTCGTTGCAAACTCAAAATCTGTCGTAACAAGCGTGAAAGTTAAGATCGTGGGATCAAGCGTGAAAGTGCGTGAAAGTTAAGATGGTGGGATATTTCGCCCTTTCCAATGGAGATTCAAATCATGCATATCATTGGATGTACAATCATATTCCAAATCACGTATATCATTGGATGTACAATCATATTCCTATGGTAACCAATTGGTTTAACTTTTTATTTCATATTAATTTGGGTTACATGTGGATTTGATGGGAGGATATTATTACCCAAGATAAAATGTAAAATTTGGTTTTCCAATGGGTTTCCCTACCATCATGCTTTCATGGAGCATTATAGAGTTTAGATAGTACATGGGGGATGTCATCCATTGGAGTAGTGTGAAGCCATATGAAATAATTTTATGATACCTATTGGAATTTTGTAATGTCCCATCCCTAGTGGCTCCATGGTCATTCCTCTAATCCATTTAATTCACATGGGTTCAGGAATAAATTAAATAAAATTGGTCAAGGATTAATTTTTCTCTATGGTTATCTGGTGTAATTAAATTAAAACATTAATAAGTGATGAAGTCCATAGTTGTAAATATTTAATTTCTAATTAATTGTGAGATGAGTTTGTCATGTCCTCGATCCCTTGGTGACTTTTAAAAGCGATGGGAGACCACCTGATATATTTTTTTTTCAATTTCTCCACTAATCCTATCCATTTTACACAAATATGCAATGGCCATTGATCCACAATCCCCTTGACGCAATCTGCAATCTGTAGGCCACATTGTGGAATTCGGAAACGCGGAACCACGATTCACCATATCGAAAAATTTCCCTTCCGCAATCTGCAATTCCACCTCGCACAACTTGGAAATGCGGAACTCAAAATTACCTTCCTGGAAATTTTCCCCTTCTACAATCCGCAAGCCTCATTGTGGAATGCGGAAATTTTCCCCTACAAACTTCCCAGTCTTATAACTTCCTCATCCTTAATCTAAATCAGGCAATTATGGTTGTTAACACCTAAAAAGTGATCACTAGCTCATTTCCTTATTCACATGACCCATTTGTCCACTTTTCCACCATTTGAGCCTCTAAAGCCACCAAAAGGTCACCAAAAGACCTTAATACACCCCTTTTTCCACTCAAACTGAGTATTTTTCCTAAAAAAGCATAAAAAACCCTCAAAAAGGGTCCAAAATTCCCAAAAATATTAAAAAGGGAATAAAAATATTCAAAATATTCAAAAAAGAAAAAAGGAGGGAAAAGATACCTAAACCATGTTGGTCAATACTATTGGTTTCCACAAAACCATAATGGTATTCCCCACCACCAAAAACTATAAAAAGGTGGTAGGGGCTCCTCACTTTCCATCCATCCATCTTCCTATCCTCATACTGCCAAAATCTCCCATGAGTTTTTGGTCATTGTAGCTACTTTGGAGAAGGGACCCTTTGGAGTTTGGAGCTACTCAACAATCTTCATCACTTGAAGGTATTATTATTGCAAGCACTTGCTTGCCCCCCATTTTCAATACAAAGTTATTTTTTCTATTTCTTGTTCTTGTTTTTAATTCAAAAGTTTATTATGATATGCACATGCTAGTTTAGTTTTAGTTTTAGATTTACAGTTGTTTTTGCTTTAATATTTGAGACTGCTGCTACTAGTTAGTAGGTGCCCATTGCACTAAGCTTGGTTGCAAAACCAAGTCAACAGTTTTTTGGCGATTCCGCTGCTTTCGAATTTTTAGATCTCACTTTTGCTTTAGATCTTAGTTTTTGTTAGTATTAATCAGTTTAATTTATAGATCTGCCACCCTAGACAGCAGATCCATTGCTGTTCTAGATCTTGGCCCATTTTATTGCCATTAACAGCCCGAAATTTTCAATTTTCGGGTTCGTTTTTCGGCGTCCGCGTATGGCTTTCGCCTCGCGGCTTTTTTCCCAACAGTCGCGCGGCTCTTTTCTGCACGGTTCCCCGCAGCTTCGCGACCTATTTGCGCGCTGCACATCGCGACTTCGCGGACATTTTTCACGCTGCACATCGCGAATGTGTGACGAAATCCCACGCTGCAGATCGCGGCTTCGCAGCTGAAACCCGCGCTGCCCATCACGACTGTGTGATAGAAACCCGCACGGTCCATCGCGGCTGTTCTATCAAAATTCGCGATGTCAATTTTTTCCATTCGGCCAATCCGTTTAAAAAATTAATTTTTTACTGTATTTTCTGCCCACATAGCACATTTTACAGTATTAAAATTCCTGCATTTTTTACAGCCATAGAAAAATTTTACTATTTAGAATGTACCTTTGAAAAAGTCTTTTTAAAAATTTTCAGAAATTGAAAGAAGGATTTATTTGCATTTTATCTAGATTAAAATTTTGCTGTTTACTTCCTTGATATTTTGCCCATAGCAATTTTTGAAAAAGAAATCCATTTATTTCTTGAAAAAGTCATATTATTTGCTTTCCTATTTCAAAAGATCCTTTGTTTTTTGAATATTTTCTGCAAAGCATTTACTTTTTCTATTTCAGTTTAAAATACCACACGTGCACCCACTCAAACACATAATTTAAACTGAGCCTTAAAATTTACCCTAACTTCAACCAAGTTTTAACCCCACTTGGGGAGCACTTAAAAGAACTTTGTAGCTAGATAGTATTGAGGGGATAGGTGTTCCAATAACACCCCTCAGTTATTACATTTGAGACATAGCTGTTGTCCATTAGGGAACCAAAATCTCCTAGTATTTTTTGGCATGGTCATAACCAGTTTATCGGAAGGCCTCTCCCCTAGGAGGGTTGAAGTCGCGAGGATGGTTCCGGAAGCCTGAGTGGAATATCGAAATCCATTCAGTAACCGAAGGGCTACCATTCGCAGTTCTCGGGATATCCCTGTATGGGGATATTGCGGTAAAAGGACCAAACGACAGATTTACCTTTTCTGGACGTATCATGAACGGAGTATCCTAGTTGCCATTCTTTAGGATTGATTACCCGGTGTCCCTCTCGGTAGGGGGATATTTAGCCGTTGATTCAACACTTAATATTATCTGACTTGGATTTCATCACCTTGCAGAGAATATCGTTTGTTAATTCACAATACTTTTAGTTAGGTGTTTGCATGATACAATCCACCTTTGGTCTAGTAGCACCTCTTTTTTCTAGAAGTTGTTTGCCTATTGGTACTCTGACCATTTTTTGCATCCCTCCACTTATTATAGAACAGCTGCTATAATAAGTGCTTTTTGAGGTTGATTTTTTGGCCTGAGAGCCTTTATTTTCACTCCCCTTTTTGCACCTTTGGTTGCATTAGGGTTTTGAGTTTTTTATACATTACCATCTTACACAGAAGATTTTTACACAAAAACTTATTTCTCACCATTGAGAATTTTAGACGCTCTCGTCGTCTTCAGGGTGAACCCCCATAGTTCAGTCTACTTAGCTCTCCACGTCACCGACGTCGAGCCTTATCCCTTGACTCGACACATCGTCGGTCAAACAGACAGTCATCCAATTCTGACATGCCTCACTTCACATCTGATTTTGAGGCAGAATCCGAAAACCCTACCGAGTTATTACCAACCAACCTCATGGCTGGGACACAATTCGACCCACTTTTTACCAGCACCATAGGAGATACATCCACAAACCCTTCTACTGCGGTGCCATCCATGCCAACAACCACACCCCTAGGTATGCCTAATATGGGGGACACTCCACTTTTAGGAATTCCCAACACAGGACCACCTCCTATTGCGGGTATGCCAAACATAGGGGTCACACCCCCTCTCATTTCCACAACCCATATCCCAGGAATCCCTACTACTATTCCTAACCCTGGTGTAACCCATGTTGCACTTGGAAACGCTGGCCCATACCAGACCACAGCTATTGGAGGACACATACCTTCAATACCTAGCATACCCTTAGGCGCTACTGGACCCCTACATCATACCACCATGACTAGTCATGTCCCAGTCACTACGCCACATCCATCTGCTAGCTTACCGTACATGGCGAGTCTGAATTTACCAGACTCAGCCAGGTTAACCAATGATCCTATCAGACACGACCCTGCATGGCCTCACATGCCCACCAAAATCCCCTCTGACATCCCTAAGTTTGAGGGCAAGGCAAGTGAGGACCCCCATAACCATATCATGTCCTTCCATCTATGGTGTTCCTCCAACTCCATATTGGACGACTCTGTCCGCCTCTGTCTGTTACAGTGCACCTTCACTGGCGCTGCAGCTAAGTGGTATATCGAGCAGCCCCATGGGACCCATGCCACCTTTACCTCCCTTGCCTCGACCTTCCTGCAGTTCTTTCAGTTACCTGTCCGCTATGATGCGGGAGTCGAGATCCTACTGTCTTGCAGACAGAACACGGCCACCCACATCACTGACCACATTCATTCATGAGTGGCGTCGACGCCGAAGCCTCTGCAAAATCATGTTAGATGACCGTATCTTCTTAGATTGGTTTCTAAAATCCCTCCTCCCTCTCATTGCCAAGGATGTGGCATCCGAATGACCCCAGTCTGAAGAAGAGGCCATCCTCAAAGCCCAACAATTTGACCTCATTTACGCCCAATCGGGTTATCTGTATACCATTATACCAGACGCCCCTCGGGGCGAGTCATCCCAACACGATGCGCCGGGGGCATCCCATGCCGCAGATGGCATCATTGGTCGTATGGCCTCACATCCCCAACCCTTTTTCATTGCACATCCTAGCCATGGTCCCGACCTTTCGCGGGCTACATCTCAATCTGGAGAAACCAATTCATATGCTCCCATGGTACATCACCACCATACCCATGGACCCTCATGTCCACCTCAGTGCTTTGGTCATGCGCCACCTGCATACGCCCCCCCAGCGCACCTCAACCAATGTATTACCCACAGCAAGCTGCGACAGCTATCCCAACACCTCCAATAGCTCAGGGTTACCAACAACCCCAGCAGGTAACTGGACCACCTCCAGCCTCGCCAGCTTATTATGCACCGCAACCTGCTCCCGCACCTGCGGCAAACCAAAATCCTCCCGCTGCCCAAGGGCAAGTGTACACACAACACAATCAGCCCCAGCACCAAAACAACCAGTGTTAACACCCAAAAAGTGTTCACTACCTCATCTACCCCATTACATGACTCATTTGTCCATTTTCCTACCATATTTCCCTTGAAAACCCCGAAAATCCCACTAAAAAGCCTCCAAAAGGCCACAAAACCATCAAAAAAGGCTAAAAAAGGCTAAAAAACCCCTTTTCCCTCCAAAAATATCCAAAATTCCTCCAAAATAGCAAAAACCCTCTAAAAAGGGAATAAAAAATATAAAATAATGAGGAAAAATGAGGGAAAAACCCTATACAGCTGCCCTAAACCAAATGGTTCCCAAAACCATGGGCCAGCACTCCACCACCAAAAACTATAAATAGGTGATGGAGACCCCTTATTTCATATCCACAATCAAGTATACCCTTACTCTGCCAAAATCTCTCTTGAAACCCTAGCTCACCCTTGAGCTACTTTCACCTTGAGAGCCCCTTTTGGCCCATTCCCATCATTTGGAGAAAGAGAAGGAGCAAGTTGGAGCTTGGAGCAACCCTCTTGGACATTGCAAGAGCTTCACCAACCTTCACATTAGAGGTAAAAATTAATACAAAAGCCATTCTTTACATTTTGTCTTTTCTGTTTCATGCACATGTTTAGAGTAATTTACATTTATGTTTTAGCATAATAATTTCTCTTTACTGAACTGCTACTAAGGAGTCCCTTCTCCTTAGTAGGTGCTCATTTGCACAAGCTAAGGGTAAAACCCTAGCTACAGTTTTGGCGACTCCGCTTGGTTTGAATTTCTGGTTTTCATTTAAAATTTTTTTTAGTTTTCTGCAATAATTTCCCATTTTTTCCTTTCGGCTACCGTAAACCGCATCTTTTCCCTCTGCAGTCGCGTCCCGACCGCTTCTTTCAGGCCTTTACCTGCGACCCGACCGCGGCTCTCAGACTGTTTCCGGTGCCCTGCCGATGGATTCAAGTCTGTTACCTGCGATCCGACCGCGGCTAATCAGCATGTTTGCTGCGATCTGACTGCGCCTGTCGGCCATTTTCCCGCGTCCCGACTGCGGCTTTCAGCCCTTTTGCTGTGACCCGACTGCGTCTGTCAGCCTTTTTCCCGCAACCTGACTACGTATTTTTCCCTGTTTCCTGTGTTCCGACTGCCTCTGTCAGCCAAAAAGCCGCAACCTGTCCGCGCCTGTTTTCCTATTTCCCGCAGTCCGACCGCGCAGTTTCGCCACCAACCCACGATTTGATTTCTGCATTTTTTCCTGGTTTGAACTTAGCCCCCTTTTGCTGCAATATTTTCTGCACAGCCATCTATCCTACTTGCAGCCCTACTTCCTTACATCCTTTTCTGCAACATAATTTTTGTACCATTTACAAAATCTTTTAAAATTTCAGCATTTTAATTCAGAAAATTTTGCATGTTAAAATTCAGTATTATTAGTTAGAAAGTTGCCCCCCTTGTGGCACTTTTATTTTGGGTTCATCACCTCACGAGCACACACTCTGTCACATAATTCAAGTGAACCTTAAAAACTACTTAACTCAACCAATATTCTAACCCCACTTGGGGAACACCAAAGAATCTTTGTAGTTAGGTAGGATCGGGGGAATAGGCTTCCAATAACACCCCTCAGTTACTTACACTTGAGACATAGCTGTTGTCCAATTAGGGAACCAAAATCCCCTAGTACTTTTTGGCACGGACACAACCAGTTTACCAGAGGGCCTCTCCCCTAGGAGGGTTGAAGTTGCGAGACTGGTTCCGGAGGCCTGAGTGGAATACCGCACTCCATTCAGTAACCGAAGGGCTACCTTTTGCAGTTCTTGGGATATCCCTGTATAGGGGTATTGCGGTAAAAGGACCGAACGGCAGATTCACCTTTCTGGACGTGTCATGAATGGGGTATCTTAGTTTCCATTCTTCTAGGATTGACTACCCGGTGTCCCTCCCGGTAGGGGGATATCTTAGCCACTTGGATTTCCTATTCATATTGTCTGACTTGGATTTCATCACCTTGCAGAGGATATGTCTAGTTAAGTCAGAATACTTTTAGTTAGGTGTTTGCATGCTCCCTTACCTCCTTTTGGTCTAGTGAGTCCACCATTTTTTATTTCTAGGAAACCTGCTGCTTGTTGGTATTCTGACCATTTCTGTTGACACTCCACCTATTGTAGCACAGCTGTTACAGTGGGTGTTTTGAGTTGGTTGTTGGCCTGAGTGCCTTATTTTTTGAGCTCTCCTTCTGCACACTCGGTTGCATTAGGGTTTTTGAGCTATTTTTTACTCACCTCAACCCACAGAGATTTGACACCATCTATCACCATTGAGTCCCCGAGACATTCTCGGTGCCTCAGGGGTGAGCCCCCACATCACGGTTCACTTGACACCACCCGTCATAGACACAGATCTTCATCACTTGATTCCACTTATCATAGATCTCGAGCCTTGCACTTCACTCCACTCGTCAGCGGCATAGGACTTCATCATCAGATATTGATGCCCCTTACTTTACCTCCGATTCTGAGGCAGAATCTGAGAACCCTATTTACACTGCCCCTACTAGCCCTATGGCTGGCACGACTTCCACCCCTTTCCTTGTAGGGACCATTGGTGGCACATCCACCACTACACCAGTTACCACACCTGCTTTGGGTATACCCTCGATGGGGGCCACGACCACCATTCCGGTTACCGTACCCATTCCTGTAGCTGGCATACCTACCAGCACTCCACCAGTGACTCACACTACCCATGGTGGTGCAGGACCATCCTATACCACCTTCGTTCCCCCACTTGGGGGTAACATTCCAAACCCTGCCCCTCAACTTGGGGGCATTGGCCCCAACTTGGTACAACCCACTACTGTGTCACATCCTTCTTCCATTTTGCCATTCATGGCTAGCCTCAACCTGCCTGACCTAGCCAGATTGACCAACGATCCTATCTGACACGACCCTACGTGGCCTCACATGCCCACCAAACTCCCCTCTGACATCCCTAAGTTCGAGGGAAATGTAGGTGAGGACCCACAAAACCATATCATGTCCTTCCATCTATGGTGTTCCTCCAACTCCATCGTGGATGACTCTATTCGCCTCCGTCTGTTACAGCGCACCTTCACTGGCTCTGCAGCCAAGTGGTATATCGAGCAACCCCACGGGACCCATGCCACCTTTGCTTCCCTTGCCTCGACCTTTCTGCAGTTCTTCCAGTTACCTGTCCGCTATGACGCGGGCATTGAGATCCTCCTATCTTGCAGACAAAACACAGCTACCCACATCACGGACCACATTCATGAGTGGCGTCGTCGCTGTAGCTTATGCAAGATCAAATTAGACGACCGTATCTTCCTAGATTGGTTCCTCAAATCCCTTCTTTCTGTCATTGCTAAGGATGTGGCATCCGAAAGACCCTAGTCTGAAGAAGAGGCCATCCTTAAGGCCCAACAATTCGACCTCATTTACGCCCAGTCGGGTTATTTATACACCATTATACCTGACGCCCTTTGCGACGATTCCTCCCAGCACAATGTGCCGGGGGCATCCCATGCTGCAGACGGCATTATCGACCGTGTTTCTTCGCATCCCCAACCCTTTTCCATAGCACGTCCTAACCCTGGCCCCGACCTTTCGCGGGCTACCTCACAGTCTGGAGCAACCAACTCGTATACTCCTATGACACATCACCACAATTCCCATGGACCCACTTGTCCACCTCAGTGCTTCGGTCAAGCAACTCCCTCTTACGCGCCCCCGGTCGCACCTCAGCCCTACTACCATCGGCAGGCTGCACCAGCTCCTGCGCCTTCACAAGCCCAACCCGCTTATTACCCGCCACAGGCAGCCCCTGCGGCGAACCCACAACCCGCTCCGTAGCCATATCAGCAACCCCCTCAAGTTGTTGTACCCGCGTAGCCTCCACCTACATATCATCCACCGCAGCCTGCTCCAGCACCTGCGCAACCTCAGAACCCACCTGCTGCCCAAGGGCAAGTTTACGCCCAACAAAACCCACAGCAAAACCAAACCAACCAACGCAACCAGGGCCAACAAAACCGCGGCAAGGGCCGTAACCATGGGAACAACCCTCCTCCTGACCAAGGTGGTCAACCTCCTAATACCCTAGACAACAATAACGCGGCCCCCGCCAACCAAAACCCTGATCGCTTGCCCAAGCAAGCTAAAAACCCTAATTTGTGAACGAACCATCCTTGTTCTATCTACAGGGTCTATGGCCACTACACACATGCTTTCCCACACTTGGAACGAGCTCGACAACTTTGGGTTGATGATGCCCATCGCCAAGGGCATGCAGCTCCTCAAGCACCGCCTAACCCCCCACAACCTCAGCAGCCACCTTTGGTGCTGCAAAACCCCTTACCCAACCAAGTCGTAGTGAACACTCAGCTGTTGGCTCCCCCTCAAGCCAATACGCCACCCCAACAACAGATCACTTACGCTGCTCCCGATCAACCCATGTTTGACTCAGGTACCCACCACTTGTTGATGATGTCCTCTGCTGATGTCAATCTCCAGACACGTCGGAACCAATATGGCTCCACCTCTGAAGCCCCTCTCGTCGATAAAACCACTAACGCTCATCCCACTGATCAGGCATTACGTATACCTCCACCTCCACTAGAGGGCGCTCCCAAAGCACCTCATTTCCCACTTCGTCGTATCAACAATAACCCCAATGCGCGCGCTGCGTCAAACTACAACATTGTCGATGACTTAGCCCAATATCCCGCAACCATGTCTGCATTAGAAGTCTTGAAAAAATGCCCTTCCCAGCGCAAGACTTTACTCTCAGCCATTGGGGCTATTGACCCAAATGATTCGAATTTGATGGCATTTGATTTGGACCAGTCCGAACCCCGCCTGCCTTCCACCTTAGCATTCCAAGTTTCTGTTTCCGTTCGGAATCTTGTCATCCATCGGTGCATCATCGATGAAGGTGCCTCCACATGCGTTATGTCTACATTCGTATGGCAGAAGTTGGGATCCCCTACTCTTCAGCAGTCCACCACTGCATTACGCGCCTACGACGGTCGTTCGGCTCAGCCCCAAGGCCTCCTAGCCAATGTCCCCATCCAGTTAGGTAGTAAAACCGTACTCATAGACATCGAGGTAATCAATGCCCAACTAGATTATAACCTCTTACTTGGCCGCAGCTACATGTATGCCATGCGGGCGGTTGCCTCTTCCATTTTTCGTACCATGATGTTCCCTCATGAGGGACGCGTGGTCAAGGTTGACCAACTCACCTACTATGATCCCAATGCCCCCGCAGCACCAGAAAATGTTCTCCCCATGGTTGAGCAACCTGTTTCCAGTACAACCACCTCGTTTGTTTCTTCTACGGGGCCCGGCGTTTACTCAGACGTGCCGATGACCTCCACCTTTCAATCTATTCCATCTCCATCAACCGCCACTAACGTGTCTGACCTATGTACCCTGTCCCATAACACACAAACTCCTACTAATCAACCTCCCTTGTTGCCTAAACCCCCTTTGGTACCTAGTCAAATTGGTGTTACACCCATCCATACCATTCCTTTCCTCATCCCTCCCTCGGGAGTAGTTAGCACCCCGGTCATGGCTACCCTCAGCCTCCCTGGGTTAACCTTAGGATTACCCATTTGGTATCTTTCGCCTCCCGTTCCCCCGCCGACACCAAATGTCATCCTGCAACCGGTGCAACCCATTGTCACTACTAGTCAACCACCTCCCGGTGTCACTACCCCATCGTCCTCCACGAACCCCCCTCCTCCTCTTACCAAGCCCATTGGGGGCAGAGGTCCACAACCTTACACTGCTGTACCACCTCCCAAGATAGTCAAAAACCCCCCAGTGTTTCGTGCTCCTCCCAAATGCTCATTGTACGATGAGTTAGGTCATCCGACTCACCAATGTCCTTAGTTACCAACATTACAGGAACACATGCAACTACTTGACGACGACCCCAATATCCCCGTTGTCAAACTCGACCCCACCCCCAAGCCTAAATATAAGTCCCTGCGTACCAACCACCACTGTGCCATATGCGGTGTTTACGGGCATTACTCACACCAATGTCCCGATCCCCCGGATTACAGAGCAGCTCTCTATGAGATGAACAATATGGACCTTGAGACGTCACCACCTACCATTGAGGAGATTCACCCCTCGGTCTCCTCCCCTTCCGGATAGGTTAATACCATTTATATGATCTCTTCCACCACCATTCCCTCGTCAACCGATTTGACGGCCCACACTTTCCGTACTGATGAGGAGATTCTTGAGGCACTCACTGCCCTGGAGTATCCCTGGGATGACATGCACCATCGTTCGTATTTCCTCCCAGAAGCATCTTCCCCTAGCACCGCTACTCAATTTGCGGTTGAATCCAAAGACTTCCTTCCTACCAAGGTCGACTGGTTTAAGGACCCTATTCCTGCTCCAGATGCCTTTGAGGAAGGTAACATGGCTAATATTTCACCTGTCATCCAAATTGATATCGCTGCCCCAGGAAGTACCCCTGAACTCATAACTTTAGGAGCCTCCTGTAGTGAGCAAGAGATTGAGGAGTACAAAAAACTCTTCAGAGAGTTCCGTGATGTCTTTGCCTGGTCTTATACCGAAATGCCTGGTCTCGACCCCGCTATTATAGAACACCACATTGACACATGGCCTGATGTACCCCCCGTTCGTCAGAAACAACGTCCCATTCATCCCTCAAAGCTCCCAGCTGTCAAACATGTCCACCCTCGAACTTTCCACGAAGGGGACCTCGTCCTCACCTATGACGAAGCCCATGACAAAACCGGTAAAGGGAAGTTTGAATCCATGTGGCAAGGCCCTTACATTGTGCAGACTTGTCTCGACAAGGGGGCATACATTTTAGCCGACTCCAAAGGTTACCCTTTGCGCAACCCCCGTAATGGGTTGTATCTTAAACGCTTTTATCCATAAATGACACCACGCCCTCATTGGTCCGCATTGTACAGTTTGCTCTCTTTTTTGTTTTTCACCTTTTTTACCATAATCTTACATTCATCATTTTTTGCATGCCCACAAATGGACCATCTCCCACCTCATTACATTGGCTTCGCTGATGGCGCAAGCCGCTGGTCTCCCAACCTGGCTTCTGCAGCATGGGTCTTATATTCCCCCTCACATGAGATGATCCACCTTGACGGAATATGTATAGGCGCTGCTACCAATAACCAGGCGGAGTATGATGCTGTGACTGGTCTCCTAACTGCTGCCTTCCAGATGGGCATATGTCACCTTCATGTTTTCCTTGACTCCCAGCTACTTGTCTCCCAGCTCAACAACTGCTACCAGGTGCGTGATCCCTGCCTCTTTAGAAAATTCCTGCGCACAAAACAACTCAGCCGACAGTTTGAATCCATTACATTCACTCATGTCCCAAGAGCTCGCAATAGTGTTGTAGATCAAATGGCCAACAACATCCTAGATTGGCATATCAATCACACCATGTAACACCTCCATCATGCATCATTATCCCATAGCATCTCATCCAAATATATAAAAACCCAAAAAGACTGCATTGCATCAACATTTGCATCCATGTACATAAACCATAAAACCACATTTGTATCTATAGGGGCATCCACGTGCCTAATCATACATATATCATGTCGCATCACATAAAATACACAAGGGGCATCCACGTGCCCAACATCCTAGACTACTTGCATCCACGTGCAATACCAACATATCACACATCATAAAGCGCATCCACGTGCGTACAACTAAAACAACATCACAAAAAGGTGCATCCACGTGAATATATATATATATATATCCAAAAATACATGTCACAGTGCTATACATGTCCTGAGTACCCCTGTACTCAGCTATACAAAAAAATGTCTATACATCCCTAAAGCCTCATAAAATACATGCCGTAGCTACAAAACTCGGGGGGAGTCCCCTGCACTCCCTAATGAGAGTCATACCTTGCATCACTGCCAACATCTGCTACCTCTGAGTCCTCCCCTCGCTCCTCCTCCAGCAAATCCTCATCCCCTAAGGGCTCCTGTGCCCGTGCCCTATCCGCCAAGATAGCCACCCGGATCGCAATGGATCTGAACTCCCGGGGTGCCCTCATGCAATCCTAAACCACGTCCGGATCGACGTCCTGCCACCCCTCGTCGGTCACCCCCACCAGCAAACGGTCTAGTAGTGCCCGTACAGACTCTAGCGTCCCCTCCGACTGCAGTTGTCAGGCCTACAGTCGCGGTCCTTAACCGCGCCTGTCACTAACCTCGCGGTTTCGCACTGTGTGTTCCTCCTTGGAACGCGCGGTACCAGACCACGTGTCCATCCAAGAAACACGCGGCACAAAACCATGTGTTTCACCCAGAAACTCGCGGTCCCCAACTGCGGTTTCACCCCTCTAACCCACGGTCCACCCCACGTGGACCGTACAAATATCCCTGGGACCCACTACCCAACCCCCGAACCCAAAAATTATGCAGGTATGAGTTTTATGGAATACCTGTCTCTCCCAGATCTGAAATCGGCCGTTCGGATCATCCAGAAACGCCACCTCACCTCTGGTCCACTCTGATCACTAGTCAAAGTCAAATAGTACAAATGACACTTGTCATGTTGGACCCACTCACTATTTATAGTCCGTTGACTTTTTCTTGTTTTGGCCATTATGAACCCATACGGAGTCCGTTTTTCAAACCGTTTCTACCATGGGAATCAGCACAATGAGACCGTCACAATGGTCACCTCGTTGTCTTATTTTTTCTACGTCATTTTTTGCCCCTTTTTTAGACACCACTAGTCGCCTCGGTTTGCGTGCCACTTCGGCTGCTCTCCGTTTTTAGCATATTTTATATCATCAGAATCATTTTTCCGAGCCGGTGATGATGCTTGAGATCATTTCTCGCTCTCACCCCCAGATTTTTGGGGCATTTTTCCAAAACACCCCCCGTCGCCTCGGTTTGCATGCCCCATTAGCCGTTCTCCGTTTTTGGCACTCTTTATATCGTCAGATTCATTTTTCTGAGCTCGTGATGATGCTTGAGGTCATTTCTCGCTCTCACCTGGTACAATTTCCACATTGTGTCCCGACACCTTGTTGCCTCGGTTTGCGTGCCATATCGACCGCCATCGGATTGTTTCACACTTTTACATGAGCCATTCACTCCTATCATACTGCAAATGTTTCGTTATTTTTCCACCATTTCATTTACCCTGCAAGGAGGCCCATCAGTGTTCCCCCCCACCCTTGTTCTTGGTCATCATTACTATTCCTTGATTGAACACTTCCTCCTTGCCTAGCCATTCCTTTTGTTCGGTATAATTTTATCCCTTTTTCGGGCCGGACAAGTCCTTTACGAAAAAGGCACTTAGGGAGTTTTTGTTAAGCTCTTTTCTGACTCCTAAAACAATGAAAAGATCGCCGAGCAATCTTGCTTCCTTTCATGCTCGTTAAAGTACCTGAAAGGGCGTCTATCAGGTATAAGTTTAACCCTTTTCTGGACCTGGTAGACAATTACAAAAAAGGAATACTCTAGTCACACCGGCTAGAAGAGTTCTTAATTGCATCCTTTTATGCTTCTTCGGGCCTTGGAGACTAACACACGAAAAAGAAACCCCCTGGAGTCTTCTTATTTGCTTTCAGACTCTCTAAAATTGAAAGCAACCACGAGCATGAACTGTCCTAGGCTCGTACAAATCCACACGACAGTACCATTCCATTACTTCAAAGTCTTCTTATTGCTTTCAGACTCCTTAAAATTGAAAGCAACCACGAGCATGAACTGTCCTGGGTTCGTATAAATCCACACGACAGTACCATTTTACCCACACTTCTTCTAGTTCCCTCACCCATGAAGAAGTCCCCCCCCATGCCTCCTGGCACTATGATCGATCATCTTGGTAGCACCCCCAATCAAGTCGCCTTTGTTCAGAGTATTCTGTAATCTCCTGCCATTTTAAACCAGCTTGAGTCTCCCTCAGCCCAGTCACCCTCCTTGATCCATTACAGCTATGATCCCTTTCCCACCAGTTAGTTTCATATGCTGCCCGATCATCCCCGTTATCATACTCTGAACAAAGGAAGTTTGAGTCCACCCACTCTACTTGTCCAATTATTTCCCCCAGTTTGTCAGTCCTGCCATCAATACTATCACATTTCGGTTCTCCACCTCGAGCTCCTGTCAAGGGAACATCATTACCTTGATAGTTGCAGGTCTCTCTCTATCGACGACAGCCCCTCTATTCCAGAGGATAGACTCAGAGGTCCCTGCGCCTTGGACCCATCACCATCTGTGGTGAGTGCCTACGGACCATGTTGGGAGGAGTCATCATTGCCTCTCTGAATGGTTGTTTCTCACATGCTCGACTTCAGCACCTTGATCGCATCGTTGAGAATCGCGCAGGATTTACATCCCTTCTATTATTTGTCGAAGACCCCGGCTTTCCCCCGAATCTAACACATTGGTGAGTCACTTCGGAACGCCCAGCTATATGTTCCTGTGGATGTCCAGGCTGCGTTGGCGATTGTGTTCGGAAGCCATCCAGTTCTATGCTTCCTTGAGTACCCAGTTCCAGTTCAGTGTACCATTGCGAGTATGACCCTTGTCACTCTGATCCAGCAGCTCATCAGTTCCTTTGGTACCACATTCAGTAGCACTGTCATCATTCCAGTGTATCAGTCCTTCAGCTACGACATGGTCAACCCAGCAGTATGTCCCAGATTTGGTGTCCCTTCTGGACTCTTATGATGTACACAGTGGTTCTCCATGTATATTACACGTCCTCATTTTCGGACCTCCCAGTTATTTTTTATGTATCTTGATACGAGCATGGGTATGCCCGCCTTGTCCATATATTGAGATTCTTCCTCATTCAGTATTTGAGGACATGTATATGTCAGGTCCCCATATTTTGGACCCCATTGTTATTATTATGTTATATCCTGATACGAGCATGGGAATGCCCGCTTCGTCCATGTGATCAGATGATTCCTTATCCATTATTGAGGTTATGTACTTTTAGTTCTTGCAGTTGGTTTGGGATTGTTGTTCCGGGCTTCAGTTTGTTTCTTCTCTTCTCCACACCCCAGGAAACCTTCCATGACTTATGATGTCCATCGGCCATATGATGAGCTCCTGCCCTCGTACATCAGGGGGCAATCTGTTAACACCCAAAAAGTGTTCACTACCTCATCTACCCCATTACATGACTCATTTGTCCATTTTCCTACCATATTTCCCTTGAAAACCCTGAAAATCCCACTAAAAAGCCTCCAAAAGGCCACAAAACCATCAAAAAAGCCTAAAAAAGGCTAAAAAACCCCTTTTCCCTCCAAAAACATCCAAAATAGAAAAAACCCTCTAAAAAGGGAATAAAAAATATAAAATAATGAGGAAAAAGGAGGGAAAAACCCTATACAGTTGCCCTAAACCATATGGTTCCCAAAACCATGGGCCAGCACTCCACCACCAAAAACTATAAATAGGTGATGGAGACCCCTTATTTCATATCCACAATCAAGTATACCCTTACTCTGCCAAAATCTCTCTTGAAACCCTAGCTCACCCTTGAGCTACTTTCACCTTGAGAGCCCCTTTTGGCCCATTCCCATCATTTGGAGAAAGAGAAGAAGCAAGTTGGAGCTTGGAGCAACCCTCTTGAACATTGCAAGAGCTTCACCAACCTTCACATTGGAGGTAAAAATTAATACGAAAGCCATTCTTTACACTTTGTCTTTTCTGTTTCATGCACATGTTTAGAGTAATTTACATTTCTGTTTTAGCATAATAATTTCTCTTTACTGAACTGCTATTAAGGAGTCCCTTCTCCTTAGTAGGTGCTCATTTGCACAAGCTAGGGGTAAAACCCTAGCTACAACCAGCACAACCAGGGTGGGCAACAAAACCGTGGAAGAGGACGTAACCGCGGAAACAACCAACAACAACATCAAGGTCCTCCACCTCCCAATCCTCCACATAATAACAACGTTGCTCCTCCCAACCAGAATCCGGATCGTAATCCCAGGCAGCCCAACAAAAATAATCTTAGAACAAACCATCCTTGTTCTATTTTCGGGGTCTATGGCCATTACACACATGCTTTCCCACATTTGGAGCGAGCTCGGCAACTTTGGACTGACGATGCCCATCATCAAGGACAAGCGGCTCCTCAACCACCACCCAACCCTCCACCACCTCAACATCAACCTTTGGTGCTGCAAAACCCCTTTCCAACCCAAGGCGCAATGAACACTCAGCCGTCAGCTCCCCCTCAGGGTAACATGCCACCACAACAAATCACTTATGCCGCTCCTGATCAACCCATGTTCGATTAAGAAACTCACCACTTGTTGATGATGTCATCCGCAGATGCCAACCTCCAAACCCACCGAAACCAATATGGCTCCACCCCTGAAGCCCCTCCCACCGACAAGAACACTAACGTCCATCCCACAGATCAGACGTTACGTATACCTACGGCTCCACTCGATGGCACTTCTAAAGCACCTCGCTTCCCACTTCGTCGCATCAACAATAATCCCAATTCTCATGCTGCGTCGAATTACAACATTGTAGATGACTTATCCCAGTCTCTTGCAGCCATGTCTGCTTTAGAAGTCTTAAAAAACTGTCATTCACAACGCAAGACTTTGCTCTCTTCCATTGGTGCTATTGACCCCAATGATTCACAACTGATGGCATTTGATTCAGACCAGTCCGAACCTCGCTTTCCCTCCACTGTAGCATTCCAATTTTCCGTTTCCGTTCGAAATCTTGTCATCCATCAGTGCATTATCGATGAAGGGGCCTCTACATGCGTTATGTCCACATTCGTTTGGAAAAAGTTGGGATCCCCTACTCTCTAGCAGTCCACCACTACGTTGCGAGCCTATGATGGCCGTTCGACTCAACCCCAAGGTCTATTAGCTAATGTACCCGTCCAACTGGCTAGTAAAACCGTGCTCATTGACATTGAGGTCATCAATGCCCAACTTGACTATAACCTCTTACTGGGATGCAGCTACATGTATGCCATGCGGGCTGTTGCCTCATCCGTTTTCCGTACCATGATGTTCCCCCATGAGGGACGCATGGTCAAGGTCGACCAACTTACCTATTATGATCCTAAGGCCCCCGCCGCACCTAAAAATGTTCTCCCCATGGTTGAACAACCTGTTTGTGGTGCAACTACCTCGTTTGTTTCCTCTGTGGGACCCAGACTTTACTCCGACACGCCGATGACTTCTACATTCCAATCTATTCCACCACCATCACCGGAGACACATGTCACTAACCTCTGTACTCTTTCCCACAATACACAAACACCCAACAATCAACCATCCTTGTTACCTAAACCACCATTGGTCCCTAGTCACATTGGTGTTACACCCATCCACACAATCCCCTTTCTATTTCCTCCCTCAGGCGTAGTAAGCACTCCGGTTATGGCTACCCTCAGTCTCCCCGGGTTAACATTGGGATTACCCATGTGGTATATTTTGCCTCCCGTTCCGCCGCCGACACCAAATGTCATCCTGCAACCGGTGCAACCCATTGTCACTTCTACCCAACCACCTCCCGGTATCACTACTCCTTCGTCATCTATGAATCCCCCTCCTCTCATCAGGCCCACTGGGGGCAGAGGCCCACAACCATACACTACGGCACCCCCACCCAAAGCAGTTAAACCTCCCCTCGTGTTCCGTGCTCCTGTTAAATGCTCATTGTGTGATGAGTTAGGCCATCCAACTCATCAATGTCCACAGTTAACTGCATTAAAAGAACACATGCAAATGATTGACGACGACCCCAACATCCCAGTTGTCAAAATCGACTCAAACCCCATGCCTCGTGACAAATCACTGCGTACCAACCACCCTTGTGCGATATGCGGTATTTATGGCCACTACTCACATCACTGTTCTGATATCCCAGATTACAGAGCAGATCTCTACGAGATGAATAATTTGGACCTTGAGACGGCGCCACCCACAATCGAGGAGATCTACCCTCCCGTAGCATCCCCATCCAGAGAGATTAACACCATCTACATGATCTCGACAACATACAAACCAGAACCCGTCGACTTATGGTCAGATTACTTCCATCGTGATGAGCAAATTTTAGAGGCTCTTACTGCCCCTAATTACCCCTGGGAAGACATGCACCATCGTTCATACTTCCTCCCAGAAGAGTCCTCCTCCACCACAGCTACCCAGTTTGCAGTCGAGTCCAAAGATTTCCTCCCCACCAAAGTCGACTGGTTTAAGGATCCTATTTCTGCCCCTGATGCCTTTGAGGAAGGGAACATGTCAAACATTTCCCCCATTATCCAAATCGACATTTCCACCACACCTGGAAAACCTGAGCTCATCTCGCTAGGTGCATCTTGCACTCAAGCGAAAACTCAGGCATATAAGAAACTCTTCCAAGAGTTTCGTGATGTCTTCTCCTGGTCTTACACCGAGATGCCCGGCCTCGATCCCAAAATTGTGGAACATCACATCGACACTTGGCCACATGTGACTCCTATCCGACAAAAACAACGACCCATTTACCCGTCCAAACTCCCAGCTGTTAAAGCTGAGATTGAAAAACTCCAAAAAGCAGGATTCATATATCCTATTGCCTACACCACTTGGGTTTCAAACCCAGTACCAGTAAACAAAAAAGTGGGCACTATACGCGTTTGTACTGATTTTCGAGACCTCAATATCGCTTGTCGCAAGGACAACTTCCCCACACCTTTCATTGACCAACTAATCGATGAATGCGCAGGACACGAGGTCCTTTCTTTTATGGATGGTTTCTCTAGATACAACCAAATAAAAATTCGTAAAGAAGATCAGTATAAGACAGCTTTCACCACCCCATGGGGCACCTTCGCCTATCGCGTCATGCCTTTTGGCCTCAAGAATGCTGGAGCCACCTTCCAACGCGCCATGACTTATTGCTTCCACGATCTCCACAAGATCATAAAAGTTTACCTGGACGATCTTACCGCTATATCCAAAAAGCGATCTGACCATTTAGACGACCTTCGACAAGTTTTCATGTGTTGTCGGAAATACAACATCCGCTTGAACCCCCTCAAGTGTGTCTTTTGCGTCACATCAGGTCGCCTACTGGGGTTTGTTATCTCAAAAAAAGGCATCACTATAGAACCCTTAAAATTCCAAGCCATTCTAGATTTACCAGCACCCCGCACATTAAGACAACTACAAAGCCTGCAAGGGAGGTCCAACTTCCTCCGTCGCTTTGTCCCGGACTATGCCACAACAGTCCACAGTTTCCTATGACTACTACGTCTGCATACCCATTTCATATGGGACCAACAAGTAGAGACAACCTTCACTGATTTAAAGAAAGCACTCACAAATGCCCTGTCGATTTCTCCTTTAGATTTCACCAAAGAATTCATCCTCTATGTTTCAGCATCCGAACATGCTGTATCTGGAGTCCTTGTACAAGAAGATGACTCTCGCCAAGAGCATGTCATCTACTACGTGAGCCAGACCTTGTCCGGCCCACCCCTCCGATACCCACATGAAGAAAAGATGGCCCTCGCCGTCGTTTTTTCAGTGCAAAAGCTGAGACATTATATTCTCCTAAGCCACACCACAGTCGTAGCTAACTCCAATCCTATGGTTTACCTCTTGACGCGTCGCCTTCTTCAAGGCTGCGTAGTTAAATGGGTGATTATCCTACAAGAGTACGACCTTAATTTTAAGACCCCAAAGAGCACCAAGGCCCTAGCACTAGCTCAACTCATCACAGATCTCCCATCCTCTTCATCATCACCCGCCATCAAAACAGATCTCACTAATGACCACATTTTCATCATCTCGTCTGATGACCCATGGTACGGTGATATTTTGTTATACCTTCGCACGCAGAAGTTCAGACCCCACATCGATCGTGACGGACGCCGTCGTATACGACACCACGCCCCCCGATATATCTTGTTAGGGGATGTACTTTATCGACGCGGCGTTGATACCATCCTATGACGCTACCTATCCCATAGCGAGGCAGAACAAGTCCTTAATGATTGCCACAGCGGTGCCTACGGAGGCCATTTCTCCGGCATGGCTACCGCCCAAAAGATCATCCGCGCAGGTTACTTTTGGCCTTCATTATTTACTGATTGCATCACTGCAGTCAAACATTGTCAAAACTGCCAACTTTTTGCCCCAAAAGCAAGAACCCCACCCGGCCCCCTTCATCCAGTAGTCACTGCCGGACCATTCTGCAAATGGGCCATCGATTTCCTCGATTGCAACCTTATGTCAGCCGGCGGTCACAAACACATCATTGTGGCCGTAGATTATTTCACCAAGTGGGCGGAGGCCATGCCAACCTACAATTGTAAGGCCGAAACCACAGCACGGTTTTTTCTCAAACATGTCATCGCTCGTTTTGGAGTGCTGAAGCAACTCGTCTCAGACCACGGCTCTCACTTCGACGATGCCGTCTGGAGAGAACTATCAACTTTACTGAAATTTGAACACCATTTCTCCTCCGCTTACTACCCCCAAGGAAACGGCCAAGTCGAGGCAATCAACAAAATTTTAAAAACCATCCTTCAGTGCACTGTAGACAAACACAAGTCAAATTGGCACCACATGCTGTTCCCGGCACTATGGGCATACCGCACGTCAACCAAAACCGCCATCGGTTTTACCCCTTTCCACTTAGTTCATGGCATTGAATCCATCCTCCCCATTGAGTGCTAGATCCCAACCCTACAAATGGTCGTTGAACTCCTACCGGACACTTCCCCAATCGAGCAACGCTTACTACTCCTGGAACAGGCCGATGAAGATCAGCGCACAACCCTTCAAACCATGGAAGCAGCCAAGCACCGATCCAAACTGAATTATGATAAACATGTCCACCCAAGAACTTTTACTGAAGGGGACCTTGTCCTCGCCTACGATCAGGCTCATGACAAAACCAGGAAAGAAAAGTTTGTTTCCATGTGGCAAGGCCCATATATTATACACACTTTCCTCGGACAGGGGGCATACATTCTGACCGATTCAGAAGGCAACCCCCTCTGCAACCCACGCAACGGGTTGTACCTCAAGTGATTTTACCCATAGCAAATCGGATGGACACCACCGTCCATCACTGAACTTCATAACAGTTCTTTCCTTTTCCTGCTTTCACCAGGTCCATTTTTCACCATTTTTTCACGCCCTCGTTGCCTCGGTTCGCGTGCCACATCGGTCATTGTCCGTCTTTGACGAACCTTATATCGCCGGATTCAATTTTCCATGCTCATGATGATGCTTGAGATCATTTCTCGCTCTCACTCCCATATTTTTCAGGCATTTTTTCCATGCCCCCTCGTCGCCTCAGTTCGCATGCCACATCAGTCATCGTCCTTTTTTTACAAGCCTTATATCGTCGGATCCAGTTTTTCGCGCTCGTGATGATGCTTGAGATCATTTCTCGCTCTCACGCCTAGATTTTTTGGGCATTTTTCCCATGCCCCCTCGTCGCCTCGATTCGCGTGCCACATCGGCCGTCGTCCATTTTTGACAAGTCTTATATAGCCGGATTTAGTTTTTCACGCTCGTGATGATGCTTGAGATCATTTCTCGCTCTCACCTCCATATTTTTTGGGCATTTTTCCCATGACCCCTCATCACCTCAGTTTGCGTGCCACATTGGCCGTTGCCCCTTTTTGACAATCTTTTGTCACCGGATTCATTTTTCTGCACTCATGATGATGCTTGAGACCTTTTATTGCTATCATCAATCCCTTTTTGTTCGGTATAATTTTATCCCTTTTTCGGGCCGAGCAATCCCTTTTACGAAAAAGTCACTTAGGGAGTTTCTGTTAAGCTCTTTTCTGACTCCTAAAACAATGAAAAGATCACCGAGCAACCTTGCTTCCTTTCATGCTCACTAAACGTATCTGAAAGGCCGTCTACCTGGTATAAGTTTACCCCTTTTCCGGACTTTGTAGACTAATTATGAAAAAGGAATACTCTAGTCACATCGGCTAGAAGAGTTCTCCATTTGCATCATTTTATGCTTTTTCGGGCCTTGGAGACTAACTTACGAAAAAGAACACCAATGGAGTCCACTTACCGCTTTCAGACTCTCTAAACATGAAATCGACCATGAGCAATCACCATCCTGGGCTCGTAAAACCAACAGGACAGTAATCATAACCACTGCAGAGTCTTCTTATCGTTTTCAGACTCCTTAAAAATGAAAACACCAATGAGCACGAACAGTCCTGGGCTCACAAAATCCACAAGACAGTACCATTTCAGAGCACACTTTTATACCTTCTTGGAGCTCATTAAAACTATGAAGAAGGACCCAATGGTGCTTCTCGGTGCCACAAAAGATCACGTCTACTCATATGGCAGCTTCCCCATTTTGGTCGCCTTTGTTCAGAGTATTCTGCAGTATGTCACCCTGAGAATCCCTTGACAACACCCATCAGCTTGACCCCCCCAGATTCAATACATACCCTTCAGTCCTTAAAAGCAATGATACCCACACCTACAAGTCAGTTCCCTATGCTGCCATGTCAACCATGTCATCATGCTCTGAACAAAGGAAGTTTGAGTCTACCCACTATATCACCCCAGTTACTTCCCATCCCCACAAGTATGTCATTCCTACCATCAGTACTACCACACTTCAGTTCTACACCTCGTGCTCCTATCAAGGAAAAATCATTGCCTTGTTACTTGCTGGTCTCCCTCTGTCGACGACAACCAAATTTATTCCATAGGATAGACCTAGAGGTCCCCGTGTCTTGGACTCATCACCATTTATGATGAGTGCCTACGAATCATTTCGAGAAGAGTCCTCAGTGCCTCTCCAAATGGTTGTTTCTCACATGCTCGACTTCAACACCTTGATTGCATCGTTGAGACTCGCATAGGGTATTGGTCCTTTCAGTTATTAGTCGAAGACCCCGGATACCTCCCGACTCTTCAACATTTGAGAGTCTACTTATGGAAACAACCAGTTACATTTTTTCTATAGATATCTGGGTTGCGCATGGTGACAGTATTCAGATGTACCCAAGTTTCATACTCTCTCGAGTATACAGTTACATATACTTCCCAGAGATGGCTCACAGTCATTGAGTCCCTACAGATGTTGGACACCTTCAGTTTCAACAGTTCATCAACCCTTCTGAGACCTTTGTCAGAACGGTTGTTGCTCTAATCCAGTGTACCAGTTATTGAGATCAGTCAGGTTATGATCATGAGTACATCCCAAAATGATGTTCCCTCTGGACCATCATGATGTACCAGCAAATTTTTTATGTATTTTTTCAGGTCCCCCTTCTTGGGACTAATTGTTATGTCTTGATACGAGCATGGGTATGCCCGCCTCGTCCATTATCAAGAGTATTCCTCATTCATATTGAGGCCATGTAATATTGTTTATTTTTTGTAGCTTCCAAGGGATGTGGATCCAGTCTCCAATCGATCTCTTCTCCTCCCCAAAACCCCAGAAAAATGACAAAAGAACTATGATGTCTATCGGCCATACGATGAGCTCCTACCCTCACACATTAGGGGGCAATCTGTTAACACCTAAAAAGTGCTCACTATCTCATTTCCTTATTCACATGACCCATTTGTCCACTTGTCCACCATTTGAGCCTCTAAAGCCACCAAAAGGTCACCAAAAGACCTTAATACACCCCTTTTTCCACTCAAAATGAGTATTTTTCCTAAAAAGGCATAAAAAACCCTCAAAAAGGGTCCAAAATTCCCAAAAATATTCAAAAGGGAATAAAAATATTCAAAAAAGGAAAAAGGAGGGAAAAGGTACCTAAACCATGTTGGTCAATACCATTGGTTTCCACAAAACCATAATGGTATTCCCCACCACCAAAAACTATAAAAAGGTGGTAGGGGCTCCTCACTTTCCATCCATCCATCTTCCTATCCTCATGCTACCAAAATCTCCCATGAGTTTTTGGCCATTGTAGCTACCTTGGAGAAGGGACCCTTTGGAGTTTGGAGCTGCTCACCCTTGGAGCTACTCAACAATCTTCATCACTTGAAGGTATTATTATTGCAAGCACTTGCTTGCCCCCATTTTCAATACAAAGTTATTTTTTCTATTTCTTGTTCTTGTTTTTAATTCAAAAGTTTATTATGATATGCACATGCTAGTTTAGTTTTAGTTTTAGATTTACAATTGTTTTTGCTTTAATATTTGAGACTGCTGCTACTAGTTAGCAGGTGCCCATTGCACTAAGCTTGGTTGCAAAACCAAGCCAACAATGGTACCATTGCAAAGATCTTGGAGATCTCTATCCAATGGTGTAATCTCCTTCCACAGCTGAGGTCCCCAACCTTGTCATTTTTCCAACTGAATTATTTTCCAAGACCTCCTTAATCTGCCTTCAACCTCCTACAAGGAACTCTACCTTCTTTCTACCATGACTTCTTCTTCTCCCCTAATCCACAGAGAGGTCATGAAACACCACAGGGATATCTATTTCTTCTCCCTGTCTAGGTGAAGTCAAGCATTCCATCTAAAGGTGAATGCAATGCATACAAACACATATAATGAACTAGAACAATCAATGCTTCTACAACATGCAAGGTTAGCAATACATTAAACTCATGTAATGATAAAGCATTCAAGCATGCACTCAGCCTTATACTCAGTCTCATACATAGCTCCTTGTTGATCAAATTCATTTAATCATTCATTCACATAACTTGAGCATAACAAACATAACATAATACATGAAACATCATCATTTGACATCACAAGGAGCACGTATCTTTGAAATCAAGATGTCCAAGCAACTGGCTAAGTGAGAGCAACGTTCCACCCAATCTTAGGTCTCTGTCCATCCTATACTCTATCAGCTGAGAGACCACCCCCAAGCTGGGTTGTGTATCCACTTATAAGGAGGGATAAATAGGTCCTCTCACAGTCAAGGTTCCACCCCAATTCTAAGCCAACCTACAGTTGATATTACCAAGCATTCTAGGGACACATACTCATGCTAAGCCAACATCCAGTTGGGTTTATCAAGCATGCAAGGTAACATACTCATGCTAAGCCAACATCTAGTTGAGTTTATCAAGCATGCAAGGTGAATAGGGAGGATGTTGCTAAGCTAGTGATCTCAACCACAGAGCTACATGCATCTCAACTACTCAGCAGACATGGCACCCACAATACCTACCTCACCCAACACAAGGAAGGCCCCCTTCTCTGCAGCATAGTCCCTCAGGGCCCCTTCCCTCCAGTGCTATTTAGGGTGGGCATAGAAAGGTCCAACTGCTAGTTCTATGAGACTTTATCCTTCACTAGGATTATCAAGCAGATCCAACACTATGCTCGACCTTCCCCTTTTGTTATTCAAGTTGGGCTCATCTCAGGGTTGCGGCCTAAGCTTTATCTCGCAACTTGGTTCTCTTCCAATAGATCCAAGTGTTCTCACAGGTTCACTGACCTACTCACACTCTATAATTCATCACAGGGTCCGATCTATTGGTTTTTCCAATCAGCTTCCCTTCCTACACAGGGTTCCTATGTGTTCTTGTCTCTTCCAATCGTGATTACAAAGAATCATGATTTCTTCTCTTCTTCCCTACTCGGCTCTCCCTTCTGTGTGGTGAATGCATGAGGTTGTTGGTCAACAATTGGATAGTGATCAAGGTGAGTGAATTCCCAGGTGGTTAAGTGTCTTAAGGGACAAGTAAAACAATGCCAGACCTTGCCATATGGATTTCAGGGCTTCTCCATACTTAATCGGCCTCATGAAGAGGACTTCTCAACCACCCTCTTTCAGCAACATTAAATATCAGCATGTGAGTCAAATGGGTTCACAAATCGACATGTGGCAGCATGGGATTAAACCCCACAAGCCTCTCACCTTTCCCTAGTGGATACACATGGCCCCCTTTTCATTGGTTTCCTCCTTAGCCAACTTCTTGGTATTTTTATTGCAATATTTAATAATTACATCATTTACAATATCCCATGGCTCAATAGCACATGGATAATCATATCTGTCAAATACTTGCCTATGCAAACAAACCTAACATCCACTAGTGGGGCCATGGCCTTAAGCTCCACACTAGGGAAACCCACATTGCATTTTCACAATATTTACATTGAAGCCAATAAACCCTAAGGGGTCAAAATGGGGTATTACATCTCCCTCCCCCTTAGAACAACATTGTCCTCGGTGTTCTTAAAACCGAACAAAAATGGAAATGCCTCTCTCATGGCATACTCCAGCTCCCATGTAGCCTCTTCGGGACTAAGGTGATTCCATTGCACCTTCACCTCTCTGATGGATCTATTTCGAAGCAAAGTGACCTTCCTATCGAGGATGTGCATAGGCTTCACTTGGAACTCTCCCTCGGGTTCCACCTGTATCACATGCTAATCAATTATATGATTAGGATCATGTACATATTTCTTAAGCAAAGAGACATGGAAAAAATTATGAGCTCTCATATTAGCAGGAAATGCAATCCTATATGCAATTGGTCCTATCCTATCAAGGACTTAAAATGTCCCACAATATCTTGGTGCCAACTTGGCACAACTTCCTAACTTCATGGAACTTTTCCTTGGTCTCACTCTCAAGTAAACATGGTCTCCATTCTGAAACTCCTTATGCACTCTTTTCAAATCTGCATAACTCTTCTACCTGTCCTGAGCTGCCTTCAAATTCTACATGATATTAACAAATTCCTGCTCCATCTCCTTGATCATTTCTAGTCCAAGCACTACTCTGTTCACTGGACTGTCCCAACTCATTGGAGTTCTGCATCCTCTACCATACAATACCTCAAAAGGGTTCATCTTCAATGAGGATTGATGTCCATTTTTGTATGCAAACTCCACTAAGTATAGGTAGTCTTCCCACTTAGATGGTTTATCCATCACATACATTCTCAGCATGTATTCAAGAATCTAATTCACTCTCTCAGTCTAACCATCTATTTGAGGATGATTTGTTGTGCTGAAATTCAACCTAGTTCCCAACTCCTGAAATAATCCCTTCTAAAAATTGGAAGTGAATTTTGTTTCACGGTCTGAAATTATTTCCTTGGGAAATCCATGCAACCTAAATATCTCCTTCGTGAAGATATTTGGAATGTCAATTTCCTTGTGAGTGTTCTTTACTGGAACGAAGTGAACTACCATTGATAGCTTGTCCACCACTACCATGATTGAATCATGCTTCTTCATTGCCATTGGAAGACCTGTTATGAAGTCCATAGAAATCATTCCCCACTTCCATTCTGGAATGGGTAAAGGATGCAACAACCCTGCTGGATGTTGATGTTATGCCTTGACTTGCTGGCGCTTTTGACACCTAGCAATGTACTCTGCTATGTCCTTCTTCATCCCATGCCAAACTTATTTCTTTCTTCATGTTTTTATAGTCTTCTAGTATCTTGGATTGTCCAGAATATGGCATTTGATGTATCTCATCCATCACAAGCTTCTTGAATCCTACACGATTTAGAATGTACAGTCTAGTACCTTGATAAATGAGAACATCACCTTCACCAATATGATATCATGTACATGTTTCCTCCACATTTCCTTGCTGCAATTTCTCTTTGACCTGAAGGAAGAATTCATCACTAACTTAAGCTTCAAGGACTCTTTCCTTCAAATCTGATTCACACTTACTTACTGCTGCAATATGAAATCTCCTGCTGACTACCTCTGCAACCTTATTCTGCTTACCTTTGACATGCTTAATTTCCAAGTCAAATTCACAAAGGAAATCCATCCACCTAGTTTTCCTAGCATTCTGATTTGGTTGGTCAAACAAATATTTTAGGCTCATATGATCTATCCTGAGCTCAAATCTTCTCCCCAATAGATAATCTCTCCATCTCTTCAGAGCATGAACTATGGCTGCTAGATATAAATCATGTGTTGCATAGTTATTCTCATGTTCCTTTAACTTTCTTAACTCATAACAAATTACAAACCCTTCTTGCATGAGAACTCCACCGAGCCCTTCAATGCAAGCATCTATACACACCACAAAATATTTATTTGGATCAACAATCTTCAAAACAGGAGCATTGGTAAGCAATCTCTTCAACTACTGAAAGCTTCTTTCACACTTTTCAGACCATATAAATTTGATATTCTTCCTCTGCAAGGAAGTGATTGGATGAGCTATCTTGGAGAAGCCTTCAATGAACCTTTTGTAGTATCCTGCAAGACCCATAAAAGATATAACATCTGCAACATTCTTTGGAGTAGGCCAATCCATTATGGCCTCAATATTTTATGGATCCACTACAATACCTTCTTTTGAAATGACATGACCCAAATACTGCACCTTCTTTCGATAGAATTCACACTTGCTTAGATTTGCATACAGTTGGTGTTCTCTAAGGACTTGCAACACCATTCTTATATGTTCATTATGCTCTTCTTCATTCCTTGAGTAAACAATAATTTCATCTAATAACACAATCACAAACTTGTCCAAATATTTGCTAAAGACACTATTCATGAGACACATGAATGTAGTAGGTGCATTGGTAACACCAAATGGAACCACTGTGATTTCATAATGGCCATATATAGTTCTGAAGGTTGTCTTGTGAATGTATTCTTCCTTTATCCTCACTTGATTGTAGCCATACCTCAATTCAATCTTGGAAAACATTCTAGATTCCTTCATCTGATCAAACAAGTCATCAATCCTTGGCAATGGATACTTATTCTTGACTGTCACTGTATTTAGTTTCCTGTAATCTATACACAGTCTCAAAGTACCATCCTTATTCTTAACAAAGAGCACCGGTGCACCCCAAGGAGATAAAATCATTCTAATATAATCTTTGTCCATTAATTCTTGTAGCTACATCTTTAATTCTATCAGTTCTGGTGTGCTCATTCTGTAAGGAGCCTTGGAAATTGGTTCTTCCCTTGGAACAAGATTAATGGAAAAATCAGTATCTCTCTTGGGTCGCATTCCTGGCACTTGATCATGGAACACATCTTGGAACTCTTGTAACAGTTGAAAGTCTTATATTCTTGGTCCCTTGTTATCTGATGAATCTGATATGTGAACTGCATACGGTTGAAAACCTTCCTTGTAAAAATTTTGCAACTGTAGGGATGAAATATTCCTTACTAAAACTTGCTTGGGAATTCCTCTTACTAGCCTTGGTATTCCCTCTTCATCAAGGCACTCTATTACGTTCTTATATAAATCAATATTGAATTTGTGTCTTTCTAACCAGTCCATACCTATTAGGCTGGGTATTTTTTAAGGATTCTAATATTATACTTAAGTATAGTATCATAGGCGATTATTTTGGATTGAAAAAAACATGTATATATATAGGTAGGCAAATATTAAATATAAAACATGCAATTTACTACTGAAATGTGTAAATTTTAGCGAATATTATGACAAAAAAAACATATTTGATGTAAATATAGGAGATATTAGACACTAAAAATGACCAAATAGCGAATTTTTTTTTAAAGGTCCAAAAAATAGCCAATTGGCGAAATTTTGACCCTAAACATTACTCTGCTATTAGGGAATCATAAGATATTAATGGTAGAGCATTTAAATTTGCGTCTATGAGGATTCCATTCAACTCTATGGGGCACTCCTTCACCACCTCACTTACCTTTCTCTTGGTCCCTATGGCTAATTGGACTAGCCAAGGCTTGCTATGATTTACATTACCAAGAAAACAAACTTCAACTATCTTAGAAGACACATAGCTATGAGTAGATCTTGGATCAATTAAAATAGAGATATATTGCTTAGAAATATTACCTTCAACTTCTACCAGTGCTGATTGATGGTATGCTTGATGATCATCCAATGTTTCATAGATTCTAGGTGCTGCCCTTATCATATCTTCCACTGTAGTTGCTTCTTCCAAGTTGTGAAAGCTCCTGGAATTTGCTTTTCGATGTGGAAATCTCTAAGCATGTGGTTTCCTCTACATCCCCAATAGTGAAGTGGTCCCTTTGATTCCTTTTCTGCTGCTACTGCTGGTTGGAATCCACTCCTTGCTTGATGTCCCTGTGGAAACGTTCTGGGATGATTTCTGATTGGTGGCTTGAACCCACTTTTCTTTTGTTCAAACCTCCCTCTAGGATTTCCTTTCCATGTTGGTTTCACTTCTAACTTCGCTCTGCTCTATTCATAACAATGCATTTCCATCCTAATTGCTTCATCAAAGTTTGGTGGATTGACAAACTCAAGCCTATCTTTGAAATTCTACGGTAGACTACCAAGGAAACATTGGATTTTGACTGTTTCATCCCTAATGTAGTATACATACCTCAATAAATCCAAAAAATTATGGACATGCTCTGAATTCAGTCCCAACTTGATTTGATTGAACTCTTTCCTCTTTCCATCATAATACCTAGTTGATAAGGAAATTTCCTTGAAATATCATTGGAACCTCTCCCAGCTGATCCTACTTTCACTAATCTTCTTCACTTGCATGAGGTGTTCCCACCAAATTGAAGATCTTCCATTTAGATTGTAAATGTAAACCTTGGCCTTTTCATTTTCTAAATAGTCATGCATTTTGAAGTACTTCTTTATTCCAAGAAGCCATGCCTCTATCTCTTGACCTGTCTTACCTTCTCCCTCAAATGTGGGAGGTCTTTCCTTCCTAAAGTATCCCTGTGGAACCCCTCTGAAATTCTTTCTTCTCTCACTTCTGCTGGAAGTATTCCTTGAGATTATTTGGGAATCCCTAGAGTTATCTAACCTGCTAGAAAGATATGTGTAGGAGTGTGTTATGTTCTTTCTGCTCACAAAAATCCTTCTAGGGATTAGAGTCCTCTTCCCAGAATGGCTTCTAGAGTGACTACCTACATCTCTTTCTTATCCACCCACATTGCTTGGGTTAGACCCAATATTTATCCTTTGGCACATGTCAGTAAGGCTCTACAAAATGGCAGCATTGAGCTGGTACTGCTCTGCCTGTGCCTTCATCAGTTTCTCATTGAAGCTCACCATGGTTTCAATCAAGTTCTGGGGAGTTATCTTCTCCCTTCTTCCATTGGATTTTGTTTCAGTATGTGCTTCTTGCACATTCTCTCCCAACACATCCTCCTCTTTCTCATAAGGATACTCATAATGATCTCGTGCATCCTTAATGGTCACCATTTCCTTTTCTTTCCTGTACACTTTCCCTACAGTACGATTCAACCACTACTGCTGCAATCACTATGCATGATGGAAACATTTATTAGACATCATAAGAATGCGTAGAAACGTAAAACATCCATACAATCTGGAAATCATTCATTGGGAAATCAATCAATAAGGAATTTTTGGTCAAACAATGCCATCAACACTTCTTTTCTGGTAAATTCATTCATGCAATCGGCCCAAGCAGTCCAGTGCTGCAACTTGAGCTCTGATACCACTCATGTCACGTCGTCGATCCCTTGGTGACCTTCAAAGGTGATGGGAGACCACCTGATACATTTTTTTTTTCAATTTCTCCACTAATCCTCTCCATTTTACATAGAGCCACAATGGACATCAATCCACAATCCCCTTGACGTAATCTACAATCCGCAATTCGCAGGATGCACTACGCAATTCTGAAATGTGGAACCACGATTCACCATACCAAAAAATTTCCCTTCTGCAATCCGCAATTCCACCTCTCGGAACTCGAAAATGTGGAACTCAAAATTACCTTCCTAGAAATTTTCCCCTTCCTCAATACGCAAGATGCATTGTGGAATGTGGGAATGCGGAAGTCCAAATCGCAGTCCTGGGAAAATTTCCCCTCCTGCAATCTATAATTCTACATTTGCGTAACTCGGAAATGCGGAAGTCCAAATCAAACATTCTGGAAACTTTCCCCTTCCACAATCTGCAATCCGCATTGCGAAATACAGGAATGCGGAAGTTTAACCATGTGAATACAAAGGTGGTTCCCGAAACCCGCAATCCACAATCCTTATTGCAGATGCGGAAATGCAGAACCACCTCCCCTACACCCACAAAATTTTCATGCTTATAACTTCCTCATCCTTAATCCAAACCGGGCAAGTCTAGTACCGTTGGAAATCTATTGGAGAGATCTATCCAATGGTGTAATCTCCTTCCATAGTTGATTTCCCAAACCTTGTCATTTTTCCAACTGAAGTATTGTCCAAAACCTCCTTAATATGCCTTCAGCCTCCTGGAAGGAACTCTAACTTCCTTCTAACATGAATTCTTCTTCTCCCATGATCAACAGAGAGGTCATGAAACACCACAGGGCTCTCTATTTCCTTCTCCCTGTCTAGGTGAAGTAAAGTAGTCCATCTATAGGTGAATGCAATGCATACAAACACATATAATGAAACTATAACAATCAATACTTCTACAACCTGCAAGGTTAGCAATGCATTAAAATCATGTAATGATAAAGCATTGAAGCATGCACTTAGCCTTATACTCAGGCTCATATATAGCTCCCTGTTCATCAAATTCATTTAATCATTCATTCACATAACCTGAACATAACAAGCACTATGAAACATAATCATTTGACATCACAAGGAGCACTTATCTTTGAAATCAAGCTGTCCAAGCAACTGGCTAAGTGAGAGACACTTGGTCCATCCTTTACTCCTTCAGCTGAGAGACTGACTTATTGAGGCCTCGGATGTGTGTGGGGTGCTGGAATGGGTTCCAAAGCGCTCAACAGAGAAAGAAAACCCAGCCAAAGGCTTCAGATAATCCTGCGCAAGTATTACACTATCCTAAAGCTGTTTGGAATAGTGATCTCCCATGAATACAAATGCCTCCACTGAACTTGTGGTTTTGATCCTAAAAGGATCTATCTTCCAATGAAGGAAAATGAAGTGTGTTCCGTCTGAAACAAATCTACCTAGAAAGGAAATCTAATCTAAGTTAGACCTTCTCTAAAAGGTGTCTTGTTTAAGTGCATATTAACTTGATGTGAAAATAGATAAGTTTGTTCATCCACTTGACAGAAATGTAAATGAGATCAATTCCTTATCTACTTAAGTTACAACCAATCAATTAAAATTAACTGAATGCAATATTAAGTATTTAAGCTCATTCAAGATTAACCTGTAACCGATATGTCAATTGAAAACTTAACATAGATTATAATTTACTACAAATCATTTGCAGAAATAGATAAATATTTTAGTTGAAGAAATTCAATTAAAACATAATGCATACACAGATCAAACGTAAGGACAAATCCAGATCATAGATATTTGTATAAAATAATAATTGCAAAAGATTAAACAGTATAGATAACAAGTTGAAGTAAAAATCAATATTTATCAAAGAAATTTGATCAATGGACAAAATATGATGCAAGAGAATAACATTACTATATTAGTGAAAGTTTGTAAGAAATTACAAGCTCTGCATTAAGCATAGTAGCTCCAGTCTTCTTCTGTTGATTGCTACCCCAAAATGATCATTCCTTTCCTAAGAGAGATCTACCCCTTAAATAATAATTTACAAAAATAATACAAAGGATAAACCCTCCTTAAGCAGGGATTACAAAATCGGACTATTCTATTAAGTGAGGAAATCTTACCACTTGGCCCAAATTTCCATCAATTCATCTATGTTTGGATAATGAGGAGATTCGAGCCCTAGCTAGGCATCACATGTGAATCCTTCAACCTCATTTTTGGCTAGTTTATGCCACATGCGGATAAAAATATAGATCTTTCCCTCGATGGAGACAAGTTTCCTGATAAACCAATCCACGTCCTCAATTTGGATGTGCTTAATTCGCATGATTTTCTCTCTGACTTCATCACAACGGGCTTCGACCTGCTCTATCATCAACTTTGGTGGATCTGCCTTCTCGATGAGCCCCATTGCAGGGAATGCCAATATCTCCATGAGATTGTCTGAGGCATACCATCTTCTCCTGCAAAAGAATTGAGCCTGGTTGATGGTATCCTCTACCATATCAATGACCTTCTCACAAGCCCGCAAGGCAGTCCTGATCCTTCTGAATTTGAGATTGTCCAACTCAGGGATATCAGCTGGCTTATCTTCAGTATACTTATGCCAATCTATGATGTCTTCTATAGCTTTAGAATCCTATTTTGTTTTCTCTACTTGCTGGCTCAAGGTGCCAGACATATTCTCAAAGGCAATGTAAGTCTCATGAATTTCACCCAAGGTAGTAAATAGCTCAACTAGAAGCCTGTGATGCTCTTGGTTGACCTAATTAGCTAGATCCTTGAATTCCTGCTATGAAAACCTAGAAAAAGAAGAGGAGGCTGCACTTGCAATTGCATCCGCAAGTTGTTTTTTGAGTACATCCATTCTTTCCTTGTCGACAACATTTTCTACTTTTGCATCACGTAGTTTAACTTGGAAGTATTTTGCAACTGCAGATCTTCCAACTTGTCTTCAAATATCTTCATTAGATCCTGAACATAAACTTCATGCTCTTCCTTAGTCATTGCCAATTGCTCTTGAAGCTTCTTCAATTCCTCATTTTTCAAGTCAATCTCCCTATTCAAGGTCTTGATTGAATCAAAATTTGCACCTGCAAATGCACCCAAAGTTGCAGTTGTATCCACTGCTTCTGACTGGACATCATCAGATTGCTTGGCCTAGATTATTTGATCAGGAATGGGTGCCTCCAATTCTCCTTGGTCCCTACTTCTCTTTTCTCCTTTCTTCATGTCTGCCTTGGTTTCCTTACTGTAAAAGTAATCCCCTAGGGGAAAAACTATATCATCTTCAAAAGTAGCCACCATATCAGTAAATGATGTGGTCACATCTATTGTTGTAATTAGAGGGGGTGTCTAGGTGACAGTAGGACTAGGAATATACATAGCAATCTGAGATGAGATTTGGGAAGAGGGGAAAACTTCAGTGGTTAATGGTACAGTGGTTGGTGAAAGAATGGAGGTAAAAACTTCATGGAGTGCATCTTGAGTGTCAACAATTGATGGTGAAGAAGGGGGAAAGGGATTTGGAACATCAGTAACTAGTGGTAATGAAAGAGATGGAGGTGATTGCAGGGGTACAGTCGAAGACTGGATCTCTACAATGGTTGATGGGGAAACAATGAGTGGAATTGTAAAATATGGAGGTGTAGAAGTGATAAAAACCAATGCATGAAACAACTGAGACATGGTTGTTGGCGGTGCCAGCTCATAAGTTATAACAAGAGAAATGTCTGCCGAGGAAAGTGATGTGGCTGAAGTTATTGCATCAAGAACAGCAAAAACCTGAGACATATTCGCACCTGAAGTGGGTTCATCCATAACTATGGTATTCAACAAATCTGAGACTGCTTGTGAACCTTCACTGTTTTCTTCCAGTATAGGTATAGAAGAAATTACTTCATCCTCCCCATCACTATCAATATTGAGAGTGGGGATCTGAGAGGGAGCAATTATGAGCTTCTGTCTTTTTGCTGGATTGCTGGCCACAATTACCTGTACATCACTTATTGAGCTGGATGGATTGACCTCTTTGGTGTGCAACACAGAGGTTATTTGTGCCAGTTCTTTCTTCACTTGTTGGTGTTGGCTTGGTTTTGCAACCAAGCTTTGTGCAATGGGAACCTATCAACAATGTGATAGCAGTTTCAATATAGAAAGCAAAAACGATTATGAATTAGATCTAAATATAAACTAACATGTGCATATAACAAATAAATTTAAAAACGATTCATGGAAATAACAAGAAATAAAAGAATGGATGTTTTGTATTAAGATACCTCAAATGGTGAGGATTTGTGTTGAGCAACTCCAAGGGTGAGTAGCTCCAAGCTCCAATGGTCTCTTCTCCAAGATGCTGAAAATGGCCAAAAGTCTCATGAGAGATTTTGACAGCATGAGGATAGGGTGATGGATGGATGGAAAGTGAGGAGCCCCTACCACCTTTTTATAGTTTTTGGTGGTGGGGAATACCATTATGGTTTTGAGGAAACCAATGGTATTGACCAACATGGTTTAGGTACCTTTTCCCTCCTTTTTCCTTTTTTGAATATTTTGAATATTTTTATTCCCTTTTTAATATTTTTGGGAATTCTGGACCCTTTTTGAGGGTTTTTTATGCTTTTTGAGGAAAAATATTCATTTTGAGGGGAAAAAGGGGTGTATTATGTTAAATTTTTCAGAATTTACTTCAATCTGATCTAGGATCTTAACTGAGAGAACAACATGTACAACAAATCTACAGCATATCAATCATGGACACAATAATGCAAGCACACAAGAGACACAGAGTTTACTTGGGGAAAACCATAAAGGTGAAAAACCCCAATAACTTCCTCAGAGATAGATAGAGCAATGATACAACCAAAATAGAAGAGATAGTCTTCTCCTAGCAGCAGAGCCTCCTCCTCCACAAGTGCGCCACTCTCCCAAGTGTGAGTGAGAGAATAGAATGTGTAAAATGAGAGAGACACACTCTCTATTTATATACTAACTTGACTTGACCTTTACTCAACTAGGTCGGCCTCAACTTAACCACTTAACATAATGCTGACTGGGCCGACCCCCACTAGGGTGGTCTAATAACCCTTTGACCCACATGGCCGACCCCCAATAGGGTGTTCTAATAACCCTTTGACCCACATGACTTATATAGGGCCGACCCCAACAAGGTGGTCTAATAACCCATCAAGTATAAGTTACGATACTTACAATATAAATGACGACACTTCCATATAGAGGAATAATAACATCTCTATAGGAATACAATATTCATATATGTGAAATACATTCCGAAGTTACATATACATCAACATATTATGGTCTTTTGGTGACCTTTTGATGGCTTTAGAGGCTCAAATGGTGGAAAAGTAGACAAATGGGTCATGTGAATAAGGAAATGAGCTAGTGAGCACTTTTTGGGTGTTAACAGATTGCCCCCTGATGTGTGAAGGCAGGAGCTCATCGTATGGCCTATAGACATCATAGTTCTTTTGTCTTTTTCCTGGGGTTTGGGGAAGAGAAGAGATCAGTTGGAGACTGGATCCACGGCCCTTGGTAGCTGCACAAAGAAAAAATATTACATGGCCTCAATTTGAATGAGGAATAATCTTTGATAATGGACAAGGTAGGCATATCCATGCTCGTATCAAGACATATACCTAACAATTAGTCCCAAGAAGGGGGACCTGAATAATACATAAAAAATATGCTGGTACATCATAATGGTCCAAAAGGGATACTATTTTGGGATGTACTCATGATCATAACATGACTGATCTCAATAACTGATACACTGGAATAAAGCGACAACCGTTCTGAACAAGGTCTCAGAAGGGTTGATGAACTGTTGAATCTGAAGGTGTCCAACATCTGTAGGGACTCAATGACTTTGAGGAGTATATGTAACTGTATACTCGAGGGAGTATAAAACTAGGGTACATCTGAATACTGTCGCCATGCGCAACCCAGATATCTATAGAAAAAATGTAACTGGTTGTTTCCATGAGTAGACTCTCAAATGTGGAAGAGTCAAGTGGTCTCCAGGGTCTTCAACAAATAACTGGAAGGACCAATACCCTGTGCGAGTCTCAATGATGCGATCAAGGTGTTGAAGTCGAGCATGTGAGAAACAACCATTTGGAGAGGCACTGAGGACTCTTCTCGAAATGATTCGTAGGCACTCATCATAAATGGTGATGAGTCCAAGACACAGGGACCTCTAGGTCTATCCTCTGGAATAAATTTGGTTGTCGTCGAAAGAGGGAGACTAGCAACTAACAAGGCAATGATGTTTCCTTGATAGGAGCACGAAGTGTAGAACTGAAGTGTGGTAGTACTGATGTTAGGATTAACATACTTGTGGGGATGGGAAGTAACTGGGGTCATAGAGTGGGTGGACTCAAACTTCCTTTTTTCAGAGCATGATGACATGGTTGACCTGGCAGCGTAGGGAACTGACTTGTAGGTGGGGGGATCATAGCATTTAAGGACTGAAGGGTATGTATTGACTCTGGGGGGTCAAGCTGATGGGTGCTGATTTTTAGGGTGACATACTGCAGAATACTCTGAACAAAGGCGACCAAAATGGGGAAGCTTCCATATGAGTAGACGTGATCTGTTGTGGTGCCGAGAAGCACCATTTAGTCCTTCTTCGTAGTTTTAATGAGCTCCAAGAAGGGATAAAAGTGTGCTTTGAAATGGTACTATCCTGTGGATTTTGTGAGCCCAGGACTGTTCATGCTCATGGGTTCTTTCAATTTTAAGGAGTTTGAAAATGATAAGAAGACTCTATAGTGGTTGTGAGTACCGTCCCGTGGGTTTTTACAAGCCCAGGATGGTGATTGCTCATGGTCGCTTTCATGTTTAGAGAGTCTGAAAGCGGTAAGTGGACTCCATTGGTGTCTTTTTCGTAAGTTAGTCTCCAAGGCTCGAAAAAGCATAAAATGATGCAAATGGAGAACTCTTCTAGCCGATGTGACTAGAGTATTCCTTTTTCGTAATTAGTCTACAAGGTTCGGAAAAGGGGTAAACTTATACTAGGTAGACGCCCTTTCAGATACATTTAGCGATCATGAAAGGAAGCAAGGTTGCTCGACGATCTTTTCATTGTTTTAGGAGTCAGAAAAGAGCTTAACAAAAACTCCCTAAGTGCCTTTTTCGTAAAAGGAATTGCTCAGCCCAAAAAAGGGGTAAAACTATACCGAACAAAAAGGTATTGATGAGAGCAAGAAAAGGTCTCAAGCATCGTCATGGGTGCAGAACACTGAATCCGGTGACATAACGATAGTAAAAAATGGGCAACGACCAATGTGGCAAGTAAACTGAGGTGATGAGTGGCATTTTGAAAAAATGCCCAAAAATTATGGGGGTGAGAGCGAGAAATGATCTCATGCGTCATCACGAACGCAGAAAACTGAATCCGACAATATAAGACTCGTCAGAAATGGACAATGGTCGATGTGGCACGCAAATCGAGGAAATGGGGGGGCATGGGAAAAATGCCCGAAAAATCTAAAGGTGAGAGCGAGAAATGATCTCAAGCGTCATCACGAGCACGAAAAACTGAATTCGGCAATATAAGACTCGTCAGAAATGGAGAACGATCGATGTGGCATGCAAACCGAGGCAACGAGGGGGCATGGGAAAAATGCCCAAAAAATATAGGCGTGAGAGCAAGAAATGATCTCAAGCGTCATCACGAGCGCAGAAAACTAAATCCAGTGATATAAGACTCGTAAAAAATGGAGAACGACCGAAGTGGCATGCAAACCGAGGCGATGAGGGGGCATGGGAAAAATGCTCTAAATATCTGGGCATGAGAGCGAGAAATGATCTTAAGTGTCGTCACGAGCGCGAAAAACTGAATCAGGTGATATAAGACTCATAAAAAAAGGAGAATGACCGAAGTGGCACGCAAACTGAGGCGACGAGGGGGCATGGGAAAAATGCTCGAAAAATCTTGGCGTGAGAGTGAGAAATGATCTCAAGCGTTGTCACGAGCGTGGAAAACTGAATCCAGTGATATAAGACTCGTAAAAAATGGAGAACAGCCGAAGTGGCACGCAAACCAAGGTGATGAGCGGGCATGGTTAAAATGCCCGAAAAATCTGGGCATGAGAGCGAGAAATGATCTCAAGCATCGTCACGAGCGTGGAAAACTGAATCCAGCCATATAATACTCGTAAAAAATAAATGATGGATGATGTGGCACGCAAATCGAGGCGACGAGGGCGTGAAAAAATGGTCAAAAAATGGACCTGGTGAAAACAAGAAAAGGAAAGGACTATCATGAAGTTCTCGCGGTGTTGATTCCAATGGTCCCAATGGTTTGAGGAACGGACGTCGTATGATATCGCAATGGTTGTTTGAAAAATGGTCAAATCTCTATAAATAGGGTGTGGGGCCCATATGACATGTCATTGTTATGTGCGAGTTTGGCAGAGCAATCAGAGCTCTTTCTTGATTTCCGGGAGATTCGACCATTGGTTTTCGGTTCCGCGAGTTTCAGGTAACCCTATTTTCCTTAGCCTTTTTAATTATGTCTTTTTTGGTTAGCGGCGGGCCCCCGAAGGCCACGAAATTCCATATTGGCCTTCCAACGTGGAATATCGTGGGTTTCGCGTCTTTTTCCACAATGAACATCGCGGGTTTGGGGCCGACAGTCGCGATGTTCATCGCGGTTGTCGGGCTGAAAGTCGCAATGTTCATCACGACTATGGGGCTGATAGTCGCGATGTTCACCGTGACTGTGGGGTCAATACCCGCGATGTTCATCGCGGGTTCATGGATGAAAGCCGTGATGATCATCGCGGCTTTTGATGGAAAATCCGCGATGGAATTTTTTGAAAAAAATTTCTGGTTCTAAAAAATTTTCTTTGTTTTTTGGCAGGATGTTGAGGAGACCATTGGTGTCATGGCGAGAGCGGGAGATGGAGGAGGACTTGATGATTCGGATTCGGACCGATTAGGGGGTCTGACAAACTCTGGCTGTGAGCGGGATCCTGAAGTTCGCTCACATTCCATCGATGCGTTCAATAGGACCACTGCTGAACAAATTGGTGGGTCTCTGGGTACCTGTAGAGAGTGCTTTCATTGTTGGGGGTGAGAGGTTAGAGATCACCCTTACTGATGTATACTTTCTTACCGGGTTGCCTCGCTTAGGTTAGGTAGGGGATCTTCTACCGAGGATCTCGGTAGGTTTGGATATCGAGGATCTGTTGGAGACCTTCTGTGTTCCTGGGGCGATCATGCAGAACAACGCTTTGAGCCTGAGATCTCTGCGGGAGTGGGATATGCGGGTTATTGGGGCTTGTGTTCTATGGGTGTTGGGTGCCACGGCGCCACATCGTTTGTCTGGGGGACAAACGATGATGGTGGATTCTGTGCTGAGGGGGACCTACTACGCGTGGGGTCAGATGTTTTTGGCTGGTGTCCGGAGAGATCTGGACAAGGTCAGCTGGGAGGGGGGAGAGTTCTGCTATGCCTCCTTTCTGTGTTGTTTCCTTTTTGAGCGGGTACCGACCTTGCGGCCATGGGTGCCGATTCGAGATGGGTTGGTGAGTGAGCCGCGCATGGTGCAGTGGGGGCAGATGATGCCCCGCGGTGGTGGTGGTATCCGCGGGTTCTTTTCACAGGATTTGTATGAGTAGTGGGAGCAGATCCCCCTACTAATTGATGACTAGCCATATGCCAGTATGGATTATCGAGGAGATCCGGAGATGCCTCGAGCCCAGGGACAGGCCTGGGGTTTAGATGGTATGTTTTTGTTTTTTGTTCTCTACTATATCATGGGTTTTTTAGATGTTTTTGTTATGATTATAGTTAGAGATATCTATATGATGGTTCACTTGCGTGATTGTGCAGATGTTGGTCCTGTACCACCGGCCGATCATGTGGTTCGTAGGGGATGGGCGATGGTGGTCGTCCCGCCTCCTCATGCTCGAAGAGTTGGGCCTCGCGGTCGAGGAGCTGGGCCTCGAGATGATGCTGTGGAAGGCATACGAGAGACACTAGACATGATCCTAGCAGGATTGCCAGAGGATGGGTGGAGGGATTTGGATCGGGACATCGTCGAGCGTTGTTTCGATGTGCCTCATGAGTGGCGCTCTATCCTGCTTAGAGCAGCATTGGTGGTAGCTGACTGGAGGGATGGGGCTCGGCATGATCTGGCAGGGCCTATGGAGGGGAGGATTAGGGTGCATGATCCGGCAGGACCGGCGGAGAGGAGGGTTCGGGTGCAGGATGATCCAGCAGTGCCGGCGGAGAGGAGGGTTCAGGCTCAGCATGATCCGGCAGGGCCAGCGGAGGTGGCGCCAGAGGAGCTCGGAGACCATGATGATTAGATGATCTTGTATCTGCCCCCAAATGCTGATGAGCATATGGGGAAGTACCTTTTTGTACGGCTTATGTATTTTTGTATATTGGGTGCTGAGGGCACCTATGACATGTTGACTATATATATATATATATGTTTTGGTATAGAGTCGTGTATGTGTATGGATGCATTTATTGTCTATTTGTTTGCCCGTGGAGGCATGTCTGATTTTTTGTATGCCCATGGAGGCACATGTTATGCACGTGGATGCAACATTTTAATTTTTGTATATGCCCATGGAGGCACATATTATGCACATGGATGCAGTTTTTTAATTTTGTGTATGCCCGTGGAGGCACATGTTATGCACGTGGATGCACTTTTGATTTTGTATATGCCCGTGGAGGCACATGTTATGCACGTGGATGCACTTTTTGTTTATGCCCATGGAGGCACATTTTGTATTTACTACATGGTTTGGTTGGTGTGCTAAACCAGAATGTTGTTGGCCATATGGTCTGCTACACTGTTGAGATTCCTTGGGACATATGTGAATGTAATGGATTCAAACTGTCGAACCATTTTTTTAATGCGCAGGAATTTTCTGAAAAGACAGGGGTCGCATACCTGGTAATCATTGTTGAGTTGGGAAACAAGGAGTTGTGAGTCCAAGAAAATGTTAAGGTGACTTATGCTCATTTGGAGAGCAGTGGCTAGGAGACCGGTCACGGCATCGTATTCAGCTTGGTTGTTGGTGGCGGCACCTATGCACACTCTGTCGATGTGGATCAACTCATGTGAAGGGGAACATATTACCCAAGCTGCAGAGGCGAGATTGGGGAAACAATGACTTGCACCATCAGCGAAACCAATGTAGCAAAGTGGAACAGGATCCATCTGTGGTCATGCAGGAAAAACAAATATTTAGGTTTTTTGAATTTTTTGTGAAAAACAAAATAAGACTGTACAATAATGGACGGTGGTGTCCATCATATTTTTCTATGTGTAAAATCGCTTGAGGTACAACCCATTGCATGGGTTGCGTAGGGGGTTGCCTTCTGAATCGGTCAGAATGTATGCCCCCTGTCTGAGGCAGGTGTGTATAATGTATGGGCCTTGCCACATGGACACAAACTTTCCTTTTCCGGTTTTGTCATGAGCTTTATCATAGGCGAGGACAAGGTCCCCTTCAGTAAAGGTTCTTGGGTGGACATGTTTTTCGTAACTCAGTTTGGATAAGTTCTTGGCTGCTTCCATGGTTTGGAGGGCTGTGTGCCGATCTTCATCGGCTTGCTGCAGAAGTAGTAAGCATTTCTCAATTGGGGAAGTGTCCGGTACGAGTTCAACGACCATATGTAGGGCTGGAATCTAGCACTCAATGGGGAGGACGGATTCGACACCGTGAACTAGATGGAAAGTGGTAAAATCGGTGGCGGTTTTGGTTGATGTGCGGTACGCCCATAGTGCTGGGAAGAGCATGTGATGCTAATTTGATTTGTGTTTGTCAACAGTGCGCTGGAGGATGGTTTTCAAAATTTTGTTTATCGCTTCGACTTGGCCATTCCCTTGGGGGTAGTAGGCGGAGGAGAAATGGTGTTCAAATTTCAGTAGAGTTGATAATTCTCTCCAAACGGCATCTTCAAAGTGAGAGCCGTGGTCTGAGACGAGTTGCTTTGGCACTCCAAAACGAGCGATAACATGGTTAAGGAAAAAACATGCTGCAGTGTCGGCTTTGCAATTGTAAGTTGGCATGGCTTCCGCCCATTTGGTGAAATAATCTACGGCCACAATGATGTGTTTATTACCGCCGGCTGACATGGGATTGCAATATAGGAAGTCAATGGCCCATTTGCATAATGGTCCGACAGTGACGACTGGATGAAGGGGGGCGGGTGGGGTTCTTGCCTTGGGGGAAAAAAGTTGGCAGTTTTGACAATGTTTGATTGCAGTGATGCAATCAGTAAATAATGAAGGCCAAAAGTAACCTGTGTGGATGATATTTTGGGCAGTGGCCATGCCGGAGAAGTGGCCTCTACAAGCACCACTATGGAAGTCATTAAGGACTTGTTCTGCCTCGTCATGAGATAGGCAATGTCGTAAGATGGTATCAACGCTGTGTCGATAAAGTACATCGCCTAATAGAAGATATCGGGGGGCGTGGTGTCGTATACGACAGCGTCCGTCACGATCGATGTCGGGTCAAAATTTTTGTGTGTGGAGGTAGATTAAGATGTCGCTGTACCATGGGTCATCAGAGGAAATGATGAAAATGTCCTCGTCAATGAGGTCCGTTTGGATAGCGGGTGATGACGAAGAGGATGGGAGATCTATGATGAGTTGAGCGAGTGCTAGGGCCTTGGTTGTCTTTGGGGTTTTGAAAGTTAGGTCGTACTCTTGCAGGGTAATAACCCATTTAGCTACGCAGCCTTGAAGGAGGCGACGTGTCAAGAGGTAGACCATTGGATTAGAGTTGGCTATGACCATGGTGTGGCTTAGGAGAATGTAATGTCGCAGCTTTTGTACTAAAAAGACGATGGCGACGACCATCTTCTCTTCATGTGGGTACCGAAGGGGTGGGCCTGACAAGGTCTGGCTCACATAGTAGATGACATGCTCTTGGAGAGCAATATCTTCCTAGACAAGAACTCTAGATACGGCATATTCGGATGCTGAAACATAGAGGGTGAAATCTTTTGTGAAATCTAGAGGAGAGATCAACGGGGCGTTCTTGAGTGCTTTCTTTAAGTCGGTGAAAGCTGATTCTGCTTGTTGGTCCCATATGAAACGGGTATGCAGACGTAGTAATCGAAGGAAACCATGGACCGTTGTGGCATAGTCAGGGACAAAGCAGCGGAGGAAATTGGACCTCCCTTGAAGGCTTTGAAGTTGTCTTAATGTACAGGGAGACGGTAAGTCTACAATGGCTTGGACTTTCAAGGGGTCTACAGTGATGCATTTTTCTGAAATGACAAACCCCAGCAGGCGACCTACTGCAATGCAAAAGACACACTTGAGTGGGTTCAAGCGGATGTTGTATTTTCGACAACGCAAGAAAACTTGTCGAAGGTCATCTAAATGGTCAGATCGTTTCATGGATTGAGCAGTGAGGTCGTCCAGATAAACTTTTATGATTCTGTGTAGATCGTGGAAGCAATAAGTCATGGCGCGCTGGAAAGTGGCTCCAGCATTCTTGAGACCGAAAGGCATGACGCGATAGGCGAAGGTGCCCCATGGGGTAGTGAAAGTTGTCTTGTATTGATCTTCTTTACAGATTTTGATTTGGTTATATCCAGAGAAACCGTCCATAAAAGAAAGGACCTCATGTCCCGCACATTCATCGATTAGTTGGTCAATGAAAGGTGTGGGGAAGTTGTCTTTGGGACAAGCGAGGTTGAGGTCTCGAAAATCAGTACAAACACGTATGGTGCCCAGTTTCGTGTTTACAGGAACTGGGTTTGAAACCCAGGTGGTGTAGGAAATAGGATATATGAATCCTGCTTTTTGGAGTTTCTCAATCTCAGCCTTAACAGCTGGGAGCTTGGACGGGTGAATTGGGCATTGTTTCTATCGGACAAGAGGCACATTGGGCCAAGTGTCGATGTGATGTTCCACAATTTTAGGATCGAGGCCAGACATCTTGGTGTAAGACCAGGCGAAGACATCACGAAACTCGTGGAAGAGTTTCTTATATGCCCGTGTTTCCGCTTGAGTGCATGATGCACCTAGCGAGATGAGCTCAGGTTTTTTAGGTGTGGTGGAAATGTCGATTTGTATAATAGGGGAAATGTTCCACATGTTCCCCTCTTCGAAGGCATCTGGTGCTGGGATGGGGTCTTTGAACCAATCAACTTTAGTTGGTAGAAAATCTTTCGATTCAACTGATAGTTGGTTTTCTGCGGTGGAAGTAGACGCCTCAGGAAGGAAGTATGATCGATGGTGCATATTGTCCCAAGGGTAGTCCAGTGCAGTGAGTGTTTCTAGAATTTGCTCATCAGTACGAAAGTAATCAGACCATAAATCAACGGGTTCTGGTTTATATGTGGTTGAAATCATATAGATGGTATTGATTTCTTCCGAAGAAGATGATTTCGGAGGGTAGATCTCCTTGATGAGGGGAGGAGATATCTCTAAGTCGGCATTGTTCATCTCGTATAAGGCTGCTGTTGACACCAGGTCTAAAGAAAATTGACATTTTTGATAAAAGGTCCTAAGAAAAAGAATCATCTCTAAAAGGGTTGAAATAAAGATTTTTATATAAAAATACATTATAAAAACCCATGTTTATAAAGTCCGCCAACAAATTTATGGATAGGTTAAGCCCCGGTCAGGTTTCATCGGCGGAGATATCATAGATCCAAATCAACGGTCTATATTAACCCCGCGTCGCCAAAGTGATCGTCAACAAACGGTGGAGGGTGGTAGCGGACATAATACCACCAAGGCACGTGTCCCACATTCATTCATTCGCGCTTGGAGAGAGTGGTATCGGAAACCACCATAACACCACGCGGAACAACCCATTACAGAAAGATGGGAAAGATCTCTTACGTGGCAAGGTGGGACCTAACAGGTGGCGAACAAGGAATGGATTGATAAGACCGTGGCACGTGGCACTATACTTTGCATGGATCGGAAGGCCAATACATGTTTCAATCAAATCAAAGGCCAGCATTTCATCCGCGGCCAGGAACATGTGCACGAAATATAAAGGAGAGCGGTCGCGGGGAATAAACCGCCTTGACAGGTGTCAGCAGATGGTGCATCCGCGCGGGTAGCAAACCGGAGAAGGAAACCACCTTTTCGATCGCGGATACCGCCGGTGCAATAAAGATGGACAAGATCTGACGGTTCAAAATGATGGTTCAAAGATCAATGGTTGAAAATGACCCACGTTCGTAAAAGTGCAAGAAGGTTAAGTTTAAAAGGCTTATATAAAAAGAAAGGGCTCCACACAACGGCATTTTATATGTGTCGTTATCCTGGAGAGCTCCGAAGACTGGTGGAAGCCGGCGATTGCGACAGAAGGCTAAAAGCAAGCACTTACAGGATGGATCACCGAAAATTCCAGCAGATAGATCACATGCTCACAGGAAAAATCCTAATGGAGAAAATGTCAGGGGAATTTGAAATTTTAAATATGCTGATTTCAACTTGCGCAAACCTTCTTCCTATTTCTTATACAGGTCATATCGAGATGCGAGTCTTGGTGAAAGAAATGACCAGTTATGACCTACCCACGGCTGACCAGTGGAATTATGTAGAGAAGTACGGAAAGACCAGATATTCTGTTCATACTTAAATGCATTTGAAATTCTTGCCATGTGGCAAAATGATGATATCCAAAAATCTTGCCAAGTGGCAAAAAGACTTTTTATTTTAAATTTGTAATATTATTTGAAAGACAGTTATGGGTTACTCGAAGACAGTTATCTTTAGTTAAATATTTTTAATTATTAGTTAGAAGAAGCAGTTATGTGGAGCTTCTTCTAAAAATTTTGTATAAAAGACGATGGAGGTCATTGTTGAAGGGGTTGGATTTTCGGTAAGGAGAAACCCATTCTGGGTGTTTTGAAGGGCTTCAGAAGTTAATAAAGATCTCAGAATTGAACAGATTTTTCTTCAAAGATTCATGTGTTGTTTAAAATTGCAGTCTGTACCATTTCCTTTCTCTACCTGTGCAAGTTTATTTTCTGCGTCATTCCTTTCATTATGTCGTTTTCTTCTATGCTTAGATGAACGTTCATAATAGATTGAGATTCATGTTTCCATGCCTCGATTTATTCGCTTCTGAGCATCCATTTATTTCTCTAAAATTAACGGTAGATTCATCTGAAAATTGATGCCTGCTGTTAATGGACTGTCTTTATTTCTTTCCCTATCACCTGCAAAAATCTTATTGACTGTAATAAGACAGCTATCTTGCCTTTGTATGAAAATATTTGTTTAACTGCTGGTCCATATTTTTCTGTTTTCTCGACTCCATTGCCCAATGGTATCCTGTTCATGTTGATCTAGCCACCTCATTAAAAATCCTTAAGTTTTTATTCATTTTACAAATTGGCCCTTGAGTTTCATTGTCAAACTGCTGTCGTGGTGACATTGGATGGCAGATTTGCCGAGAGAGCCCTCTCTGGCTGAAGGAGGCCAACTTTCAGTCTAAAGATTGGTTTGAAATAGGTTACCTCGGGTTACTTTGATACAGCCCAAGGAAAATCCGAGTGCTAACATTTTGGCGCCGTTGCCGGGGACCGAAGGTTTCATTTTCCCTGGGTATGAACGACAAAGTTGCAGATTTGATTGTTGATGGTGAACAACGGTCAGATATCAAACAGGCTGTGCATCTTTCACCTGGCGACTCCATCTTCAAAGAATCCAGTTTTCAGAAATTTCATGGCGACTCCACATTAAAGAAATCCAGTTTTGCATTGGTTCACAGGCTAGTCTCCTCAGTTTTCAAATCAGAATCTACAGTTCCAGTATTTCAAGATGGCCTCGTTATTAAGAAGGTATGCTCCTATGAGCAGGTCTCATATTCCCGGTTTTCCGAATCAAATTCCTAAAATAGATTGGCAGTCTTATTTGCCTAAATTCAGAGATGAAAACAATGATAATGCTGCTTTACATTTAATCAAATTTCATGCGCATATACACAAGCTGAAGATTAGGTTTCATGAGGACTGTCTTATGAAGATGTTCATGGCTTCTTTAGAAGGAAAAGCAAGGGATTGGTATGAAAGTTTAAAACCTGGTAGCTTGTTTTCTTTAAAAGATTTTCACATAGCATTTTATGAGCATTATGCAGTAGATTTTCCAGCTTTGTCTTTAGTGGAAGATTGCTGTGATCAGTTTGAGGGTTTCATACAATACCTCGAAAGTATTGATGAAGATCTGGAAGGTATGAATGATGAAGACATGTCTGAAACATTTTATCATTTTTCTTCGCAAGTCCATGGCCATGATGAACAAGAGAAGCTAGCTGCAGATAAAATCAATGAAGAAATAATAGTAGATTCCCATGAGCTCTATTCAGAAACAAATGATGATTCATCTGCTCCTTTGTGTACGAATGAAGAATGTATTCGACATCATGATCAATTTGCAGAAGAGAAGGAAAATGATAGTTGTTTGATTCAGAAAATGCACAAGCCACCTCCTCTTTTAACAGAAGAAGAAATAGATCGGCTCCTGCAGAGTCATGCTACGACCCCTGCTAATACAGATTTGCAGTCTTCACATAGTCCGGGATATGTAAGTCAATCTTCTTCCAGTTTTGGGCATGTAAATCTGAATTTGAATGATGACAATCATGATGTTTTTATGAAGGAATCCATTTTTGAAGACGATCCGTCGCAAGAAAATAAGCTATTAGACACCAGTTTCTTTCATCAAAAAGATAGAGCTGTCATATTTAATGATCTTGCAGAGTGTTTTCTATTTGAGGATGCATTAGATTATGAGGATAATCATTCATTTCTGGAAAAGAATGTTAAGGAAGAAAGATTATTCCAGCTCTCCCGTCAAGTTGCAAAAAATCCAAAGGTACTTCAAATAACATGTATCTTTTTTGATCCTATACTTGAGTATATGAAGAAATTTCTCAGTTTCGATTTGCAGCTGGGTTTTTATTTTGAGAATAAAGATTATCAGTGGTTGCCTATACTGTCATATTTTCTGTTATTGGCTTATTTCAAACACGGCAAAGGAATTAGCTTGTTTGAACACCTAATGGATTGGCTTTATTGGTGTTTCCGAATTACTTGATTGATGGAAAGTCTTTGACATTCTAAAGGTAGGGTAGGTAGGAGAAATAAGTTTGCCACGCAAGCAGTCTTTAGTATGTACAGGGGTGTTTTTCAGTTCAGTTTCAGCATGTGAGTTTTCAGTTTTCTATAGTTAAATGGTTTTCAGTTACAGTTTTGGATGGAGGACTGGTTACAGGATACAGGATACAGGTTACAGGTTGCAGTTTTCAGGATTGGGAGCCGCCCAATGGATCAGGCACTTGGTCTACGATGTTCTTTGCTACCTCGCAGGGAGGATAGCATCCCCAGTTGGAGCCAGTTGTTGACACCAGGTCTAAAGAAAATTGACATTTTTGATAAAAGGTCCTAAGAAAAAGAATCATCTCTAAAAGGGTTGAAATAAAGATTTTTATATAAAAATACATTATAAAAACCCATGTTTATAAAGTCCGCCAACAAATTTATGGATAGGTTAAGCCCCGGTCAGGTTTCGTCGGCGGAGATATCATAGATCCAAATCAACGGTCTATATTAACCCCGCGTCGCCAAAGTGATCGTCAACAAACGGTGGAGGGTGGTAGCGGACATAATACCACCAAGGCACGTGTCCCACATTCATTCATCCGCGCTTGGAGAGAGTGGTATCGGAAACCACCATAACACCGCGCGGAACAACCCATTACAGAAAGATGGGAAAGATCTCTTACGTGGCAAGGTGGGACCTAACAGGTGGCGAACAAGGAATGGATTGATAAGACCGTGGCACGTGGCACTATACTTTGCATGGATCGGAAGGCCAATACATGTTTCAATCAAATCAAAGGCCAGCATTTCATCCGCGGCCAGGAACATGTGCACGAAATATAAAGGAGAGCGGTCGCGGGGAATAAACCGCCTTGACAGGTGTCAGCAGATGGTGCATCCGCGCGGGTAGCAAACCGGAGAAGGAAACCACCTTTTCGATCGCGGATACCGCCGGTGCAATAAAGATGGACAAGATCTGACGGTTCAAAATGATGGTTCAAAGATCAATGGTTGAAAATGACCCACGTTCGTAAAAGTGCAAGAAGGTTAAGTTTAAAAGGCTTATATAAAAAGAAAGGGCTCCACACAACGGCATTTTATATGTGTCGTTATCCTGGAGAGCTCCGAAGACTGGTGGAAGCCGGCGATTGCGACAGAAGGCTAAAAGCAAGCACTTACAGGATGGATCACCGAAAATTCCAGCAGATAGATCACATGCTCACAGGAAAAATCCTAATGGAGAAAATGTCAGGGGAATTTGAAATTTTAAATATGCTGATTTCAACTTGCTCAAACCTTCTTCCTATTTCTTATACAGGTCATATCGAGATGCGAGTCTTGGTGAAAGAAATGACCAGTTATGACCTACCCACGGCTGACCAGTGGAATTATGTAGAGAAGTACGGAAAGACCAGATATTCTGTTCATACTTAAATGCATTTGAAATTCTTGCCATGTGGCAAAATGATGATATCCAAAAATCTTGCCAAGTGGCAAAAAGACTTTTTATTTTAAATTTGTAATATTATTTGAAAGACAGTTATGGGTTACTCGAAGACAGTTATCTTTAGTTAAATATTTTTAATTATTAGTTAGAAGAAGCAGTTATGTGGAGCTTCTTCTAAAAATTTTGTATAAAAGACGATGGAGGTCATTGTTGAAGGGGTTGGATTTTCGGTAAGGAGAAACCCATTCTGGGTGTTTTGAAGGGCTTCAGAAGTTAATAAAGATCTCAGAATTGAACAGATTTTTCTTCAAAGATTCATGTGTTGTTTAAAATTGCAGTCTGTACCATTTCCTTTCTCTACCTGTGCAAGTTTATTTTCTGCGTCATTCCTTTCATTATGTCGTTTTCTTCTATGCTTAGATGAACGTTCATAATAGATTGAGATTCATGTTTCCATGCCTCGATTTATTCGCTTCTGAGCATCCATTTATTTCTCTAAAATTAACGGTAGATTCATCTGAAAATTGATGCCTGCTGTTAATGGACTGTCTTTATTTCTTTCCCTATCACCTGCAAAAATCTTATTGACTGTAATAAGACAGCTATCTTGCCTTTGTATGAAAATATTTGTTTAACTGCTGGTCCATATTTTTCTGTTTTCTCGACTCCATTGCCCAATGGTATCCTGTTCATGTTGATCTAGCCACCTCATTAAAAATCCTTAAGTTTTTATTCATTTTACAAATTGGCCCTTGAGTTTCATTGTCAAACTGCTGTCGTGGTGACATTGGATGGCAGATTTGCCGAGAGAGCCCTCTCTGGCTGAAGGAGGCCAACTTTCAGTCTAAAGATTGGTTTGAAATAGGTTACCTCGGGTTACTTTGATACAGCCCAAGGAAAATCCGAGTGCTAACAGCTGCTCTATAATCTGGGAGATCAGGGCAGTGGTGTGAATAATGGCCATAAATGCCGCATATCGCACAAGGGTGGTTAGTTCGAAGCATTTTGTCGTGAGGTTGAGGAGGTGGCTCAAGTCTTATAACTGGAATTCTGGTGTCGTCATCCAACACATTCATGTGTTCTTGTTGTGCAGGGAATTGTGGACATTGATGAGTGGCATGGCCTACGTCGTCACACAATGAGCACTTAGGGGGAATGCGAATAGTTGGGGGGTTCTTGGCTACCTTGGGGGTTGCGAGTTATGGGTCCAATGTTATAGGTTTGTGGGCCTTTGTCGCCTGTGTTTCGTAACGGAGGTGGGGCGTTTCTAGACGTTGATGCCATAGTCACTATTGGGGGTGGTCTATTTTGCAGATGAGTTATAGGAGGGGGTGGGTGGTTGGTAGTAGGGATAGGTTGTACCAGTTGTAAAATAACAGTCAGAGTCGGTGTGGGACTCGGAGCAGGTAAGTACCATATAGGTATCCCTAATGTTAAACCAGGAAGGTTGAGTGTAGCCATTACTGGCGAACTGACAACTCCGGAAAATGGGAACAAGAACGGGATAGTATGAATTGGTGTTATGCCAATATGAGTAGGGACTGTGGGTGTTTGTGGTAGTGACAAGAGCTATTATGTGGTGTGCGACAGGGTGCATAGATCAGATCTTTTTGTTATCGGTAAGGGTGGTGGGATCGATGGAAATGTGGAAGTCATAGGTGACTTGGTGTAGATTCCATCACTAATTCACGAGACAAATGATGTCAGTGCAGTTTGAACGGTTTGTTCAATCATTGGTAGCACATTTTGAGGGGCTGCGGGGGCGTTAGGATCATAATATGTGAGTTGATCAATCTTGATAACGCATCCTTCATGTGGGAACATCATGAGGCAGAAAACAGATGAGGCCACTGCTTTCATTTTGTACATATAGCTACGTCCAAGAAGGAGGTTGTAGTCGAGCTGGGCATTGATCACTTCAATGTCGATGAGAACTAATTTGTCGCCTAGTTCTACGGGTACATTCGCTAAGAGGCCTTGTGGTTGAGCTGAGCGCCCGTCGTAAGCTTGTAATGTTGTGGTGGATGGTTGTAAAGCGGGGGAGCCAAGTTTCTGCCACACAAGAGTGGACATAACGCAGGTTGAAGCTCCTTCATCGATGATGCATCGATGCACAACAAGGTTTCAAATGCTTACTGATACTTGGAAGGCCAAATTTGATGGCAATCAAGGTTTGGCTTGGTCTAAGTCGAAATCCATCATGTGTGTATCGTCAGGGTCTACTCCTCCGATGGCGGATAGTAGTAGTTTTCGTTGTGCAGGGCATGTTTTCAGTACCTCTAAAGCAGACATAGCAGTGGGGGATTATGCTAGGTCTTCCACGATGTTATAATTGGATGTTGCACGAGCATTAGGATTGTTGTTAATCCTTCGCAAAGGGATGCGAGGGATTTTAGCTCCTCCGTCCAACGACATATTTGGTATGCGTAGTGGTTGATCTAGTGGAAGGGAGGTGGATGCGTTAGTGGGAGGAGTTTCTGGGGGTGGGCCATACTAATTCTTGCGAGTCTGGAGCTAGATGTCATTGGATGACATCATTAATAAATGGTGTGTGCCTGAATCCGTATGTTGATAATCAGTTGCGGCATAGGTGATTTGCTGCTGAGGTGCAACAGATCCTTGTTGGGGATCCATAGGTCGAGCATTTACTACTCCCTGGTTTGGTAATGGGTTTTGCAATATCATGGGTTGCGGTTGATTAAGTGGAGTTGGCTGTCCAGCGTGGCCTTGGCGTTGGGCATCGTCAGCCCAAAGCTTACGTGCTTTCTCTAAATGGGGGCAGTTGTGAGTGTAGTGTCCATAGACTCCACATATAGAACATGGATGCTTTCTCAGGTTATTGTTCTTTGGCTGCTTGGGATGACGATCAGGATTCTGGTTTGGGGGAGCAGCGTTGTTATTATTTGGGGGATTGGGTGGTGGTGGAACTTGATTATGTTGTTGGTTGTTGCCGTGGTTACGTCCTCTTTCGCAGTTTTATTGTCTGACCTGGTTGCGTTGGTTGTTTTGGTGTTGGGGCTGATTGTGTTGTGTGTACACTTGCCCTTGAGTAGTGGGAGGATTTTGGGGTGCCGCTGGTGCGGGAGCAGGTTGCGGTGGATAATAAGCTGGTGGGGCTAGAGGTGGTCCAGTTTCCTACTGGGGTTGTTGGTAACCCTACGCTATTGTAAGTGTTGTGTTAGCTAGTGTAGCTTGCTGTGGGTAATACATTGGTTGGGTCGGTAAATGAATTGGGTTCTGGGTGGCCGGTTGGTTATAGTATGTGGGTGGTACATATGTCGATGGTGCTTGCCCATAGCAATGTTGTGGACAAGAGGGTCCATGAGTGTGATGATTTTTATTCGTTGGACCGTACGAAGTCGTCACTCCAGAATTAGATGTAGCCCTAGAGAGGTTTGTGGCATTTATGGTGCTCACCATGCTAAAAGGTTTATTTTGTGCCATGACTTGGCCGATAATACCATCAGCGGCATGTGATGCCCCCAGAGCGTCACCGCGTGAAGAATCGTCTCATGGGGCATCTGGTATGATGGTGTAGGGCGTCTGGTATGATGGTGTAGAAATAGCCTGACTGGGCATAAATCAGGTCGAATTGTTGAGCTTTTAAGATAGCTTCCTCTTCTGACTAGGGTCGTTCGGAGGCTACATCTTTGGCTATGAGGGGTAGGAGTGATTTAAGAAACCAGTCCAAAAATATAAGGTCATCCAGTTTTATCTTGCAAAGGCTACGACGCTTGCGCCACTCATGGATATGGTCGGTGATGTGGGTAGTTGTGTTTTGTCTGCAAGACAACAGTATTTCAACTCCTACATCATAGCGTACAGGTAGCTGAAAAAATTGAAGGAAAGTGGAGGCGAGCGACGTAAATGTATGGTGGGTCCTATGTGGTTGTTCAATGTATCACTTGGCTGCAGAGCCAGGGAACGTTTGTTGCAACAGTCTTAGTCTAATGGAGTCATCCACTATCGAGTTAGATGAACACCATAATTGAAATGACATTATGTGGTTTTGCGGATCCTCCCCGGGTTTTCCTTCAAACTTGGGGATGTCCGAGTGAAGCTTTGTAGGCATGGGTGGCCATGTAGGGTTGTGCCTGATAGGATCGTTGGTTAACCTGGCTAGGTTTGGTAAGTTCAGACTAGCCATGTATGGTAAACTAGCAGATGGGTGTGGCCTAGTTACTGGGACATAATTATTAATGGTGGCATTATGTAGTTGTCCAGTAGCCCCTAAGGGTATGCTAGGTATTGAAGGTATGTGTCCTCCATCAGTTGTGGTGTGGGATGGGCCAGTGCTCCCAAGTGCAATGTGGGTTGCAGAGGGGTTAGGAATAGTGCCAAGAATTCCTGGGATCTGGGTTGTGGTAATGAGAGGGGATGTGATTCCTATGTTGGGCATAACCATAATTGGAGGTAGTCTTGTGTTGGGCATACCTAAAGGTGGAGTGCCCCCTATATTAGGCATGCCTAAAGGGGTTGTTGTTACCATGGGTGGCACAGTAGTAGAAAGGTTTGTGGATGTATCTCCAATAGTACTGGTGAAAAGTGGGTCATATTGTGATCCAACCATGGGGTTGGTTGGTGATATTTTAGTAGGGTTTTCGGATTCATCCTCAGAATCAGATGTGAAGTGAGGCGTGTCAGAATTGGATGACTGTGTGTTTGGCCGATGACGTGTCGAGTTAAGGGATAAGGCTCTACGTCTATGACGCGTAGAGCCAAGTATACAGAACTGAGGGAGTTCACCCTGAAGACGACAAGATCGTCTTAAATTCTCAATGGCAAGAAATATTTTAAAATTTTCAGTGTAAGGTGGTGATGTAAGAAACTCGAAACCCTAATGCAACAATGAGTGCAAGAGGGGAGTGAAAAAATAAAGGCTCTCAGGCCAACAACCAACCTCAAAAAGCACTTATTATAGCAGTTGTGCTATAATAAGTGGAGGGATGCAACAAAATTGGTCAGAATACCAAAAGTCAAACAGTTCCTAGAAAAAAGGTGGTGATATTAGACCAAAGGTGGGTATTGTATCATGCAAACACCTAACTAGAAGTATTGTGAGTCAACAAACGATATTCTCTGCAAGGTGATGAAATCCAAGTCAGACAATATAGAGTGTTGAATCAACGGCTAGATATCCCCCTACCGGGAGGGACACCAGGTAGACAATCCTAAAGAGTGGAAACTAGGATACCCCGTTCATGACACATTCGGTTGGGTGAATTTGCAGTTTGGTTCTATCGCCGCTGTACCCCCTCTTGGGTGTACACCAAGAAATTCGAAAGGTATCCTTCGGTTATTGAATGGATTGTGGTATTCCACTAAGACTTCCGAAACCAGTTTGGCTACTTCAACCCTCCTAAGGGAGAGGCCTTCCCGATAAATTGGTTGATAACTGTGTCAAAATTATAAGGGATTTTTGGACCCTTAAGACAACCACTATGTCTTAAATGTAAATAATTGAGGGGTGTTATTGGTACACCTATCCCCTCAATCCTACCTAACTACAAGATTCTTTTAAGTGCTTCCCAAGTGGGGTTAAAATTTTGTTGAGTTAAGGTAAATTTTAAGGCTCAGTTTAAATTATGTGGCAGAGTGGGTGCAAGTGTGATATTTAAACTGAAATTGATTTGCCTCGCTTGGGCGATTGATTACAAATGAAAGAAAAGGATGCTTCCAGTTTGCAAAAAATAAAGATGTTTTTGAAATGTAAATGCTTGAAAAAATTATTCAAAAATAATGGATCTTTGAAATAATTTAAAGGGAAGCAAATAACATAAATATTTCAAGAAATAAATGGATCTCTTAAAAAAAATTGCTTGGCAAAGTATTGAGCAAATAAACTGTAAAACCTTGATCTAAATAAAATGCAAAAAATCTTTCTTTCAATTACTAAAAATTTTTAAAAAGACTTTTGATGGAGCATATATAACTAGAAAAAGCTTTAGTATGGCTGTAAAAATGCAGAGAAACTAATGCTGTAAAAAAGGCTAAATGGGAAAAAAATACAGCACAAAATTTTCAAAAATTGGCCGAATTCAAAATAACTCATCGCGGGTTTTTATGAAACAATCGCGATGTGCAGCATGGGTTTCGGCCGTGCAGTTGCGATGTGCAGCGCAGCAAATGGCCGCGAAGCCGCGATGTGCAGTGTGGGTTTCGGTCACACAGTCGCGATTTGCAGTGTGGCAAATGGCCGCGAAGCCGTGATGTGCAGCGCGTAAAATGGCCGCGAAGCCACGGCACGCCGTGCGGAAAAAAGCTGCAAGGTCGTGATGAGCCGCGTGACTGTCGGGCAAAAAACCGCGAGGTGAAAGTGGAAAATGGACGCCGAAAAACAAACCCAAAAAATGGAAATTTCAGGCTGTTAATGGCAATAGAAAGGGCCAAGATCTAGAAAAGCAATGGATCTGCTTTCTAGGATGGCATATCTATGAATTAAAATGATTAAAACTAAAAAAAACTAAGATCTAAAGCAAAAAACCAAGATCTAAGAATTCGAAGCCAGCGGAGTCACCAAAAACTGTTGGCTTGGTTTTGCAACCAAGCTTTGTGCAATGGGCACCTATCAACAATGTGATAGCAGTTTCAATATAGAAAGCAAAAACGATTATGAATTAAATCTAAATCTAAACTAACATGTGCATATAACAAATAAATTTAAAAACGATTCATGGAAATAACAAGAAAAAAAAAATGGATGTTTTGTATTAAGATACCTCAAATGGTGAGGATTTGTGTTGAGCAACTCCAAGGGTGAGTAGCTGCAAGCTCCAATGGTCTCTTCTCCAAGATGCTGAAAATGGCTAAAAGTCTCATGAGAGATTTTGACAGTGTGAGGATAGGATGATGGATGGATGGAAAGTGAGGAGCACCTACCACCTTTTTATAGTTTTGGGTGGTGGGGAATACCATTATGGTTTTGAGGAAACCAATGGTATTGACCAACATGGTTTAGGTACATTTTCCCTCCTTTTTCCTTTTTTGAATATTTTGAATATTTTTATTCCCTTTTTAATATTTTTGGGAATTATGGACCCTTTTTGAGGGTTTTTTATGCTTTTTGAGGAAAAATATTCATTTTGAGGGGAAAAAGGGGTGTATTATGGTCTTTTGGTGACCTTTTGATGGCTTTAGAAGCTCAAATGGTGGAAAAGTTGACAAATGGGTCATGTGAATAAGGAAATGAGCTAGTGAGCACTTTTTGGGAAGTTTGCATTAATACTTTGTATTACTCAGTAGTGTTTAGCTTAGGATACTCTTCCATAAGTTCTTTTCCTTTATCACCATTAGTATAAGTCAACATGAGCAGAGCTTTAGCCTTTTGATCCTCCTTCTCTTCTCTTTCCTTTCTTACCTGGTCAATCAAATTGAGCTCCAATTTTCTATAGCCAAAAACCTTATCTCTGAGCTCTGGCTGGTATAGAAAAATTTGGTTCTGTTCATCCTTGTTTTTAGCCCTTACCAGGACTCCAAAAAAAGTACTGACTCCCTGGTAGCTGGAGTCATTAGGGACATCTCCATGTGCATAGCCCATCCTCATATGATTGTGCTTGAAATGAGCATCAAGGAATCCTTTAGGATCATGTCTTCTTTTAGCAGCATATCCTAGTTTCAAAGAAGCAATTTTGTTACCCAAAACTTGAGCCCAGGTGGAAGTGGGGATAATCAAAGGTCCAATTTTCAAGGGAAATTTGTGCCATCCTTTCCTCTTGGGACCTGTAAGTTTGAGATAAACCCCTTCTATTACAGTGTGCTATTACAGTGTCATATGATACTTCTTCAATCAGCAACCTATCTGGAACAATTCTAGGTAGCAGGTGAACATTACTGCTTCCCCATATTCTGACATAGGAGAAATATTTCCCTACATACCAATCTCCAATTGTGGCAATAAAAATCTTGGCATCAGCTGAGAAAGATGGTGCATCTTGTTTAAATATCTAGAGATAAATAGTGCCAAGGAAATGATCACAAATGTCATAAAATAGAGGTACATAATTATTCTCCCACAATGCAGAATGATATATGTGAATAGTAGGAGCAGTGGGAGTCCAATTCCATCCCATATTGGGATATTGAAACTCATCACAGAAAACATCCATCACATAGGATGAATGAAAGAACGAGGGCTTTGCTGTAGAAGAAGATTTCTGATACTTTTCAATTGTTGTTTTAAGTTCGACAGACAGAATAGAAGCCCAAGGAAATGATTCACCTGTCATTAAGACATGATGAGCCACACGATCCCATTCAGCTTTAAATATTGAGCAATTAGGAAGGCCATACAGCCGAGAAAGCTGTAATGTCCCCATTCAAATAAGTGCATAGTAAGACAATCCCATCAATCCTACTAGTTTCCTAGGTTGGATGGGCACATGTGGGATGGTAATAAGGAAGCTAATAAATGATATTTAGACATTATAAGGGTTCAAGCATTTAATAAATATGGTGAATAAATAAATTCAAGATAAATTCTAAGTGGCAAGTGGTTTTGGAGACATATGGAGGTGGTGGGACCCACACTAGCTTGATTTTTCAATGACACATGGCAGCTCTCTCTTGCCAATTCGAATTCATGGGAAGGTGAACACTCTTGGGTGAGTTGGTAAGTCATAACACATGGAATTGAGCATCTTAGGTCGAAATGGGATGGAATAGTAACCTCCATGGGAGAGGAAGAGTCAAATTGGAGACTAGTGGACACTTGGGCTAGATTCCCTAGTTTTATGACAACAATAATGAAGCATCTATGACATTTATGACAAAATTCAGACCTGACTTCTTACACCTGACCATTATGACATGTCATCCCCAAAAATAGGCTCAAGGAAGGTGCTCATGGAGTTGGGGGAAGCTAAAGAGACTCAAATTCGAATTTGGGAGAAGATGGAAGGTTGGAACTAGGAGACAAGTGGCAAATGAGGAATATTTTCTAAATGGAAATTTATTAAATATATTGAGAGGATTTCGACCCCTTGAAGGCTAATGTTGGTTATAAAATGTAGAAATCAAGTATGAGAATTGCTTTTGATGATTTGAGAAAAATTGCATTTGTGAAGAGAGAACTAGTGGATGACTAGTTTCTTGCCTTAGCCAATTTCGAGGGTGAAAGATTCCCATCCAAGTTGGTGTTTGGAGAGGCCACTCAGGTCTTTCATGGTGCTTTAATGGAGTTTTATTTGTAGGTAGTAGCTACAGGAAGTTTCATGGTTTGGTTTAGTGCAGCACTTTCTCTCCACCATTTCCAATTTTGAAGGCATATTTGGGCTCCTTGAGGGATTGCGCTTTGGGTGAGATCTTGCACTCATTGGGAGAGATTCATATGATATTTTTCTGATTGTAATAGCTTCATATCCTATGTTTTTCATATTCAAAAACTCTCAGGTCGAAATACCCTTTGAATGTATGCAAAATTATTGATTAATGAGCAAACAATGTCCATTTCCCCAATGCTTTGATGTATGACACTATAAGGTTGATTATTTCGAATGGATGGATGATTATCTGATATATTTTTGATTCATATACTGCCATGGATATATTCTACAAGTTTCATGTACTGTACTTGAGCATTTGAAGCATTTTTACTCAGTTTGTTTGTATTGAGAGGTGAAATAGTGCCATTTCCCCAAGGGTCGAATTGGGGGTTTTTGTTGTTGAATGTGAGAGAGTTAGAACAGTAGTAAAAATCAATTAATGGTGCATATGAGACCTTAATCACATAATTAACACATTACATACCTCTGTTCATAAATTCGTGGGAGTTTGGAGGCATTTGGAAGGCCATTTGCAGTGTTACCCCGGGGGGATTTGATGCACAAATTACTAGTCAAAATTACATATATTGATCATAATACAAATCAAGTTTGCAGAAGTATTTGGAGGGCCATAAAACATCCCTGAACCTAATATTCAAGTCTAAATACCATTCATACACTCCTATAGAAGATTTGGGAGCATTTGGTGTAGCTAGGGTTTTCACCCTAGCTTGTGCAAATGAGCACCTACTAAGGAGAAGGGACTCCTTAGTAGCAGTTCAATAAACAGTAATTAAAATACAAGGTATTAAAATGAAAACTATTCTAAGCAAGTACATGAAACATAAAAGACAAGATATAACATAAATGGTTTTTTTGTATTAAAGCTTTACCTCCAATGTGAAGGTTGGTGAAGTTCTTGCAATTGTTCAAGAGGGTTGCTCCAAACTCCAGCTTTGCTCCTTGTCTTTCTCCAAATGGTTGGGAATGGGCCAAAGAGGCACTCAATGGTGAAAGTAGCTCAAGGGTGAGCTAGGGTTTCAAGAGTGATTTTGGCAGAGTAAGGGTATACTTGATTGTGGATATGAAATGAGGGGTCTCCATCACCTATTTATAGTTTTTTGGTGGTGGAGTGCTGGCCCATGGTTTTGGGAACCAAATGGTTTAGGTTAGCTGTATAGGGTTTTTTCCTCCTTTTTCCTCATTATTTTATATTTTTTATTCCCTCTTTAGAGGGGTTTTTCTATTTTGGAGGAATTTTGGATTTTTTGGAGGAAAAAGGGGTTTTTTAGCCTTTTTTAGGCTTTTTTGATGGTTTTGTGGCCTTTTGTAGGCTTTTTAGGCCTTTTGGAGGCTTTTTAATGGGATTTTTAGGGTTTTGAAGGAAAATATGGTAGGAAATATGGACAAATGAGTCATGTAATGGGGTAGTTGAGGTAGTGAGCACTTTTTGGGTGTTAACAGATTGCCCCCTGATGTGTGAGGGCAGGAGCTCATCGTATGGCCGATAGACATCATAAGTCTTTGAATGGTTTTCCTGGGGTGTGGAGAAGAGAAGAAACAAACTGGAGCCCGAAACAACGATCCCGAACCAACTGCAAAAACTAAAAGTACATAACCTCAATAATGGATGAGGAACAATCTGATCATATGGATGAGGCGGGCATTCCCATGCTCGTATCAAGATATAATAATAACAATGGGGTCCAAAATATGGGGACCTGAAGTATTCATGTCCTCAAATAATGAATGAGGAATAATCTCAATATATGGACGAGGCGGGCATACCCATGCTCGTATCAAGATACATAAAAATAACTATGAGGCCCGAAAAGGGGGACCTGTAGGATACAAAGAGAACCACTGGGTACATCATAAGGGTCCAGAGGGGACACAAAGCTGTGACATACTGCTGGGCTGACCATGTCTAAGCTGGAAAACTGATACACTGGAATGACAACAGTGCTACTGATTGTGGTACCAAAGGAACTGATGAGCTGCTGGATCATAGTGACGGGGAGTCATACTCTCGATGGTACACTAAACTGGGTACTCAAGGAAGCATATAACTGGATGGCTTCCGAATACAATCGCTAACGCAACCCATACATCCACAGGAACATATAACTGGGCGTTCCGAAGTGACTCACCAATGTGCTAGAGTCAGAGGAAATTCGGGGTCTTCGACCAATAACTAACGGTATATAAGCCCTGCACGATTCTCAATGATGCGATCAAGGTGTTGACGTCGAGCATGTGAGAAACAACCATTCGGAGAGGTAATGATGACTCCTCTCAAAATGATCCGTAGGCACTCACCACAGATGGTGATAGGTCCAAGGCGCAGGGACCTCTGGGTCTATACTTTGAAATAAAGGGGCTGTCGTCGACAAAGGGAGACCTACAACTAGCAAGGCAATGATGTTTCCTTGATAGGAGCACGAGGTGGAGAACCGAAGTGTGAGAGTACTGATGGTAGGACTGACAAACTGTGGAGGATAACTGGGCAAGTAGAGTGGGTGGACTCAAACTTCCTTTGTTCAGAGTATGATGGCGGGGATGATCGGGCAGCATATGAAACTGACTAATGGGAAAGGGATCATAGTTGTAATGGATCAAGGATAGTGACTGGGATGAGGGATACTCAGGCTGGTGTAAAATGGCAAGAGACTGCAGACTACTCTGAACAAAGGCGACCTGATTGGGGGTTTTGCTGAGATGATCGATCATAGTGCCAAGAGGCACGGGGGGACTTCTTCATGGGTTAAGGAACTAGAAGAAGTGTGTGTAAAATTGGTACTGTCATGTGGATTTATACGAGCCCAGGACAGTTCATGCTCGTGGTTGCTTTCAATTTTAAGGAGTCTGAAAGCGATAAGAAGACTTTGAAAGAATGGAATGGTACTGTCGTGTGGATTTGTACGAGCCCAGGACAGTTCATGCTCGTGGTTGCTTTCAATTTTAGAGAGTCTGAAAGCGGTAAGAAGACTCCAGGGGGTTGCTTTTTCATGTGTTAGTCTCCAAGGCCCAAAGAAGCATAAAAGGATGCAATGAAGAACTCTTCTAGCCAGTTTGACTAGAGTATTCCTTTTTCGTAAGTAGTCTACCAGGTCCAGAAAAGGGGTAAACTTATACCAGATAAATGCCCTTTCAGGTACTTTAACGATCATGAAAGGGAGCAAGATTGCTCGGTGATCTTTTCATTGTTTTAGGAGTCAGAAAAGAGCTTAACAAAAACTCCCTAAGTGCCTTTTTCGTAAAGGACTTGTCCGGCCCGAAAAAGGGATAAAATTATACCAAACAAAAGGAATGGCCAGGCAAGGAGGAAGTGCTCTATCAAGGGACATTTATGATGACCAAGAACGAGGGTAGGGGGGAAACACTAGTGGGCCTCCTTGCGGGGTAATGAATGGTGGCAAAATAACAAAATAATTGCAGTCTGACAGGAGTGAATGGCTCATGTAAAAAAGTGGAACAATCTTATGGCGGCCGATGTGGCGCGCAAACCGAGGCAGCAAGGTGTTGGCACACAATGTTGAAACTGTACCAAGTGAGAGCGAGAAACGATCTCAAGCATCATCACGAGCTCGGAAAAATGAATCCGGTGATATAAAGAGCGTCAAAAATGGATAACGACCGATGTGGCACGTAAACCGAGGCAACGAGGGGTGTTTTGGAAAAATACTCGACAACTATGGGGGTGAGAGTGAGCAATGATCTCAAGCATCTTCACCGGCTCAGAAAAATGAATCCAATGATATAAAATATCCCAAAAACAGAGAGTAGCCGAAGTGGCGCACAAACCGAGGCGACTAGTGGCATCTAAAAAATGTGCAAAAACTGACGTGGAAAAAATAACAAAACGAGTTGACCATCATGACGGTCTCATCGTGCTGATTCCAGTGGTGGAAACGGTTCAAAAAATGGACTCCGTATGAGTTCAGAATGGCCAAAACAAGAAAAGGTCAACATACTATAAATAGTGAGTGGGTCCAACATGACAAGTGTCATTTGTACTTATTGACTTTGACGAGTGATCAGAGTTGACCAAAGCTTAGTTGGTGTTTCTGGATGATCCGACCGGTCGATTTCAGATCCGGGAGATACAGGTATTCCATCAAACTCATACCTGCACGTTGTTTGGGTTCGGGGGGTGGGTAGTGGGTCCCAGGGGTTATTTGTACGGTCCACGTGGGGTGGACCACGGGTTTGTAGGAGGGAGCCGTGGTCGGAGACCGTGGGTTCCATGGTGGATGATGCGCGTGGAGACCGCGGGGTTCGAGTTGGAACACATGGTCTGGGACCGCATGTTTCGAGGATGAATACGCGGTTTGGTACCATGTGTTCGGCTTCGACAGTCGTGGTTTGGGACCGTGAGTTTGGCCTCGACACTCACGGTTTTGGACCGCGACTGTGGGCCAGATAGCTGCGGTCAGAAACCGCAGCAAGGGGGCCTAAAGCCACGTTTTGAAGCGAGCTGTTAGGACTTCCCTAGCGGGGAGGGCAGGGTTTATTTCTTTGACATGAGTCTGATGAGTTTGCCTTGCATGTTTGAAAGGATGCCGCTGGTACTGTGGAGGGAGCGGGAGATCCCGGATGAGATAGTGACTGTCATCCGGGAGGAGCGTCATGTGCGGTCAGTATTGGGGTTGTGCGGACTGTTAAAGTTCGCGCAGGTACCTATGATGCGTTCGACAGGGTTGCTGCTGAACAGGCTGGTGAGTTTCTGGGAGCCAGACATACAGGCATTCAGGGTGCAGGGTGAGAGGGTGGACCTCACCCTAACAGATGTATACTTCCTGATGGGGTTTCCCTGTCTGGGTAGGGTGGTGGATTCACAGCCGCGAGTATCCGCGGATGTTGATATGGAGGACATGCTGTAGCGGTACTATGTTCCAGAGGCTAGGGTGCATAGGAATGCACTCCGGGTGATAGACCTATAGAAGCCGGCAGTGCAGGTTATTGCAGCATGTGTGGTTCGCGTGTTGGGGTCCCAGTCACCGGAGAAGGTGTCTGGGGGCCAGATGCAGTTAGTGGAGCGCGTAATGGATGGGGTCTACTATGTGTGGGGCCAGATGTTCCTCACCTATGTGCAGCGACAGCTGACATCGGCGAAGGAATCTGTCAAGGGGTTCTGCTACGGGTCCTTTCTATGTGCGTTTTTTATGGAGCAGGTACCAACACTACGGCCGCGGGTACCGGTCCGGGCAGGAGGGCTGAGGGAGTCGCGCATGGTGCGGTGGGGGGAGATGATGCGCCGCCGGGATGGCGATGAGGTGGGTAGGTACTTTACCCATGAGTTGTACCTGCAGTGGTTACAGATGCCGCTGCCATTGGATGACTACCTGTATAGGGATATGGACTACACCGGGGACCCAGAGGCACCACGGGCACCAGGACAGGCATGGGGACCGGATGGTATGTATTGATTTACTTGCATGTTATGGATGTCAAGATTTATGTATGATGTGTGTTATGATATCTAATGTTACTGACTGATGTGTGATCTACAGATGTGGGTACGATACCACCACCAGGGCATGTGGCACGCAGGGGACATGTGGCGGTACCAGCCCTGCCCGGCCGAGTTGAGGTGCGTCAGCGGGACGCAGAGGGGACTTTGGAATCTGTATGAGTGTTGTTGGATCGGCTACTAGTTGGAGTGACCAACGAGGGATGGTGGGACGTGGATCCAGATGTGATACAGGATTGCATGAGGGCACCCCGGGAGTTCCGGTCGATTGCGATCCGGGTGGCTATCCTGGCGGACAGGGCTCGGGCACAGGAGCCCGCAGGGGATGAGGAGCTACCGGAGGAGGAGTGAGGGGAGGACTCGGAGGCAGGTGATGTAGGAAGTGATGCAGGGTATGACTCTCATTAGGGAGCGCAGGGGACTCCCCTCGAGTTTTGTAGCTCCGGCATGTATCTTATGAGATGTATAGATATTTTTTGTGTATAGATGAGTACGGGGGTACTCAAGACATGTATAGCCGATGAACATGTATTTTTTGATATATATATATATGCACGTGGATGCACCTTGTTATGATGATGTTTTAGTTGTACGCACGTGGATGCGCTTATGGTTTTTGATATGTTTTTACTGCACGTGGATGCAAGTAGTATAGGATGTTGGGCACATGGATGCCCCTTGTGTATGTTATGTGTTTTTAATTTTTATTGCACATGGATGCAAATGTTTATGTGATGATAGGCACGTGGATGCCCCTTGCAATCTTTTTGGGTTTTTATATATTTTTATGAGATGCTATGGGATGTTGATGCATGATGGAGGTTTTACATGGTGTGATTGATGTTCCAATCTAGGATGTTATTAGCCATTTGATCTGCGACACTATTTTGAGCTCTTGGGACATGGGTGAATGTTATGGATTCAAACTATCGGCCGAGTTGTTTTGTGCGCAGGAATTTTCTAAAGAGGCAGGGATCACGCACCTGGTAGCAGTTGTTGAGCTGGGAGACAAGTAGCTGGGAGTCAAGGAACACATGAAGGTGACATATGCCCATCTGGAGGGCAGCAGTCAGGAGACTGGTCACAGCATCATACTCCTCCTGGTTATTGGTAGCAGCGCCTATACATATTCCGTCAAGGTGAATCAAGTCGTGTGAAGGGGAATATAAGACCCATGCTGCAAAAGCTAGGTTCGGAGACCAGCGGCATGCTCCATCAGCGAAGCCAATGTAATGAGGTGGAAGAGGGTCCATCTGTGATCATGCAAAAAATGATGAATGTAAGATCGTGGTAAAAAAGGTGAAAAACAAAAAAGAGAGCAAACTGTACAATGCAGACCAATGAAGCCGCGAGTTATCCTAGGGATAGAAACGTTTAAGATACAACCCATTACAGGGGTTGCACAAAGGGTGACCTTCTGAGTCAGTTAAAATGTATGCCCCCTTGCCGAGGCAGGTCTGTACGATGTAGGGGCCTTGCCACATGGATTCAAACTTTCCTTTTCCAGTTTTGTCATGGGCTTGGTCATAGGCGAGGACGAGGTCCCTTTCATGGAAATTTCGAGGGTGTACATGTTTGTTGTAACCAGCCTTGGAGCGGTTCTTGGCGGCTTCGATGGTCTGGAGAGTGGCACGACGGTCTTCATCAGCTTGTTCAAGGGATAGCAGACGTTGCTCAAGTGGGGAGGTATCGGGGAGAAGCTCGACGGCGATGTGTAAGGCAGGTATCTGACACTCGATAGGGAGGACAGACTCTACACCATGAACTAAATGAAACAGGGTAAAACCAGTGGCGGTCTTGGTAGAGGTACAGTAAGCCCATAAGGTGGGGAACAACATGTGGTGCCAATTGGACTTATGCTGGTCAATAGTGCGTTGAGAGATGGTTTTGAGAATTTTGTTGATGGCCTCTACTTGGCCGTTCCCTTGGGGGTAGTAAGCAGAGGAAAATTGATGTTCAAATTTGAGGAGGGTGGATAACTCGCGCCAAATGGAATATTCAAAGTGTGAACCATGATCTGAGACCAACTGTTTAGGAACCCCGAATCGAGTGATAACATGGTTAAAAAATAAACGGGCAGCAGTGTCGGCGGTACAATTGAAAGTAGGCATGGCTTCGGCCCATTTGGTGAAGTAATCGACGGCGACAAGGATGTATTTATGGCCGTTGGCAGATGGGGGTGTACACTCCATGAAGTCGATGTCCCATTTGCAAAATGGACCAACAGTGACGACTGGGTGTAAAGGAGCAGGTGGTGTCTAGGCCTTGGGGGCAAAAAGTTGGCAGTGCTTGACCGCAGTGATGCAGTCGGTGAAAAGTGTGGGCCAGAAGTATCCAGCGCGGACGACCTTTTAGGTGGTGGCCATCCCAGAGAAATGGCCGCCGCAGGCACTGCTATGATAGTCATTGAGGACATGTTTAACTTCCTCGTGTGTAAGGCAACGATGAAGAATCGTGTCGACCCCTCGCTGGTAAAGGACATCGCCTAAGAGGAGATAGTGAGAGGCCTGGTGGCAGATACGACGGCGTCCTACACGAGTAATGTTGGGTCTAAACTTTTGTGTGCGAAGGTATAACAAAATGTCACCGTACCATGGGTCATCAGACTAGATGGTGAACAAGTGGTTTTCGGGTAACTCGTCGGAGATTTGGGGGGATGGCAAAAGGGATGGGAGATCGGTGATGAGCTGGGCAAGCGCGAGGTCTTTGGTGCTCTTTGGGGTTCTGAAAGTGAGGTCATATTCCTGGAGGATGATGACCCATTTAGCAACACAACCCTACAGTAGTTGTCGGGTTAAGAGATAGACCATAGGGTTGGAGTCGGCGACGACTGTGGTATGACTGAGCAGAATGTAGTGTCGCAATTTTTGGACGGAAAAGACGACAGCTAGGGCTAACCTTTCCTCATATGGGTAATGTAGGGGTGGGCCAGACAAGGTCTGGCTAACGTAATAAATGACATGCTCTTGGTGAGAAACATCTTCTTGAACCATGTAATATCCCTTTTTCAAATTTTATTAAAATGCCCAATTTTCCACTTTTTTTCCCAATTTCGACCTTTGACTAGTTTTACTGTTTTGACCTCCAAATCAACCCAAATGCTCCCAAATCTTCTGTAGGAGTGTATGAATGGTATTTATACTTGAATATCAGGTTCAGGGATGTTTTATGGGCCTCCAAATACTGCTGCAAACTTGATTTGTATTCTGATCAATATATGTAATTTTGACTAGTAATTTGTGCATCAAATCCCCCCCGGGTAACACTGCAAATGGCCTTCCAAATGCCTCCAAACTCCCACAAATTTATGAATAGAGGTATATAATGTGTTAAGTATTTTATTAAGGTCTCATATGCACCATTAATTTATTTTTACTACTGTTATAACTCTCTCACATTCAACAGCAAAAACCCCCAATTCGACCCTTGGGGAAATGGCACTATTTCACCTCCCAATACAACTAAACTGAGTAAAAATGCTTCAAATGCTCAAGTACAGTACATGAAACTTGTAGAATACATCCATGGAAGTATATTGATCACAAATATATCATATAATCATCCATCCATTCGAAATAATCAACATTATAGTGCCATACATCAATGCATTGGGGAAATGGACATTGTTTGCTCATTAATCAATAGTTTTGCATACAACCAGTGGGTATTTCGACCTGAGACTTTTTGAATATCAATAACAGAGGATATGAATCTATTAAAATCATAAATATATAATGATAAGCTCTCTCAAGAAGCACAAGTGCTCACCAAAAATGCCCTCCCTCAAGGAGCACGAATATGCCTTCAAAACTGGAAACGGTGGAGAGAAAGTGTTGAACTAAACCAAACCATGAAACTTCCTGTAGCTGCTACCTGCAAATAAAAACTCCATTAAAGAACCATGAAAGACCTGAGTGGCCTCTCCAAACACCAACTTGGATGGGAATCTTTCACCCTCGAAATTGGCTAAGGCAAGAACTAGTCATCCACTAGCTCTCTCTTCACAAATGCAATTTTTCTCAAATCATCAAAAGCCATTCTCATACTTGATTTCTACATTTTATAACCAACATTATCCTTCAAGGGGTCGAAATACTCTCAATAGATTCAATAATTTTCCATTTAGAAAATATTCCTCATTTGCCACTTGTCTCCTAGTTCCAACCTTCCATCTTCTCCCAAATTCGAATTTGAGTCTCTTTAGATTCCTCCAACTCCATGAGTGCCTTCCTTGAGCCTATTTTTGGGGCTGACATGTCATAATGGTCAGGTGTAAGAAGTCAGGTCTGAATTTTGTCATAAATGTCATAGATGCTTCATTATTGTTGTCATAAAACTAGGGAATCTAGCCCAAGTGTCCACTAGTCTCCAATTTGACTCTTCCTCTCCCATGGAGGTTACTATTCCATCCCATTTCGACCTAAGATGCTCAATGCCATGTGTTATGACTTACCAACTCACCCAAGAGTGTTCACCTTCCCATGAATTCGAATTGGCAAGAGAGAGCTGCCATGTGTCATTGAAAAATCAAGCTAGTGTGGGTCCCACCACCTCCATATGTCTCCAAAACCACTTGCCACCTAGAATTTCTCTTGAATTTATTTATTCATCATATTTATTAAATTCTTGAACCCTTCTAATGTCTAAATATCATTTATTATCTTCCTTATTACCATCCCACATGTGCACATCCAACCTAGGAAACTAGTAGGATTGATGGGATTGTCTTACTATGCACTTATTTGAATGGGGACATTACAGTCCTCCCCACCCAAGATTGCTTGTCCTCAAGCAATTTCAAATTTGGATGCTGCAAAATCTTCTCCTCTTCCCATGTGGCATCTTCATTTGGTAAGTCCTTCCATTGCACTAAATATTCTTTGATGATTCTACTCCTCAACCTTCTTTCCCGTGTCTTCAAAATCTTTTCCGGAACAAGTGTGAGATGACCTTCATCATCCAAAGGAGGAAGTATTTCTGAAGTGATGATTTGCTGACCAAGAGATTTCTTAAGACAAGAAACATGAAATACATTGTGGATTTTACTCCCTTCCGGAAGTTCTAGTTCATATGCTACTTCTCCAACCTTCCGCACTACCTTGTATGGCCCATAGTACCTTGGTTTTAATTTTTCTGCTCCATTCTTTTTGAGAGATGTTTGTTTATAGGGCTGCAACCTTAAATATACTAAATCATTGACTTGAAAGGTTCTCTCTTCTCTATGTCTATCAGCATATTGTTTTTGCTGATTTTGAGCAACCTGCAAATTGTCTTTCAAGAGCTTTAAAATTTCTTGGCTCTCTTCCACCCAACCTTTAGCCTTTGGGGCTCTACTATCACCAAATATAATGTCAGTAAATGTAAGTGCATCATAACCATATAATGCTTTGAAAGGAGACATTCCTATTGACATATGATAAGTGGTGTTGTAGCAAAACTCACCCAAGTGTAGCCATTTTGCCCATGCTTTTTGCTGCCCTCCCACATAGTTTCTTAGGTATCCTTCCAACCATTGGTTTACCCTCTCTGTTTGTCCATCAGTTTGTGGATGATAGCTGGTACTTGGAGTCAATTGAGTGCCTGCCAATCTAAAAATTTCTTTCCAAAAAGCACCCATGAATCTACTATCTCTATCACTGACAATGCTCTTGGGAAGCCCATGCAATCTGAAGATTTCTTTGAAAAAAATATCAGCCACTTGTGCAGCACTAAAAGATGATGTAACAGCAAAAAAATGAGCAAATTTTGTCAACCTATCAACTACCACATAGATACAATCCTTACCCAAGGATTTAGGCAATCCGGTGATGAAATCCATGGAAATACTGTCCCATTTTTGCTCCGGAATGGGCAATGGTTGTAATAGGCCGGCTGGACATGTAAGTTCTGATTTGTTTTGTTGACATGCTTTACATTCATTCACATACTTCTGAACATCTTCCTTCAGCCCCTTCCAAAAAAATCTTTGCCTCAACTGTCTATAAGTTTTGAAGTTCCCCGGATGGCCCGCTAGTGGGGAATCATGTGCTTCTTGCAAAATTCGGTACTTGAGCTTGGAGTTATGAACTAAATAAATTCTTCCCTTATAATATATCAGCCCATTCAAAATCCTATAATTATCATCCCCTTTGATTCCATCCAACACATCACAAGCAAATTTGTCTTTGGCATATTCAACTAGTAGCATGTTTTTCCAATCCTTGGCAATATCCATGAGAGAAAAAGAAGGCCTTCTTGACAAAGCATCTGCTACTATATTATTCTTTCCTTTGACATATTCAATATCAAAATCATAAGCTTCAATCTTTCTTACCCACTTTTGTTGCCTTTCATTTAGATCTTTTTGGGTGAGAAAGTGTCTTAGACTATTGTGGTCAGTTTTCACCACAAACTTGCTGCCCACCAAGTATTGTCTGAATTTGGCCAATGCATGCATAATGGCCAGCATTTCTTTATCATAGATGGAGTAAAGTTTTTCATGAGGCTGCAACTTTCTGCTCTCAAAGGCTATGGGGTGTTGGCCTTGCTTTAGGACAGCCCCTATTCCTCCACCTGAAGCATCACATTCCACAACAAAAGGTTTAGTAAAATCAGGAAGTGCAAGTATGGGACAACTACTCATTACCTCTTTCATTTTTTGGAAGGCCTTTTCAGCCTCTTCATCCCACTTGAAAGCATCCTTCTTAGTCAAATCAGTGAGTGGAGAAGTCAACTTGGAGAACCCTTTCACAAATTTTCTGTAGTAGGTGCATATGCCAATAAAGCCTCTCAATTCGGTAATATTTTTTGGTGATGGCCATTCCAAGATAGCCCTGATTTTTTCCATGTGTACCTTCACTCCTTCTTTCCCAATAATGTGCCCAAGATACAGTAGTTCTTTCATTCCAAATTCACTTTTTGATAATTTAGCAAATAAGGACTCTTCTTGCAAGATTTTCAACACAATCTCTAACTGCTGCAAATGCTCTTCCCATGTTTTACTGTAAATGAGAATATCATCAAAGAAAACCAAAACAAACCTTCTTATTTGTTTGCAAAATATCCTATTCATACATGCTTGAAAGGTGGCTGGAGCATTGGTTAACCCAAAAGGCATGACAAGAAATTCAAAGTGGCCAAAATGACATTGAAAAGCGGTCTTTTGCACATCTTCATCTTTCATTCGAATTTGGTGATACCCTGATCTAAGGTCAATTTTTGAGAAGTATTTGGCCCCATGCAGCTCATCCATGAGCTCATCAATCCTAGGAATAGGATACCTATTCTTTATAGTCTTTTTTTTCAAGGCTCTAAAATCTATGCACATTCTCAATGTTCCATCTTTTTTCTTCACTAGCACTACTGAAGAAGCATAAGGGCTAGAGCTTGGTCTAATGAGTCCCAACTCTAGGAGTTCTTGGATAGCTTTTTCAATCTCATCTCTAAACCTTTTAGGATGTCTATAAGGTGGTATCTGAATGGGTGAAGTACCCTCCTCCAAAACAATACTGTGCTCAACCCCTCTATCCGATGGCCTACCATGTGGAAGGTCTCTAAAAACCTTTTCATATTTTTGCAAAAGTCTCTCTATCTCCTTTGGGTGTTTGACAATATTTATAGTTGGCTTGGGAGATGTAATATGACATTCAGCAGCCCATTCTATATCCCCATGCCTCAATATAGATCTCATTCTATTGCAAGTCATTACTTGATTTGGATAAGTGTGTTGCCCTCTCACAACTCTTTGTACTTTTTTTGAATCTTGGAATTTCATTTCAGGAATTTGATAATTTACTGTATGCTCTCCTATTGAATACAACCATTGCACTCCCAAAACCACATTAGTATCAACAACATCAACCACATAAAAACTATCAACAAAAGTATAGTTACCTACGATGACTTGCAGCTTTGGAACCCATGTTTTGCATTGCATTGTGTTGTGACCTGGAATGACAACTGTGAAGCCATCAAATGGTTCAATAGGTATCTTTCTTTTCTCTACCATCTATGCATCAATGAAGTTATGAGTGTCTCCTCCATCTACCAAAACTGAAGTTCTTTGTCCTTGTACCACACCTTTGCATCGGATAGTATGATAGCGAGGTACTGCTGAAAGCACTGCCATTCTTGCTTTGTCCGGTGAAGGCTGATTTTCTTCTTGTCTTTCCTCTTCTACTGCTGTCTCATATTCCTCTTCTTGATCTGAAATATGTCCATCTTCATCCATTCCCCCATCATACCCCTCATTATCAGAAAATACTTCTATGTATTGAGCCTTTCCTTTGGTACATTTGTGCCCCGGTGTCCATGGTTGGAAGCATGTGAAGCATAGTTTCTTTTTTCTAAGTTCATCCCTGTTTAGTCCCTCTTTTGTATTCCTCTCAAATGACTCTCTTTGCCAAGGTTTCTTATCATATCCATCCCTTTGCCAAGGTTTCTTTTCAAATTTATAGCTAGGCTTAGGAGGAAATCTCGTTCTAGGAAGCACATTTTGGAGATCCCTAGTCAAGCTCATTGCATCTTTTAATGTAGTTGGCTTGTGGGATTTGACCAAACGTCTTAAGGGTTCAGCCAAACCTTCAGTGAACATCAATACTAATCTTCCCATAGATACATCAGCCACCTTGACTGATAATTTTTGAAAGTCCATCATATATTCAGTAGGGGACCCAGTTTGCTTCAATTGAGCTAGTTCTTTGAAAGGCAATTCTGGATCTTTTTGTTCAAATCTTTCTAGTACCCTGTCAACAAATTCTCCATATGTTTTAACTGATTATGACCCAAGGTTTTCAGCCCATGAAACCACCATTCATTGGAATCTCCTTCCAAATGAAAAATGGCCATTTTTAATGCATCCTCTTCCAACATAGGATTCAGCTGAAAATATACATCCAATTTTTGCACCCAAGTGTTAGCAGAATTTTGAGAAGAATTATCAAAAGTAGGAAGTGACATTTTTCCAATAGCACTATTTAATTCTTTCTTTTGGAATGGACTCCTATTGTCTCCCTTCCTATTAATCCTTTTCATAGCATCAATGTAGTCACTGAGTGGTACACCTCTTTTACACTCTTCATTCAAATCATTCCAATCATTTACTAGTTTCTTGTAATCCAATTCAAGATTGGGCTCTTCTTTGGGTGTGAGAAATTTAGGTGCAGTAGGCCTTTGTGTGCTTTGAAATTCATCAGGTCTATTATGAGGTCCTGTACTTGAGAAAATATGCTCATTCCCTTTTATCTTTTCCCCTGAGGGTGAACCACTATTATCTCCTCTTATCCCTTTGCTTTGAAGCTGGCTAATCAACAATTCGAATCCTTGCAACAATTTATCACCTATCCTATCCATGTTTGCTGAACGTTTAGAGAAACATGGATCTAAGGTTGCAATAAGTTCCTCCTTATGTTTTAATTTGTCATCCTCCTCTCTACCCATGGTTTCAGTGAAAGACTCCTCTTCTTCTACTACCTCTTCTTCAACAAAAACCTCTTCAACTACTGGTTCAAAGGGTGGTGGATTATTCTTTTGACTTATTGTTAATACCATCAGGTGCCAAGAACATGCTCTGATACCACTTGTAATATCCCTTTTTCAAATTTTATTAAAATGCCCAATTTTCCACTTTTTTTCCCAATTTCGACCTTTGACTAGTTTTACTGTTTTGACCTCCAAATCAACCCAAATGCTCCCAAATCTTCTGTAGGAGTGTATGAATGGTATTTAGACTTGAATATCAGGTTTAGGGATGTTTTATGGCCCTCCAAATACTGCTGCAAACTTGATTTGTATTCTGATCAATATATGTAATTTTGACTAGTAATTTGTGCATCAAATCCCCCCCGGGTAACACTGCAAATGGCCTTCCAAATGCCTCCAAACTCCCACAAATTTATGAATAGAGGTATATAATGTGTTAAGTATTTGATTAAGGTATCATATGCACCATTAATTTATTTTTACCACTGTTATAACTCTCTCACATTCAACAGCAAAAACCCCCAATTCGACCCTTGGGGAAATGGCACTATTTCACCTGCCAATACAACTAAACTGAGTAAAAATGCTTCAAATGCTCAAGTACAGTACATGAAACTTGTAGAATACATCCATGGCAGTATATTGATCACAAATATATTAGAGAATCATCCATCCATTCGAAATAATCAACATTATAGTGTCATACATCAATGCATTGGGGAAATGGACATTGTTTGCTCATTAATCAATAGTTTTGCATACAACCAGTGGGTATTTCGACCTGAGACTTTTTGAATATCAATAATAGAGGATATGAAGCTATTAAAATCATAAATATATAATGAGAATCTCTCTCAAGAATCACAAGTGCTCACCAAAAACGCCCTCCCTCAAGGAGCACGAATATGCCTTCAAAACTGGAAACGGTGGAGAGAAAGTGTTGAACTAAACCAAACCATGAAACTTCCTGTAGCTTCTACCTGAAAATAAAAACTCCATTAAAGAACCATGAAAGACCTGAGTGGCCTCTCCAAACACCAACTTGGATGGGAATCTTTCACCCTCGAAATTGGCTAAGGCAAGAACTAGTCATCCACTAGCTCTCTCTTCACAAATGCAATTTTTCTCAAATCATCAAAAGCCATTCTCATACTTGATTTCTACATTTTATAACCAACATTATCCTTCAAGGGGTCGAAATACTCTCAATAGATTCAATAATTTTCCATTTAGAAAATATTCCTCATTTGCCACTTGTCTCCTAGTTCCAACCTTCCATCTTCTCCCAAATTCGAATTTGAGTCTCTTTAGATTCCTCCAACTCCATGAGTGCCTTCCTTGAGCCTATTTTTGGGGATGACATGTCATAATGGTCAGGTGTAAGAAGTCAGGTCTAAATTTTGTCATAAATGTCATAGATGCTTCATTATTGTTGTCATAAAACTAGGGAATCTAGCCCAAGTGTCCACTAGTCTCCAATTTGACTCTTCCTCTCCCATGGAGGTTACTATTCCATCCCATTTTGACCTAAGATGCTCAATGCCATGTGTTATGACTTACCAACTCACCCAAGAGTGTTCACCTTCCCATGAATTCGAATTGGCAAGAGAGAGCTGCCATGTGTCATTGAAAAATCAAGCTAGTGTGGGTCCCACCACCTCCATATGTCTCCAAAACCACTTGCCACCTAGAATTTCTCTTGAATTTATTTATTCATCATATTTATTAAATTCTTGAACCCTTCTAATGTCTAAATATCATTTATTAGCTTCCTTATTACCATCCCACATGTGCCCATCCAACCTAGGAAACTAGTAGGATTGATGGGATTGTCTTACTATGCACTTATTTGAATGGGGACATTACAAACCAAGACTCCGGACATGGCATGTTCGGATGCCAAGACGTAAAGGATGAAGTCCTGAGAGAAATCCGGAGAGGAAATCAAAGGGGCTTGTGTGAGAGCTTTCTTGAGGGCTTCGAATGCAGATTCTGCTTGCTCATCCCAAACAAAGGGTACATGGGTACGAAGCAGGTGTAAAAATCCATGAACTTTAGTGGCGTAATCAGGAATGAAGCGTCGAAGGAAATTGGACCGCCCCTGCAGACTCTACAGTTGCCGAAGCGTGCGAGGAGAGGGAAGGTCTAAAATGGCTTGAACCTTCAAGGGATTGACAGCAATTCCTTTTTGGGAAACAATGAAACCTAACAACCGGCCTACTGGAACGCAAAAGACACACTTGTGTGGGTTCAAGCGGATTTTATATTTGCGACAACGCAGGAAAACTTGGCGGAGGTCTTTAAGGTGGTCTGATCGTTTCCAGGAACGAGCTGTAAGGTTATCAAGATAGACTAGTAGGATATGGGCTAAGTTGTGAAAACAATAGGTCATGGCCCGCTGGAAGGTGGCACCATCATTTTTGAGGCCGAAAGGCATGACGCGGTAGGCAAAGGTGCCCCATGGGGTGGTAAAGGCATTCTTGTACTGATCCTCCTTTCGGATCTGAATCTGGTTGTATCCGGAAAAATCGTCCATGAACGAGAGGATTTCATGCCCCGCACACGCATCGATGAGTTGGTCAATAAATGGCGTGGGGAAGTTGTCCTTGGGACAAGCTCGGTTTAAATCGTGGAAGTCAGTGCATACTCTAATGGTGCCTTGTTTTCTGTTAACTGGAATGGGGTTTGAAACCCAGGTGGTATAAGCAATAGGATAAATGAATCCTGCTTTGCGAAGTTTCTCGACCTCGGCTTTAATAGCGGGTAGCTTGGAAGGATGAATGGGACGTTGTTTCTGACGAACGGGGGGTACATCAGGCCATGTGTCAATGTGGTGCTCTATAATGGCGGGGTCAAGACTGGGCATTTCGGTATAGGACCAGGCAAAGAAATCACGGAATTCTTGGAAGAGTTTTTTGTACTCCTCAATCTCAGACTCGCTGCAAGAGGCTCCTAAAGTGATGAGTTCAGGGGCACCTCCGAGGGTAGAGATATCTATGTGGATAACAGGAGAAATGTTGGCCATGTTACCTTCCTCAAAGGCATCAGGAGCAGGAATAGGATCCTTAAACCAGTTGACTTTAGTGGGAAGGAAATCTTTGGACTCAACCGCGAATTTGGTAGCTGTGGTGGAGGAGGAGTCTTCTGGGAGGAAATACGAACGATGGTGCATATCGTCCCAGGGATAATCTGGGGCAGTCAGAGCCTCTAGTATCTCCCAGAGCCTCTAGGATCTCCTCATCAGTACAAAAAGTGTGGGCTATCAAATCGGTTGACGAGGGAATGGTAGTTGAAGAGATCATATAAATGGTGTTGATCTCTCCGGATGGGGGTGAGATCGGGGGGTGAATCTCCTCAATGGTGGGAGGTGTTGTCTCAAGATCCACATTATTCATCTCATAGAGAGCTGCCCTGTAATCGGGGAGATCAGGACAGTGGTGTGAATAATGGCCGTAAACACCGCATATTGCACAAGGGTGGTTAGTGCGTAATGATTTATCATGAGGCTTAGGGGTTGGATCTAGTTTGACAACCGGGATATTGGGGTCATCGTCAAGCATTTGCATGTGTTCCTGTAATGTAGGTAACTGTGGACATTGGTGAGTCGGATGGCCTAACTCATCGCACAATGAGCATTTGGGGGGAGCATGAAAAATGGGAGGGGTTTTAACTATCTTGGGAGGAGGTACAGCAGTGTATGGTTGTGGGCCTCTGCCCCCATTGTGCTTGATAAGAGGGGGGGGATTCATGGAGGACGAAGGGGTATTGACACCGGGAGGTGGTTGACTAGTAGTAGCCATGGGTTGCACCGGCTGTAGGACGACGTTTGGTGTCGGCGAGGGAATGGGAGGCAAAAGATACCACATGGGTAATCCCAAAGTTAACCCAGGGAGGCTAAGGGTATCCATGACCGGGGCACTTACTACTCCCAAGGGAGGGACTAGGAAGGGGATTGTGTGGATAGGTGTAACACCAATGTGGCTAGGTACCAACGGTGATTTAGGTAACAAGGGCGGTTGATTGTTAGGTGTTTTTGTTTCATGGGAAGGGTACATAAGTCAGATACGTCAGGTGCAGATGACGGGGGAGGAATGGATTGGAAGGTTGATGTCATCGGCGGATCTGAGTAAACTCCAGGTCCCAAGGAGGAAACAAACAAGGTAGCGGCACCACTAACTAGTTGTTCAACCATGGGGAGAACATTTTCGGGTGCAGCGGGGGCATTTGGATCGTAGTAGGTGAGTTGGTCGACCTTGACCACGCGTCCATCATGGGGGAACATCATGGTACGAAAAACAGAGGAGGCAACCGCCTTCATGGCATACATGTAGCTGCGGCCAAGTAAGAGGTTATAATCAAGTTGGTCATTGATGACCTCTATGTCAATGAGAACTGTTTTACCAGCCAGCTGGATGGGGACGTTAGCTAATAGGCCTTGGGGTTGAGCCAAACGGCCGTCATAGGCTTGCAACGCAGTAGTGGACTACTGAAGAGTAGGAGATCCCAACTTCTGCCAAACGAATGTGGACATGACGCATGTAGAGGCACCCTCATCGATGATGCACCGATGGATGACAAGATTCCGAATGGAAATAGAAACTTGGAATGCTAAAGTGGAAGGCAGGCATGGTTTGGATTGGTAAAAATCGAATGCCATCAGTTGTGAATCATTGGGGTCAATAGCACCAATGGCGGATAGCAAAGTCTTGTGCTGTGAAGGACAGTTTTTCAAGACCTCCAACGCAAACATGGCTGCAGGAGATTGGGCTAAGTCATCTACAATGTTGTAATTTGAAGCAGCACGAGCATTGGGGTTAGTGTTAAGACGACGGAGTGGAAAGCAAGGTGCTTTGGAGGCACCATTGAGGGGAGCCGAGGGTATACGTAACGTCTGATCGGTGGGATGAGCGTTAGTGTTGTTGTCAGAGGGAGGGGCTTCAGTGGTGGAGCCATATTGGTTCCGACGGGTTTGTAGATTGACATCAGTGGATGACATCATCAACAAGTGGTGGGTACCTGAATCGAACATGGTTTGATCAGGAGTGGCATACATGATCTGTTGTTGGGGTGGCGTGTTGCCTTAAGGAGGAGCCAACGGCTGAGTGTTCACTACGCCTTGGGTTCGTAAGGGGTTTTGCAGTACCAAAGGTGGCTGCTGAGGGGGTGGGGGGTTGGGCGGCGCTTGAAGAGATGCATGCCCTTGGCGATGGGCATCATCAACCCAGAGTTCCCGAGCTCGCTCCAAATGTGGGCAAGCATGTGTGTAGTGGCCATAGACCCCGCAAATAGAACAAGGATGGTTAGTTTGCAAGTTGGGGTTTTTGGCCTGCTTGGGTGGCCGATCAGGGTTTTGGTTGGCAGGTGCTGCATTATTATTTTCTGGTGGATTGGGAGGTTGACCACCTTGGTCTGGCGGAGGGTTGTTCCCATGGTTACGGCCTTTGCCACGGTTTGGCTGGCCCTGTTGGCGCTGGTTCTTTTGGTTTTGCTGCTGATTTTGTTGGGCATATACTTGCCCTTGGGCAGCTGGTGGGTTCTGGGGTTGCGTAGGTGCTGGAGTAGGCTGCAGAGGATAATATGTAGGTGGAGGCTACGCAGGTGCTGAACCTTGTGGGGGTTGCTGATAGGTCTGCGGAGCAGGTTGTGGGTTGGCCGCAGGGGCTGCCTGAGGTGGGTAATAAGCAGGTTGGGCTTGAGAGGTCACAGGAGCTGGTGCGGCCTGTGGATGGTAATACAGCTGAGGTGCGACCGGGGGGGAATAGGCGGGGGATGCGTGCCCAAAGCACTGAGGTGGACATGATTTGGAGGTCAAAACAGTAAAACTAGTCAAAGGTCGAAATTGGGGAAAAAGTGGAAAAATTGGCATTTCAATAAAATTTTGAAAAAGGGTCATTACAAAAGCATAGCTGCCAATAACGAGTAGGGTTCTTTAAACCATGAGACTGGGTATAAGTTGTCAGCTCTGGGCATAAATATGGCTGGTTTGTTCATCCAGGATTTGAGCATTTCATAGAAATTGAACCCGGTGTTACCGGAATCCAAAAATGCAGTATTAAGGATCTGCACAGGTGGTCTAAAGGCAAATTCCGTAAAAAACACCTCAGGACGAAATGTGGTTAATTAGGAACCCATGCTATCATTGACCAAGCAGTCTTTGGGGTTGGCATGCTCTACTATCCAGTTAACTGTGTCGGTATAAGGTAGGATGGCAGGTCTGGCAGCAATTGCATGGAGATGAGAATCCCTAATTTTCACGTAGGCTTGGCGGTCATTCTCAATGTCTGATAGGTCATCGTTGTCAAATATTGAGTATATTTTAGACCAATCTACCTGATAGGTTTTAGTTATCTTCTCACTAGTGTCCGAGAAGACACCAAAATTTGGGTCCTCGCTCAACTGGTCTTTTTGGGTAGTCTTAGAGCATGTGTTGCGTGACATGTTTGCAAACTGGAGAAATTCTGATGAATGAATAAACAACAATAAAAAACAATCCCAAAATAATCAAAACTGTAAATAACCAAATAAAGGAAAAGAGAAAACCAACCTGCTTCAGCTAAAAATGGTGGGCAAGGCACCCCTGGTAAAAACTCACAGTAAAATTCGAGTAGCAAGGTAATTTTCCAAATTCAAAAAATGATAGAGAAAAATGACCTATTTAATAATTTGAATGGGTAAAATCTGAGCTATCGGATCAAAACCAATCAACGGTTGAGATTAATTCTTGAGATTTGCGGGTGTTAAATTGCGGGGACCAATTTCGAAGGTATATACATCCTTACCTCAATCCGCAGTTGCGGGTTGCGGGATCAAAACCATGTTTATTAAATCAAAAGATATTTCCACAATCCGCAATCGGCAAATTGCGGGTTGTGGGTTGCGGGAACGCAAACCACACTTTTATATAAAACCATTTTTCCGCAATCCGCAATTGTGGGTTGCCAGTTGCGGAAACACACAACGCAATTTATTATTTAAACCTCTTTCTGCAATTGTGTGTTACGGGTTGCGAAACGAAAAAGTTTGAAAACATATTTACACGGTCTTCCCGCAATCCACAACTTGCGGGTTGCGGGATGATAAAATCTAAAAAAGGAAAAAACAAGATCCCACAATCAACAATTGTGGGATTGCGGGTTTGTGGGATGAAAAATGACTTCCCGAGAGAAATCAAAGCTTCCCGCAACTTCAGAAAAACAATAAAAAACTAGAAATTTTCAAAGGGAAAAGTCCTAATTAAATGAACACAGAGCAAAGACACAAAACCATAAAAAAAATGATTGAAAACCCCATAATGACAAAGGAATTTACCCATTACCTTTGTAGTGAAAAATCTTGGGGCTTTCGTGTTCCATTAGAACACGAGATTTGTTGTACCTACAACAAATGGCAACTGGCTGGGACGAACCAGTTATCTATGTAAATAAAAACTTTAGTTAAAAGAAAACATGTCAGTAAAATTATATTCCAACTTGAAATTTAGAATATGTTCATAAAGAAACATAAACAAGCAGCAGAGTTAACATATGATTGGTATATTCCCATTTATAATCTTATTAAAAATTATGCAAATCTAATAAGGAGGTGTAAGAAATAACAGGAATTCATCACCATTATGCAATCATGTGAAGCCGGCTTGAGTTGAACCCGGGGGAAACTTAAAACCACTCTGGATATCCAAATTATAGATCACCTTGATTTATTAATTTTTTTATTTATATACAAATGATTTTTTGGCAATATATGCATTTTTCTTATCCCTTTTTTTCTCCCCCCTTTTTTTTGCAAGCAAAATAAAAAATTGTACATAAGACCTTATTGATACAAGACCACTACCCTGACTTGGTAATCAGATATTGGAAATGCCATTCAGAAACCTGATCTGGAAACTGAACAAACTAGCTCGGTAAGGAGACTCCTTCTCTTCTAGCTATAACACTAAAAGCAACTATCATGGCTTTATGACCACATAATGATAATTTCAGTACAAAATCAAATCCATGATCATGGCAGGGATGGCTCGTGATAAGACACCCCTCTCCTTATATACAACAATTATCTTATAAAAAGAAAAGAAAGTTATTTAGGTGTAAATTACAAGACATTACTGTGGCTTGGTAACCACATAATAATAGTGTTACTCACTAGTGCTTTTCAAATCATGAATGGATCGACCTGTATTAGGATCTTCCACCTTTCAGCAGAAACTAAAATTCATCTCCCAAGTTTGGTGGTTTTATGTGGAGATGTCATTCCACTAAACACCTATGAACCTAATGGGGTAGCTTGTGATAAGACCCCCCATCTTGTAATCTACAATTATTAAGGAAATTTATCATCAAAGTGACTATGATAGGATCCAGAGCAGATAAAGCTGACCAGGTTATTAAGATATGTTGCTTCACCAGTGAAACATAAGATAAGAAACACCAGTCATTCCCATAACCTCAATTAAACAAATAAAACATATGTAAGGATGGATCAAGGTGGGAAAGTATCAATCAATGCTCTGCAATTATTGATTGTCAATTCTATACCAACAAATTCTATCATGGGCTGAGGAAAGCTGAAACTAACCATGCATTCTAAAAACTTTCAAACTATATCAATATTGAGACAAACTGATCGATCAACCATTGCCAAATGTGTGGGAATCATTCAAACACAACTAAATATAAAAACAAAACAATCCGAAACAAAAGAAAAGAAAACACGCCAAACTTATGTACAAAGTGCATCAAATTGTTCAAACAAAATACTTCTTGAGTAGAGAAATATTCACTGGATAAGTGTCAATGACTCCCTCCAGTGTCTGCAATAGAAAAGTACTAGGACCAATCTTTTCTGTAAGAATGAAAGGTCCTAGCCAAAGGCGTTGAAATTTGGTGTATTCATTTTTGTCCTTATGTTGTTTATCCCATCTCAATACCAAATCTCCTACTAAAAAATCTCTATCAGAGGAGGATTTCTCATCAAACCCTCTTTTAACCAACTGCTGATGTTGATACAATTGGTTTTTATCATTTTCCCTATATTCCTCCAACTTAAGCAAGGTATCAATTCTCTGTTGAAGAGGGGGGGAATTATCTTCTTGAATGTATTGGGATAGTTGAAATGATGGAATGGTAAGGTTAAATAGTAGGATAGCTTCCTTTCCATAAACTAGACAATAAGAAGAGTTTCCAATAGCTTCCTTTGGGGTAACTCGTCTGTCCAAAGAGCATTGTAAAGCTGGGTGTGCCAATATTTGTGATGGGAAGCTACTGTCTTCTTCAAAATGTTTATCAAATTCTTGTTAGAATATTCAACAAGCCCATTACCCCGTGGATAATAATTGGAAGAAAAATTTAGTTTGATCCTTTTTCAAGGGCATACTATGTAAGATCAATGGAGGAAAAGTAAGATGCATTGTCAAAAACAAGGTATTCAGGGGCACCAAACCTTGTGACTATTTGGTTGTCAAGCAAGGATATCACTTGGTTTGTGTTCCATTGTCTGAGAGGGACTGCCTCTACCCATTTGGTAAAGTAGTCCGTTTTTTTCAAGATGTACTTATGTTGCAGGGAAGAAACATGATTAATTGGTCCAAATCCAGACCCCATTGCTGAAATGGAAACTGGACTGTCACCGACTGCAAAGGAAAGGCAGGTTTTTTTAATTTCCCCGCACACTTTTAACATGGGTCACACCTTCTAACATGAACATAGGCATCTTTGATCAAAGTAGGCCAATAATATCCTACTCTTAGAGTCTTGTGGGATGTGGTTTCACCTGAAAAATTCCCTTCAACAGGCCCTGCATGAAATTGCAAAAGAATGTCATCAGTTTCATTCTTTTCTAAACATCTGAGAAAAACTCCATCGTAGTTATTTCTAAGCAAAAATCCATCAATAAATTGATATGGAGCAGCCTTTAATCTTAAAGCTCTACGTTTTTTGAAGTCAAGGGTTTCAGGAGAAAAACCATGGTTTAGAAAAAACCTAATGTGATTATACCATTCAAATGTTGGAGTTTCTATGGCATTAACAGAACATGTAAGAACATTTTCCTCCTGCTCCCATTCAATCTGCTGTTGTGCAAGATCGTTGGATTGAGCAGTGAGCAAGCACAAACCTTGTCCTTTTACAATCTTTGTTGGTCTGATTTCCAGTTCATATTCCTATAAAGTTGTCATCCAATGGGCTCTTTTATCACCTAGTTCTTTCTGAACCAGGAAATTTCTGATGGTTGTATAAGGCACGATAACCTTGGTTCGAGATTTCAATAAATATGACCTGTAATGTTTCACGGATTTGTAGACCGCGTAAGCATGCTTGTAAATTTGAGAATAGTTAAGTTCTGCTCCCTTAAATGTTGAGCTCATAAATGAAATAGGAATTTCATCATCATTATCATGTTTCTGTGTCAGGACAATTGCGTAAGAAAAGTCAGTAGCAAAGGTGTATGGAATAAAATCTCTGTCGAAATCTGGAGACATCAGAGCAGGGGCTTCTGCAATGGCTCTCCGAATTTCAACAAAGGCATCTCTTTGTTCCTCAGAACACATAAACTGTGCATCTTTTTTAACTAACTGTTGAAATGGCTTAACAATTTGTGCAAAATTCGAAACAAACCTACGTACAAAATTAATCTTACCAAGAAATGATTGCATGGATTTGCATGAACCAGGAAAACCGGTCTTCGAAATGGATTCAGTGCATTCAGGATTGATAACCATGCCTTCTTTAGAAACAATGAAACCTAGGAGCTTACCTTCTCTTACTGCGAATATGGACTTCTTAGGGTTCAGTGAAATCCCATACTTCCTGCAGCGTTCAAACACTTGTTTCAGAGCAGACAAATGTTCATGTCGTTTTCTTGAATAAATAGTAATATTATCTAAGTATACAAGGACAAAATTTTGCATCAAGCCTTTGAAAGCTATATCCATAGCTCTCTGGAACGTAGCTCCAGCGTTTATCATCCAAAAAGGCATTTGCTTGTAGGAAAAGGTACCCCAAGGGGTTCTGAAAGATGTTTTTAGTTGGTCATCAGGGGCAACCATGACTTGGTTATATCCTGAGAAACCATCAAGGAGAGAGAACATCTCAGACCCGGCTACTTTCTTTAGAATTTGCTCCATAAGAGGAATAGGGTAATTATCCTTTTCGGAAGCTCTATTTAAGTTTATGAAATCGACACAAAGTCTGATTTCACAATTATTCTTCCGAATAGGTACCAAGTTAGCAATCCATTGTATATGTCTGACAGGGAATATGATTCGAGATGTTAGTAACTTCTCAAGCTCTTTATTTACATAGGGTTCCAGACTGGGATGCATCTTCCTTAACTTCTGTTGGTAAGGTTTTAGTTTTGGTTTCATCGGTATTTAATGGTGCATGATTCTGGTGTCAAAAGTCTTTAGTTCATCATATGTCCATGCAAAAACATCTTTGAACTCTTTACACAATCTGATAAAATCTCTTCTTTCTTCAACAGAGCAGTAAACCCCAAGATTGACTAAATGAGGATTCTGTTCAGTACCTAGGTTGACTGGCTCATAGTTGAGAGATGAACTCTGGGTCTTATAGTTGGTCTTTTGTTTGAACTTATCTTTCAAGTAATAACATTTCTCTAGGTTGATGACTGATTTTGGGATAATGTTGGAAGGATCAAAGAGATATTTCTCATGATCAATCTCATCTATTTCCATGTCTTGAAAGGTATCCTGGGTTGTGAGAAAGTATAGTATCTGCTGGTCATCATCAAACACTTTCCAATTTGTTACGTTATCAGGAATGTAAGGCCTATACATAAGTTCTATTGAAAAAGTTTCAAGTGACAAGCCTTCTAGTGGAATCAACCTAGATGTTGTATTTTCCAGGAGGTCAACATCAAAGTTCTGTGACCTGGGGACTAACTTGATGTTGAATGCAGAGAAAGAGTTAGTGAGATCTCTTACCAATTTTTTATAATTAATTAAACGTGGAGACAAACAATGTATCTTATTTATTACCTGTTTAACTGTGATTTCAGAGTCTCCAAAACATTCAATTACTTTTGCACCCATATCAATAGCCTTCTTGAGTCCCTGAACCAGGGCCTCATATTCAACTACATTATTGGTACATTCAAACTTAAGTATGCAAGCAATCATGGTTTTAGTCCCTTTTGGATCAATAAGTACACAACCTGAACTAGCTCCATCTTTAGATCTGGAGCCATCAAAGAATAAATTCCAAGCAATAGGATCAATCCCAAAATTTGTATTAACATTATAAACACTATGTACAATAGTTCCAGAGAATGGTACAGTAGTAACATTGGCAATCTATGATTCGTTGATCTGTACATTCTCATCTGGTGAAGGATCAGCTAGCAAATCCCCAAAGAAAGTATCAAATATGAAATGCTCAATGTGTGAACTGAAATAACAAGCAAGTTCACTTGAGTCATTAAGTTCAATGACTGTTTGCTTCATAAATGGTTCCCTATTGATCTTAATATTATTTGGTTGTCCATTGTAGGGTAGCCACGGGTGAGACCAATCAGTAGCAAAGTAGCCTTTGAGCTTATCTAACCAATCTCTGCTCAGCCACATTCCATAGGCTTTAGGGATGTCATCTACGACAATATCTATGGTCTGGTGGATCCGGGGATCAGAAGATAATGTCAACAAAACATTTCTTAATCTCCCCACTACTCTCACTTTAGATCTATCAAGATGGAAAATCTAAGTAGGAAAAAGTTCCCAAGTTGAATTTAGTTTTCTGCAGACAGACATGGGCATCAGATTGGAGGAGGCGCCTGAACCTATCATACAATTGTGTACATTTCTGTTGAAGAGTTCAAATGTAAGCAAGAAAGGAGGTGTCCTCTTGCTTCCAAGTCTCTGATCATCTGGTTTGGTAAAAGTGTCTAAGTTATTGTTTTGTGTTTCCCTTGGTTATTTGATTATCATACTCTTAGGTAGAGAATCCCTCATAGAAGGGATTTTAAGGAGTTCAAACAAAGAAATATTTGCTTTGACTCTTTTCAAATCTTCATCCAAACTGTACTCCATTTCAGGGATGACTGTATCCTTTTGAGGAATAGTTTTAACTTTGTTGGGAACTTTTGTTGAAGATAAAGGTTCTTGAGAGGGTTGTCCTTTTGATCGAGTGTTGTAAGGATGTTGAACATTGAATACTGTTTCAGGTTCTTCTTCTTTTTCATTCATTGGGAGGTCAGAAAAATAGCTTACAGTATTAATCGGTGGATCCTCTTATTCATCTCCTTCTTCTGGTAATTGTGGATCTTGATTTGTTTGATCATCAGAGGGTTCTGCGGCATTCTGTGATTTTGTGGCCAGAGCTTTGAAGATGGAATAAATCTCTTCAGAAGTTAGTCCTTCTTTAGGATTAGGAGGTGGTGGATTTTGGGGAGGTTGATAAGGAATCTTGAAAGGTGGACTTGCAAAGCCTCTGTTATTAGCTTGATTTTCATTATTGTTCTTTTTTAAATCAACCATCCCATTTGACATTTTCTAGAGAAACTTATTCATATCGATCATTTCAAAAGCATCATTGTTTTCGGTAGGGGGTTTGGGAGCATTATCAGTTTTCTTTCAGGATGTGGAAGGTTGTTCTTCCGAGGAATCAGGATTATCCTTTAGACAGAACATATTCTTTTCAACCTGAATTGCTTCAGCATAAGCCTCAAACAAGTTGTCTTTATGTTCTCTTTTGACCCACATCTCAATGGGAACAGGTAATCCCTTTTCATAATAAGAAACCAACAGTTCTTCTGCAACAAGAATAGTGGCAGGGATTCTATTTTTTAGATAAGAAAATCTTTGATTATAGTGTTTGACCCTTTCTTTACCACTAAACTTCATGGAAGACAATTCTATGACTAGATCTTGTGGGGTTTTATCATCCCCAAACTTCCGGATAAACATTTTTTCAAACTCATCCCAAGAAGTTATGGATCTGGATTCCAAGGCAAAGTACCATGTGGATGCCTTTCCTTCAAATGTATAGGGGAATAGTCTGCAAACCACATCTTCATGGACAACACTCCTAAGTCTAACGGCTTGCATAAAAGTTTTGATGTGATCTAATGCAGGTGATTTATTATCTGGATTGAACTTAGGAAGCCACTTTTCAGGGTTCTTAGGCAATCTATGTTGATCCCCAAGTATAAATATAGCGTCTTGGTCAAGCCAAGGTCTGTCCTAGCCTTCTCCAGCCATGGTTTTTTCTTCCTATTCTTCATATGAAGAGCTAGAGGAGTGTTCACTTTCATATGAGGAGGATGATGATGAAGGAGGAGTGGGTGGTGGTCCACCAGTTGCAACGTTAGGTTGATCTTCTGGTACTCCTTGAAAGAGTGAATTAAGGCTGTACTCAGGGGATCTTGGATCATCAGTTGTATGTTGATTCTCAATGTTTTGGTCACTTGTCTGTTGACCTTCTTGGTTATCGTTCTGCAAAATGGTGTTCAATTGAATTCCTGCTAGTCCTCTATTTCTTTTTTTTTCAGTAATTCTTTGTTGTATTCTAGCAACATTATCATTATAACTTTTCAGTATTTGTTCAAGTGAAAGGGGTCCTCTTGTAGGTGATATGATAAGGATATCCCTTCTATTTTCCTGCTCAGCTATAGGTTTAGCAGGAATTACAGTTGGTTGTGGCACTGTTTGTTGTTCAGATGTAGATGCGTGGGATTGGCTACGAGTGACAACCGATGATGTTCTTGTTGGAGGAGTTTTATGAGTATTTTGTTCAAGCATATTTTACTACTGGCCATCCTTCTAGCGCCATTTGTTGAGGCCTCGAATGTGTGTGGGGTGCTGGAATGGGTTCCGAAGCACTCAACAGAGGAAGAAAACCCAGCTAAAGGCTTCCGATAATCCTGCGCAAGTATTACCCTATCCTCGAGCTATTTGGAATAGAGATCTCCCATGGATACAAAGGCCTCCGTTGACACTTGTGGTTTTGATCCTAAAAGGATCTTTCTTCCAATGAAGGAAAATGAAGTGTGTTCAATCTAAAACAAATCTACCTAGAAATGAAATATAAGCTAAGTTAGACCTACTCTAAAAGGTGTCTTGTTTAAGTGCAGATTAACTTGATGTGAAAATAGATAAGTGTGTTCATCCACATGACAGAAATGTAAATGATATCAATTCCTTATGTGCTTAAGTTACAACCAATCAATTAAAATTAACTGAATGCAATATTAAGTATTTAAGCTCATTCAAGATTAACCTGTAACCGATATGTCAATTGAAAAATTAACATAGATTATAATTTACTACGAATCATTTGCAGAAATAGATAAATATTTTAGTTGAAGAAATTCAATTAAAACATAATGCATACACAGATCAAACATAAGGACAAATCCAAATCATAGATCTCTGTATAAAATAATAATTGCAAAAGATTAAACATCATAGATAACAAGTTGAAGTAAAAATCAATATTTATCAAAGAATTTTGATCAATGGACAAAAGATGATGCAAGAGAATAACATTATTGTATTAGTGAAAGTCTGTAAGAAATTACAAGCTCTGCATTAAACAGAGTATCTCCAATCTTCTTATGTTGCTTTCTACCCCAAAATGATCATCCCTTTCCTAAGAGAGATCTACCCCTTAACTAATAATTTACAAAAGTAATACAAAGGATAAACTCCCCTTAAACAGGGATTACAAAATCGGACTATTCTATTAAGTGAGGAAATCTTGCCACTTGACCCAAATTTCCATCAATTCATCTATGTTTGGATAATGAGGAGATTTAAGCCCCAGCTGGGCATCACATGTGAATCCTTCAACCTAATTTTTTGGCCAGTTTAGGCCACATGTAGATAAAAATATAGATCTTTCCCTCCATGGAGACAGGTTTCCTTATGAACCAATCCACATCTTCAATTCGGATGTGCTAAATCCACATAATTTTCTCTCTGACTTCATCACAGCGGGCTTCGACTTGCTCTATCATCAACTTTGGTGGATCTGCCTTCTCGATGCGCCCCATTGCAGGGAATGCCAATATCTCCATGAGATTGTCTGAGGCATACCATATTCTCTTGCAAAGGGCTTGAGCCTCGATGATGGTATCCTCTACCATATCAATTACATTCTCCCAAGCTCGCAAGGCAGTCCTAATCCTTCTGAATTTGAGACTATCCAACTCAGGGATATCAGTTGGATTATCTTCGATATACTTCTGCCAATCTATGATGACTTCTATATCTTTAGAAGCCTATTTTGTTTTCTCTACTTGCTGGCTCAAGGTGCCAAACATCTTGTCAAAGGCAATGTAAGTCTCATGAATTTCACCCAAGGTAGTAAATCGCTCAGCTAGAAGCTTGTGATGCTCCTGGTTGTCTTGATTAGCTAGATCCTTGAATTCCTCCTGTGAAAACGTAGAAAGAGAAGAGGAGGCTTCACTTGCAATTGCATCCTCAAGTTGTTTTTTGAGTACAACCATTATTTCCCCGTCGACAACATTTTTTGCTTTTGCATCACGTAGTTTAAGTTGGAGAGAAATATTCTGCAACTGCAGATCTTCCAACTTGTCTTCAAATATCTTCCTTAGATCCTGAACATAAAATTCATGCTCTTCCTTATTCGTTGCCAATTTCTCTTGAAGCTTCTTCAATTATTCCTTTTTCAAGTCAATCTCCCTATTCAAGGTCTTGACTAAATCAAAATTTGCACCTACAAATGCACCCAAAGCTGCATTTGTATCCACTGCTTCTTACAGGACATCATCAGATTGCTTGGCCCATATTATTTGATCAGGCATGGGTGCCTCCAATTCTCCTTGGTCCCTACTTCTCTTTTTTCCTTTCTTCATGACTTCCTTGGTTGCCTTACTGTAAAATTAATCCCCTAGAGTAACCACTATATCATCTTCAAATTTAGCCACCATATCGGTAAATGATTTGGTCACATCTGTTGTTGTAATCAGAGGGGGTGTCTGGGTGACAGTAGGACTAGGAATAGACATAGAAATATGAGATGAGATTTGGGAAGAGGGGAAAACTTCAGTGGTTAATGGTACAGTGGTTGGTGAAGGAATGGAAGTAAAAACTTCATGCAGTGCATATTGAGTGTCAACAACTGATGGTGAAGAAGGGGGAAAGGGATTTGGAACATCATTAACTAGTGGTAATGAAATAGATGGAGGTGATTGCAGGGGGACAATTGAAGACTGGATTTATGCAATGGTTGATGGGGAAACAAGGAGTGGAATTGTCAAAGTTGGAGGTGTAGAAGTGATAAAACCCAATGCATCAAACAACTGAGACATGGTTGTTGGGGGTGTCACCTCAGAAGTTATAACAAGAGAAAGTCTAACAATATTCAACGACTGAGAATTATCAAAATGAAGAGTTTATCCTTTCCCATACAAAATTGCCTCATTTATAGATCATGCCAGTAGTTCATGTCTTTACAATACTGAAGGCAGAAACCCTTAGGTTTACAAAAACTGCCACGGTTTCCTCTAAACCAGACTGCTAGCTTTTGGCAGCAAATATTTCGTCATGGTGGTATTCCACACCTACTTCCCGTCACTATTGGCCTTCTTGTTGCGCGCATGCCAACAGGTCAATTTCACTGAGCCATTCTTCCTCTAACGGTCTCGTGCAACTGGATTAGGTAGTTGTATCTTCCGCGTGTGCCACCGATCACTTTCTTCCTGATATGCTCCTGCCCACCGCTTGGCACTCCTAGAGCATCTTTACCAAAACTAAACCACCGACGGTCTAATTGGAACACGTGCCTGTACTCCGTCCAAAACTCTGCTTTGCTGGCTCCACGTGGACTGGTCGCTTCGCAGCACTACTTCCTCGCAGCACTAATCTTCGCAACACTATCAAAATGATTGCTACGCGCAACTTTGCAGCTCTATCAAAACGATACTGCATGCAACTTCGCAGCATCCCTATCACTTACACAAAATTGTATCTACGCTAAACTGCGCTCAGCTCCGCCGCTCAAAATCCTTCTTGTCCAAAAATTCCTTACTTGGGCTAAACCCAACAGGCCCCTAACACTTACATGTGGCTCATCCTTGAGCGACCTACAGCTTTGGCTTCCTTGATTAGTTCCACTAACTACAAAGTTAGCTTCGCAACGAACTCATTGTACGTGCCGATTAGGTTTTCTAATGCCTCCTTCGTATCCTGCTCGACTTGCCTAACTGTGTCTAATATCTTCGGCGTTATTTCCTCGCCGATTTGGCTTTTTACCTGTTCCTGGTTCTTGCGCAAGTCCTTCACCTTGTCTTCAATCTGCTGTGAGATTGTACTAGTGTCCTCCAGCAGGGGTTGTGACTGATCGGACATTTCTGTCTCTTTTTCCCTTAGGGCTTGCACCTCCTTTTTGAGGTTATTTATTTCCCTATATTTCGGAAGCTTATCTCTTGGTGGGAGGGCCTTGACTTCTACTTCCAACTTTTCTAGTGCAGCCTACTTGTCCTTGACTGCAGTCTTTATTTGCAGCAATCCTGGATCTTCTTCGAGAGCAGTGAATGCCTTTGATGCCACTTCCAACAGGTTCTGACACTTAGCCACTTCAGTTGCAATAGTCTCTGCTGCGGCCTTTACTGCTTGCTCCCATAGATGCTGCTCAGTTAGTGATGTCTCTGGATTGATCTTTTCCTTCAGGGAATTAATATCAGCCTCATGAAGAAGCTCCTTGTCTTTTATTTCTAACTTCAAGGAGTTCACCATCGATCCCATATTCACAATGGTGTCTGCAGGATCCTCCTGGACTTCAAATTCTTCAATGTCATCTGCAACATAAGTAATAGTGGCCTCCAATCGCAGCCAACAGTCCTGTTCATCTTGTAGTTGCATACCTCTGCGCGAGCTAGACTCCTTGAGCTGCCTATTGGTGGATTGCAGCTCAGCTTGTGACTTCATCGCATTGGTGGTTCTTTCATGCATTTCATCTACAATCTGTAGGTACAAAAAGTGCAAGCCAGGCAATGGTATCTTTGCCAGGTCGAGTTCTCCCCAATCGACGTCCTTTGTATCCAGCACCAACTGTTCTGTCATTGGCAACGTTATAGTCATTGGTTCTAGATGAACAACCCGAGTCTTTGCTGGCAGTGTTATGGCTAGTTGCGGCATCTTCAGCTGCGAGGTTCCTCCCGACCTCCCTTCGGATTCTAAGTCCTGCAGCAAGGGTAGCCTTTTCTGGACATCGTCCATCTTTTCCATGAGCCCTTGTAGTGCGAGAAAATTCTTGCGTAGGTCATCCTGGATGGCTTTGTTCTTTTTCTCCTTCTCTGTCATTAGTTCTACCATCTGCTCTATGACTCTTTCGGCGATCATGTCAAAATTGTCGTCATGAAGTACTGTCTTTGATTGACCTTTGCTGGCTTTCATCTTCTTGTGCGCCTTTGGCTTCATCGGGCTCTCCAGTTCTTTCCTTTTCCCTGTATCTTTCTCTTCAGTGATTGGACAGGGATTTGGGATAGGTTCATCTTCGTCGGGGTCCTTGGAACATCCACAACTTCGACCCTAAACTGAGGGGGCCATTCCTTCATGATGTTGTTGATGTTGTCCTCATACATGTGGTAGTTTCCTGGGTACCACTGCGGTTTCTTCACCTGTGCCTTGGGTGCAATAAATATACAACGCATGTTAGCATGAAAGTCCACAATACGTATGTACTTACTAGTTACCTGCTTTGTGATTCGCAGCGTGAGGATGATTGCATCACACATCTGATGATAATATTGATAGAAGACTTCAGTTGTGGCATATTGTCGCTGCGTGTTCAAATTTTCCCAAAGGTTGGCATATCAGACTCCTCTGGGATCATTGCTATCGGAAGTTACGCCCACATAGTCCTTCAGCTCCTTCCATCCCATGAAGGCAATCAAGACAATCAACCATGTGAAGTGGAAGTTTCCTCCATTCAGCTGCGTGTCATTGAGTTCTTCCAAGAACTCATTTCGAAGATATTGACACCAACTGAACTGGGTTCCGTCAACCACCGTGGCACCAAGTAGTACTGCACCGGCAGGCACTTCCGAAGGCCTGGCTGTCTTGAGAAATTTTCTGGCCAGCAGCTGTGTAACAAACCTGGTTGCTCTATCTTCTATTTCTTCTGTAGGGAAACCCCTTTTTCCCTTTACGGCTGCATGCGTTTTCTTGATTTTGGCAACTAATTCTTTATCTTTTCTCTTCCCTTGCAAGAACTGCTTGGGGTCCTTGCCGCGCTTACTCAAGCCCGTCACGCGGTGGATTAAGTCGATGTTCATATCAATATTGTGGTTAAGCCACAAATATCCCTGGTGGATTCACGCCATCAGAGTGCGAACCACCACATTAACTTCCGTGGATCGATCAAAGTGGGGTAATCGTAGCAAATTCAGCAATCCTGACTGGACTACTGGTGTCAACCAGCTTTCCGCGACCAAGTTAAGTTCGCCCTTGGCGTCCTTCTTCCAACACATATACTTGTCGGGTTGGAATTGTGGGAACTTGTGTTCATGGGGTTCATCCTTCTGCACCCCTAGAAGATCATAATCCTCCCATTTGCAGTCTGGGATCTTTCCTAGCAAGTTGTTGGCGACTTCCACATGATTTGAAATTGGTGAAAGTGGAATCTCATATCTAGCATTATTTGTGACCTTGTAAATGGGAGAATCCAGTGCACTCGGAGAGCTATATTCTGGTGTGAGCTTCAACGGTATCTCCTTATCCAGTATTGGTGATCGTGGCACCGTTGAAATCACCCTAGGGATCTTGGTTCTTGGCCCAACTGCATCTTTGCCTTTCTCTTGCATGGTTGGGGCGTGCCTTGGGGACCTCCTTGATGATTGACCTGGTTCTAATGCGACTTTCTTAGAAGGGGTTTTCATTAACCCTTCGATCCCTCCGTGGTGAAATAGTCTCACCATTTCTTGGATTGTAAGTTCTTCTTCTGTGGAGGACCACTCAGACATCCACTGGCGGGGGTTTGACAAGTGTTTCAGGTAGGTTAGTCGAGATTGCTAACACAAGAGTGAGCGCATGAAAGTTCTAAGTGTTTGGTAATGCCCGCGAGTCCTTATGCGACATTACTTATAGGCGCAGCTGACTCCTTCCACGCCCTCCAATTGCTAGGTAAGCATTAAATGTGGTATCCGTTGGCCAAATCCAGCAGATCCTTCAGTCCCTTTCTTCACCAGCCTGTTTAGAACGACTATCTTTGTTTGAAATGCTCAAGTAGTTGCTGGAAACGGTCATATAATGGCTATTTTTCTCACGGCCAGTGTAATGGCTATTTTTCTGAGGGCTGTGCCAAGCTTCGCGGCAGGTCATCTCTGATCCTATGCAGTTACTACGCGGTGTCTAAGCTCTTTTTTTTTTTTTGAGTTGCGTAGCTTCAGTAGTGCTGCATGGTATATACAATCTTTTTATTATAGTACATGTACAGACTCATTCATATTTCCAATGCCCAATTCCAACTGTACTTGGCACTTAGAAATCTCCCTCCTGCTGTTGTTCAAGTGTCTTGCGAAGCCTGATTGTACCGATAGGGCTTAAGTTGGCTTCCATTGATTAACCCTGGTAGGTTATTCCTTGCTAATGTGGCTAACTGAACTATGCCAACATCAGTTACATGCAAAACAGTATATGGCCCTATCTAGTGCATTTTAAATTTTCCAGGAAATTTCATGAACTTACTATCATACAGGAGGACTAGATCACCTACTTGAAAAGATTTTCTCTTGATATGGTGATCATGCCATGATTTTTCTCAGTCTTTTTGCACTTGTTGGTGAAAGCTTGTGATGAAGCGATCTTCCTCCCATCCAACCAAGTGTAGCAATTTTTCTTCCAGCGCTGCGGGATCCGCCATCCTGGTAAATGCAGCGATCCTCAAGCTGGGGACAATATACTCCATTGGCATTATATCCTCTTGTCCATAATCCAACCGAAAGGGTTTCTGTCCAGTCAGTTTCTTGCAAGTGGTCCTATATGCCCATAACACGGATGAGATGCGTAGATCCCAATCATCCCTATTTACATTGCAAACTTTAGTGAGCGCATGCTCTAGTATTTTATTAAATGCCTCAATAGTGCCATTCGCTTGTGGATGATATGGTGTACTGCACTGATGATGGATGTTGAATTCCTCTATGAGCGCTTCAATAGTTTTATTCAAAACGTGAGTCCCTTGATCGCTCATCAAGATCTTCAGGCATCCAAATCTTGACAGTATTTCCTCAAAAATGAACTGCGCGGCAGTACTTGCGCTGCAGTCCTTTACTGGTTTTGCTTCTGCCCATTTGGTGAGGTAATCAATAGTAGTAATGATGTACCTTGCACCATTTATTTTCACTGGCAGGTTAATGGGACCCACGAAATCAATAGCCCACTTTTCAAATGCCTGCAAGGTCAACTTCAGATTGAGTGGCATTTCGTCCCTACGTGAGGGTTTTCCTGTCCTCTGACAGACATCGCAGTTCTGATAATGTTCTTTTGAGTCTTTGTGGATTGTAGGCCACCAAAGTTCTGCGCACAATATCTTCTGCGCGGTAGCCCTTCCTGCATAGTGACCTCCTACGACCCCTGAATGCACATCTGCTAAGATGAATGGTTTCTTGTGGTCTAATACACATCTGCGCAGGACTTCATCCGGTCCGAGTTTGTATAACTGACCTGCAATAATAGTGAAGTATGCGGTGCTCACTACCAACTGCTTCTTTTGTTGGACGGAGAAATCCTGAGGTGCCAACCCTGTTGTTAACAAATCAATAATGTCCTTATAATAATCATCGGCAATGTGTATAGTGAACAACTACGCATCAGGCAGACGGTCTTCGATGTGTGTGGGCTCTTATCCTGACTCGATCTTAGATAGATGATTAGGTCCTAAGTTCATCCTGTGTGGCTTAACAATGATCTCAAAATCACACTCCTGGAATAGTAATAGCCATCTGCATATGTGCCCCCCAACACTGGCTTATTGACCAGGTATTTTAAAGTGGAATGGTCAGTGAACATGAGAAAGTGTGCACCAAGTAAGTAGTGCCTGAACTTCTGTAGCGCATATACCATCGGAAGACCTTCCCTCTCAGTAGTAGTGTAATTCTTTTATGTTGTTGAGAGCTTCCTGCTTGAAAATGTGATGGGATGATCAATACCCCCTTCTCCTGGCTGGGCGAGTACAAATCCCAACGCAATACATGATGCATCGACGTGTACATGGAATGGCTTCGCCCAATCTGGGAACACTAGGATCGACGCAGTAACCATCTTTTCTTTTAATGTATCAAAAACCTGCTCACACTCTGTGTTCCAAACGAACAGCGCATCTTTCTTTAGCATTTTTTCCATTGTTGCAGTTATCTACGCATAACCTTTTATGAATTTTCTGTAATAACCGGTATGGCCTAAGGTAGAGCGCAACATCTTGACTGAACTTGGTGTAGGTAAGTTCACAATAATTGCAATCTTTGCAGGATCCACCATCAATCCCTGCTTACAGACAATGTGGCCAAGTAAAATCCCATAGGGGACACAGAAAACACATTTCTTCATATTTAAAGAGATTTGATGTTGTCTATACTTTTCAAGCATCATTCTAAGGTTCGTGCAATGGTTCTTTAGTAGTCCAAACACAGTCCAGTCGTCAAAATAGGATTCTAGAAACTTGTGCATGAAATATTTAAAGGCTGCGACGACAACTCTGGAAAAGATGGCAGGCGCGTTCTTTAGACCGAAAGGCATTACTGTGTACTGGAATGATCCCCATTCTGTAGAAAAATTCATCTTGTGCCTATCTGCGGGATCAATTCTGATCTGATGATACCCAGAGAAACCATTAGTAAAAGAGTAGGCCTCATTCCCTCCAACATTATCAAGCACTTCATCTGTAAAAGGAGTAGGGAATGGGTCGTGCATAGAAGCATCATTCAGTTTCCTGAGATCCACACAAATTCTGATTTCACCTTTCGTTTTCTTGTCTTGAACGACCATGGGGCTAATGCACTCAGATTCTTCAATAGACTCAATGATTCCTGCTTCGAGCATCTTATCCAGTTCTACGTGCACTCTTTCTTTGTATCCCAGGTTTAACCTGTATGGCCTTTGCTTCACAGGCTTGGCTCCTGGTTTAAGAGGTATCTTCATGACTCCTAAGTCTCCCAGAATGCCCTTCATTTTCGTGAACTTAGTCGAGAGCAATTCCTGATACTCATGTAATGTGTCCGCGATCTCTGCGACTGTCTGATCATCCCAATAGTCTCCAATGGATGCGAACTTCGGCTCTTCACTTGTACCAATGTTCACCTTCTGCGTCTTCACTGGTCCACTCATGTTCAGGATTTCCAACAGAGGCCCCTCTACGTCGCGCTCACCCTCGGATTCCGGTATGTGTATGTTGCGCGGATCATCCTCATCATCTTCCTCTTTATCCTCGGCTTCTTTAGATAAGTTATAGCATTCCATAGAATGTTCTTCGTGTTCCTTGCATTCTGACTGTAGATGCATAGGAATTCCCTCTGCGCCAAAGAATTTTTCTAATGTCGTATTTTTGTGGGGATAGTCTTCCTGGAATATGCGTTCCTTAATAATCTGCAACGCATCATGTATGAGCGGGTTCTCATCCTCAAAACTGAAATCCTTCTGGAAGTTCGCAGTCAAGGTGGCCTAGTCTGTTGTTTCCCTGTGCAACTCCAGGTCTAGATACCATTTCTTTGGAATGTTATCCACCAGTGTGTGCACAAACAGATGTAACCATTATGTTTTTGGCCTTTCCTCCCATGCTTGTGAACAGACCTCAATATGCTGCGTTGGATTTGTGTGTCCAGTATACTTCTGAAAACGTAGGGTGACCTTTTCAGCAAATTGAATCTGCATTTTGATTGTACATTGATCCCAAGTGGTCAATGTCTACTTGTGCGCAGCCCACCATCTGGCTGGTGTCTCGCGCAGTACCATTTCTAGCACTGGTAATCTATGCTCATCTGCAACAGCTGCGGTATATTCTTGTATAAATGAGTAAACGTTAGCAAAACCATCATATGTAGGAACAAGGCTTACCTCCTTGCCGATCCAGCGCAGTGATTTTGTAACCCACGCGCACCTTCTCGCGGATACTTCATGCATGCAACTTTGCCAATTTTCCAGTCCAGCCTCCGAGTCAAAGACACAAGAGCTGTCACATCTCTAGCTGTTTGTACCATCCGCAGTAGGATTAATGTAATCTTCCTAGTTCATAGTCAGCTGGTACAGTCGATCCAAGTCCTGAGCTCTGGATTCCTCCTGAATCGGCTCGCTGTATTTGTCACCATCTGCAGGATCCAACGGTGTGATGACCCTAAGATGTTTTCCTTCAAATATCATCTTTTTTGTCTTCAGGTTTATTATAGCAAGTTTATCAATAGCCCAGTCAATTCTGAGCAGCGCAGGGAAAGGCTGACTATCATCTACAATCTCGATAACTTCAAATTCTGCATGACTCCAGACTCCATCGATGTCAACCACCACATCAGCTAACCAGCCAAAAGGTATGACTTTATCTTGGTTGGCCATCTGCAACTGGATAGGTGACCATAATAACTTTGGGCGACCCATCTGCTGCCATGTCTTCTTGGTTAATACATTCACTTCAGACCCCAGATCAAGGATGACTTCATCCATTTCAAAATCTCCTACCTGTGCAGTAAGCCTCATCTCTCAGCCTATCCTCTTGTGTTTCTTGATATGATGCACTATGATTTCTGGGGACTCCATCTCAGTCTGAGGTTCATATAGGTTTATCATTTTTTGTAGTTCTGCTATGACGTTTTCACTTTTTAACAACTTCATGCAGCTCCTAAGGAACTGCACAATAGAAGTACCAATATCTGCCGCGGTGCTTGTCCTGTCATAAGCAGCCGGCATGTCTTCGACCTATGGTATTTCACTGCTTAACGGGATCCTCGGTGACTTGGGTGCTAACTCTCTGAAGGTATCCCGTGCGTCGGTAAAGGATTCCTTTCTCGTTCGTAGGTTGAGAGAAGGTGTTTTCCCCGGAGCTTTCCTTATCCAGACTGTCTCAAGAGGTGTCTAGTTTGTGTGAGGCTCTCCTGACGTCGAAGCTTCTATTCCTCTATCTCGGCCTGTCTCAGCACCACTGTGCGTGACTACGTTGATGCTCGGATCCACTGGTCTGCTCTCTGCTGCAATCCACTGAATATTTGGAGTTGGTGCCTCTGTCCTTCTTCTTTTCTGCATTTCTACCTCTAGCACGGGGCAGTCTTCAATAACATGCTCAAAGGATTTACAATAGTTGCACGTAGTGCATGGGTTAACACAATCCCGAGACACGTGACCTGGTTGCCACAATTATAACAAATGACTTGGCTGCGTCCTCTTCCTTGCGCTAGGCCAGTATTTCTTCCTCTTCCGCGATATCCACCTGTTAACACCCAAAAAGTGCTCACTAGCTTATTTCCTTATTCACATGACCCATTTGTCCACTCTTTCACCATTTGAGCCTCTAAAGCCATCAAAAGGTCACCAAAGAACTTAATACACCCCTTTTTCCACTCAAAATGAATATTTTTCCTCAAAAAGCATAAAAAACCCTCAAAAAGGGTCCAAAATTCCCAAAAATATTAAAAAGGGAATAAAACTATTCAAAATATTCAAAAAAGGAAAAAGGAGGGAAAAGGTACCTAAACCATGTTGGTCAATACCATTGGTTTCCTCAAAACCATAATGGTATTCCCCACCACCAAAAACTATAAAAAGGTGGTAGGGGCTCCTCACTTTCCATCCATCCATCATCCTATCCTCATGCTGTTAAAATCTCTCATGAGCTTTTGACCATTGTAGCTATCTTGGAGAAGAGACCTTTGGAGCTTGGAGCTACTCACCTTGGAAGTTTCTCAACAATCTTCACCACTTGGAGGTATCACCATTGCAAGCACTTGCTTGCCCCTATTCATAATACAAAAGTTATTTTTTATTTTATTTCTTGTTCTTGTTCTTAAATCTTTTCAAGTTTATTATGATATGCACATGCTAGTTTAGTTTTAGATTCATATTTATAATTGTTTTTGCTTTCAATCTTTGAAACTGCTATCACTTGTTGATAGGTTCCCATTGCACTAAGCTTGGTTGCAAAACCAAGCCAACACCACCACCACGGCCCCTATAGCCTCCCTGGTCATACTGTGTGTTCTCCTATTTGGCCTGGTTTTCTTCTTGTACCTAGTATGTTGGCTATAACTGACCCAGAGGTTTTCTATAAGACCCAGGTTCTTTGCGATTTCCCCTTGACCAACAAAACCCCTTCGCACCGACCCTTTTGGCAACAGCTTGCAAGCAGGCTGAGGTCTCACCCGAGGTGTATCTATGGGGCACTGCGGAATCATATTTCCACAGTAAGTGATGAGCTGCTTGAATGGACGTACTGCGCAGCACAAAAGATGGTATCTGCTGTGAGGTGAGACTGCGCAGCAATGGCCAATGCTGCTGTCCGCACCACTATGCTCTTCTACTGCAGGACTTCTTTTGAAGCTGCGAACATTCTAACTCTATTCTATACTTGGATTATCTTGAAAGTGCTTAAGGTACTAAAATGAATATCACTCATCCATTCATTCACATACTTAACTGTTTATCCTTCTAACATTCATTTATTCACTCACGATATCATGATTCGAACATAGCCGATTGATCTAATCCACTGTTATACATTTCTTTACGACGCATAAGAAAATACTTAACGAATTGACTGATTTACTTCCTTCATACACAAGAATAAATGTTCACCATTCAACCATGCATGAGAAGCTTAACATATCATTTTCATACTTCTCTTAATGGAAAATGCATATAAAAGCTCTCTCATAACAGTATGCAAGGAAACATTTAGACATTCATTGATAGAAAACACAAGTAAGCATTCATTCATAAGCATAATCACACAACAAGAGATTTAACGCGGTTCACTTCCCTGGGTGGGAAGCTACGTCCATAAGAATGGTTGGTAATATATTTATTTATAAAGGGATGGGGACATGCGTTCTTAGTATGCGCACTCAGCTGCAAACTCTCCTTCCTCTTAGATAGGTCTCTATGCACTCAGCTGCAGAGTCTTTACAATATTCTTAGTTCAGAGAGATTTCACAAGTGTAACAACAAAAACTAAGAGTATAACTCCAGAATGTAACTTAGAACCCCATCCCATACAAAATTGTCTTCTTAAATAGATCATGCCCGAAGGTCGTGTCTTTACAAAGTCAAAGACCTAAACCCAGAACCCTTAGGGTTTACAAAACTGCGTCGGTTTCCCTAAACCGGCTTGCTGGCATATGGTAGCATTTGCTTCATCGTGGTGGTTTGCCACGTCTTCAATCTGTCGTTACCAGCCTTCCTGTCGTACACATGCCAACAGGTCACTTCCTCTAAACCGTTCACCTCTAATGGTTTCACCCACCAAGCATGCCAAGCCATTGCTTTCCTCAACAAACTCGTGCATTGGTCGCCTGCCTGATTTGCTCATGCACGCCACTCAGCACGTCTGGAGCATCTTTCCAAAAATAGACCATTACCGGTCCATCAAATACCTGCACCTGATCCATGTCGAGCACTCTGCTTTGCTGGTTCCATGTGTCCTGACTGCTTCGCAGCACTGCTCTTCGCGGTGCTTCCAAAATTCAGATGTTGCGCACAACTTCGCATCCTGATCAACACTTGGATGCTACGCACATCTCCGCAGCATCTTCAACACTTAGACAAAATTATCTTTCTGAGTTGCGCCCAGGTCAACTTTCCCTGCTTATCACAAATAGGTGTTTCAAAAAATTTGTCTCAACCTGGGCCCAACATGCCCCTAACACTTACATGTGGCTTGTCCCTGAGCCACTTGCTTCTTCAGTTGTCTCACTCTGCTCTGCGACCGATGGAACTAGTTTGGCCGCGAACTCATTATATACACCGAGCAACTTCTCCACTGCTTCTTTGGTATCCTTCTCAACTTGCTGAACTATTTCAAGCAGCGCTGGAGTTATCTCTTCTCCAATCTGTCCCTGTACCTGCTCCTGGTTGTCGCGCAGTTCCTTAAGCTTGTCCTCTATCTGCTGCGACACTGCTATAGCATCCTCTAGGAGTTGCTGTGACTAATTGTGCATCTTAGTCTCCTTCTCTCTTAATGCCTGGATTTGCTTCTTCAAGCTTGATACCTCCTTATACCTAGACAGCCTCTCCCTGGGTGGCAGAGCCTTGAGCTCTGTGTCCAACTTCTCTAACGCAATCTGTTTTTGTTTTACCGCGGTCTTTACCTGTAGCAACCCCTAATCCTCTTCAAGGGCAGTGAATGCCTTGGAAACTTGTTCCAACATATCTTGGCACTGATCCATGCCGCTCATTATGTTCTGCGTAGCGGTACTGATAGCTTGTTCTCTCAACTGTTGCTCAGTTAACGGCATTTGCTCATTCAGTTTCTTTTGTAGTGCAGCGAGATCGGCCTCATGGAGGATATCCTTATCCTGCATCTCCACCTTCAAATATCTAACCTTGTCGCCAATCCTCAGAACCATGTCTGAAGGATCATCCTGGAGTTCTATACCTTCAATATCCATGGCGACAGTAGATATGGTACTCTCCAAATTTTTCCGGTGGTCATGTTCATCACGCAGCTGCATGTCTACGCACACCTCAAGCTGTCTGTTTGCTGGGGTGAGCTCTACTTGTGACTTCATCGACTCCATTGTCTGTTCATGCATCTCCTCAATGATCTGCATGTGGATGAAGTGCAATCCTGGTAAGGAGATTTTATCCAAGTCGAGCTCTACCCGCTCGACTCCCTTTGTGTCTAAGACCAACTGCTATGTCATTGGCAATGCAATAAACAATGGGTCCACGTGGATGATTCTAGTCTTTGACGGCAGTGTTATTTCTAGTTGCGACAGTTCTTGTTGCGAGGTCCCTAGCGAACTCCCTTCGGCTCCTGTTTCACGCGGCAAGGTTAGGCATTTTTGGACATCGTCCATTTTCTTCATCAGGCCTTGTAGTGCGAGCCGAGTCTTCTGCAGGTCATCCTGGATGACCTTATCCTTTTTGTCTTTATCTTCCAGGAGCTCCTTCATCTGCTCTGAGACTATTTCGGCTATCATCTCGTAATCATCTTCATTCAGGACTGCCTCAGATTGAGTCTTTGTGGCCTTCATCTTCTTCATTGCCTTTGGCTTCTGCGGAGTCTCTGGCTCTTTCCGCTTTGCTATTTTTTCAACAATTGGGCATGCCAGCGGGATTGACTTATCTTCGTCAGAGTCTATCTCAACATCCATGACTTCCATGCGGAAGTCGGAGGGCCAATCCTTCATGAGGGCTTCAATGTCCTCCTCATACATGTGGTAGCTACCTGGGTACCATTCTGGCTTCTTCATTCTTTCCTTAGGTGAAATGAATATACATCACATGTCTGTGCTGAAGTCAAGAACGCAAATGTACTTTGATGTTATCTGCTTTGTGATGCGGGGTGTACGGACAATCGAATTGTGCAGCTGAGTGTAATATTGATAGAAAACCTCAGCTGTCACATGTTGTTGCTCTACGATGACATTTTCCCAGAGGTTGGCATACCGGAATCCTCTGGGATCATTGGTTTCTATATTGACACCCACATAGTCCCTTGGCTCCTTCCATCCGCAAAAGGTGATGAGGATGATCAACCATGTGAAGTGGAACTATCCACTGTTTTCCTGGGTATCGTTGAGCTCATCCAAGAACTCATTTAGAAGATATTGACACCAGTTGAACTCGGTGCCTTCAGCTGCTGTGGCACCAAGTAATATTGCTCCCACAGGCACCTCCGTAGGCCTAGCCATTCTGAGGAATTTTGCTACGAGTAACTGCGTGATAAATTTTGTCGCTCTGTCCTCAATTTCTTCTGTGGAGAAACCTCTCTTCCCCTTCACCAATGCATGGCTCTTCTTCATTTTCTCGATAGCTTCTTTTTCTTTGCTCTTCCCTTGGAAGAACTACTTGGGATCCTTACCACGCTTGTTGAGACCTGTTATGCGGTGGATCAAGGCAATATTGACATCAATGTTTTTGTCTAGCCACAGGTATCCCTGGTGGATTCACAAAATCAGCGTGCGAACCACGGCATTAACTTCCGGTGAGCGATCAAAATGTGGCAGTCTGAGAAGGTTCAACAATCCTGATTGAACTACTGGTGTCAGCCAGCTTTTAGAAACCAAGTTAGGTGTGCCCTTGCCATCTTTCTTCCAACACATGTACTGGTCAGGCTGGAACTGTGGGTACTTAGGCGTGTGGGGCTCTTCCTTTTGCATGCCTAGGAGGTCAAAATCTTCCCACTTGCAGTCTGGAATCTTTCCGAGCAAGTTCTTGGCAACCTCTACATGCTTTGAGATCGGTGACAATGGGATCTCATACTTAGCGCTCTTGACCAATTTAAAGACTGGGGCGTCCAACGCCCGTGGTGATATATACTCTGGTGTCAGCTTCAATGGTTCTTTCTGAAAGACTGGCGATTTTTGTACTGATGAGCACATCTTTATGATCTCGCTTCTTGATTTTTGTGCTGACGAGTACATCTTTATGATTTTTGTGCTGACGAGCACATCTTTATGATCTCGCTTCGTGGTGTAGTTACATCTTTCCCTTTTTCTTTCCCTTTTTCCTGCATGACCGAAGTATGACGAGGTGATCTTCTAGATGCTTGCCCTGGCTCGATTACAACCTTCTTGGCATGGGTTTTCATTAACTCTGCAATTCCCCCGTACTGAAAGACTCCAAGTGTTTCTTCAATGGTCAGTTCTTCTTCTCTATAGGAGGGTTCAGACATTCACTGGTTAGCTAACAGCTATGATAATCATATGATAGAGGGATTAGTGAGTGATCGCAAGAAAATTCTAAGTGCTGAGTAACGCCCGCGAGTCCTATAGCGGTGTTTTTTATAGGAGCAGCTGGGTCCTCCCTGTGCCTCCCAAATACTATATGAGCATTTAATGAGTTTTTCATTGGCCAATTTGAGCAAATCCCTCCGTCTCTTCCATCGTCAGCGTGTTCAAAACAACTATCTTTCCTTTAAATGCTCGAGCGGTTCATTGCAACGGTCATATAACGGCTATTTTTTTCCATCGACAGTGTAACAACTATTTTTCTGAGTGTTGCGCCGAGCTACGCGGCAAGCCATTTGCGATCCTGCGTAGTTACCTTGTAGTGTCAAAAAATTTCAACTGCGCGGTTTCCTTTTTCTTTTCTTACTTCTCTTTTTCTTTTTCTTCTTTGTTTTTTTTTCCTTTCTGCGTAGCTTTAGCAGTGCTACGCAGTACACACATCACTCTATTTAACATACATGTGCAGACTCTTTGACATTTCCATTATCCAATTTCAATGTACCTGACACTTGGAAATCTCTTTCTCTTATTATCATTTAGGATGCTGCGAAGCAGGGCTGTCATGATACAGCTTTAGCCTGCTTCCATTTATCAAAGTGGGTAAAGTGTTGCCAGTTAAATTGGATAACTGGACTGCACCAGTGTTAGTAACATGTATTACAGTATATGGACCAAGCCAATGCATCTTAAATTTACCAGGAAATTTCATGAATTTGCTGTCATATAGGAGGACTAGGTTGTTGGTTGTGGAGCCAGATCTTCTAGTCTCATAGATGATATTGTATCAGCCGTGTTTGTACCCCAGTTCTATATGATATGTAGGTGGACTGTACACTCACCCCAGTGGGGGGGTGTGGGGGGGCATTTCCCCCCCACGGGGTTCCAGGGGGTTCGAGGGCAGCGCCCTCGAGAAATGGGGGCTCGGGGGCAACACCCCTGAAGAAAAAATTTGGGGTTGTTTTCGCCAGCTGTTTTGCGGGCCCATGGTTTTGGGTATCCCGTGGTATTTTCCCATTGTATTTCCCTTATAAAAGAAAGACATTGTAATACGGCTAGGGTGGTTGATGTATTAGGTTTTATGCATTGTAAAGATCTTTGAGATCAGGAGAGAGACTATGAAACAGAGAAGAGGAAGTGCAGCGGTTGTGCTGCAGGTTGTATCCCTTCGACTTGCTGGACGGTAATAATAATAAGGACTGGCAAATTCAGTGTGGACGTAGCCCAAGTTGGGTGAACCACGATATATCTGTGTCTCTCTTGTAATGTGTATGTGTGATTATATTTGCATTTATGTTTATTTTTATTGCTCTGCGATCCTGTTTTTCTAACATAGGTTACCTACCTGAAAGCACTTGTTCCTTATATGAAGATCATGCCAAGCTTTCTCACGGTCTTTCTGAGCTTGCTAGTGAAAGCCGACAATGAAACAATCTTCCTCCAACCCAACAAGGTGTAGCAACCTTTATTCTAATGCTGCACGGTCTGCCATCCTTGTGAACGCAGTGATCCTCAAACTAGGGACAATGTACTCCATTGGCATTATAGCTTCCTGCCCATAAGCCAACTGAAAAGGTGTATGTCCCGTCAATTTCTTGCAGGTCGTCCTGTATGCCCATAATACACAAGAGATGCTGAGATCCCAATAATCTCTGTTCACATTGCAAACCTTAGTCAGTGCGTTCTCCAGAATTTTATTGAAAGCCTCAACAGTGCCATTCTCCTGTGGATGATATGGAGTACTGCGTTGATGGCGAATCTAGAATTCCTCTGTAAGTGCCTCAATAGTCTTGTTCAAAAAATGAGTACCTTGGTCACTCATCAAAATATTTGGACAGCCAAATCTTGATAATATTTCTTCAAAGATGAACTGCGCTGCAGTCCTTGACTGGTTTTGCTTCTGCCCATCTGGTGAGGTAATCAGTAGCAGTCATAATATACCTCGCACCAGTTCTCTTCCCTGGTGGGTTTATAGGACCCACAAAATCAATTGCCCATTTCTCAAATGCCTGCAAGGTCAACTGTGGATTTAATGCCATTTCATCTCTTCGTGAAGGTCTCCCTGTCCTTTGACAGACATCGCAGTTTCGACAGTATTCTTTGGAATCTCTGTGGATCGTGGGCCACCATAGCCCTGCACGTAATATCTTCTGCACAGTGGCTCTTCCTACGTAGTGACCTCCCGTGATCTCTGAATGCGCGTATGCTAGAATCAATGGTTTCTCATGATCTAGTACACATCTGCGCAGGACTTCATCCTGCCTGAGTTTGTATAACTGGCCTGCAATTATAGTGAAGTCTGCGTCGCGCACCACTAGTTGCTTCTTCTGCTGGACAGAAAATTCTTACGGTGCCAGTCCTATTGTTAAAAAATTAATGATATCCTTATAGTAGTCATCAATAACCTGTATACTAAATAACTGTGCATCAGGCAAACTGTCTTCAATATTTGTAGGCTCTTCTCCTGACTCAATCCTTGACAGATTATCAGGTCCCAAGTTCAGTCTACCTGGCTTAACAACAATCTCAAAATCATACTCTTGGAACAGTAGTAGCCATTTGCATATACGCCCCCCTAACACTGGCTTGTTGACCAGGTACTTCAATGCAGAATGGTCAGTGAACATAAGAAAGTGCGCACCAAGCAAGTAATGCCTAAATTTCTGTAGGGAATATACCATTGCAAGGCCTTCCCTCTCAGTAGTGGTATAGTTCTTATCTGTTGTTGAGAGCTTCCTGCTCGAAAATGCAATGGGGTGGTCAATACCTCCTTCCCCCGGTTGAACTAATACAAGTCCCAATGCAATGCATGACGTGTTGCATGGACATGAAATGGTTTCGACCAATCTGGAAAGACTAGACTTGGCGCAGTCACCATCTTTTCTTTTAATGTATCAAATCCTTGTTCACATTCCGCGTTCCAGATTAACGGTGCATCTTTCTTTAGCATCTTTTCCATTGCTGTAGTTATCTACACATAACCCTTTATAAATTTTCTGTAATATCCAATATGACCTAAGGTAGAGTGCAACATTTTGACTGAATTTGGTGTTGGCAAGTTCACAATGATTGCGATCTTTGCAGGATCCACCATCAATCCTTGCTTACAAACAATATGCCCTAGTAGAATTCCATAAGGGACACAAAAAATGCACTTCTTCAGATTCAAAGAGATCTGATGCTGTCGACACTTCTCAAGCATCATTCTGAGGTTCGTACAATGGTTCTTCAATAGGCCAAAGACAGTCCAATCATCAAAGTAGGCTTCCAAAAACTTATGCATAAATTCTTTGAATGCTGTGACGACCACTCTGGAGAATATGGCAGGTGCGTTCTTCAGGCCAAAGGGCATTACTGTGTATTGGAACGACCCCCATTCTGTAGAAAATGTCGTCTTATGTCTATCTGTGGGATCAATCCTGATCTGATGATACCCGGAAAAACCATCAGTAAACGAATAGGCCTCATTCCCTCCAACATTATCAAGCACTTCATCTATGAAGGGGGTAGGGAATGGGTCGTGCATAGAAGCATCATTCAGTTTTCTGAGATCAACACAAATCCTGATCCCACCCTTCGCTTTCTTATATTGAATGACCATGGGACTAATCCATTCTAATTCCTCAACAGGTTCAATGACTCCTTCTTCAAGCATTTTATCCAGCTATGCGCCTACTCTTTCTTTGTAGCGCGGGTTTATTCTGTATGGTCTTTGCTTCACAGGTTTTGCACCTGGCTTCAAAGGTATTTTCATAACTCCTAGGTCTCCCAAAATTCCTTTCATTTCTGTGAATTTTGTTGGAAACAGCTCCTGATACTCATGAAGGGTGTCTGCGATCTCTGAAACAGTCTAATCGTCCCAATAGTCTCCAATTGCTGCGAACTTTTCTTCTTTTGTGCCAATATTCACCTTCTGTGTTTTTACTGGTCTGCTCATATCTGGGATTTCTAACGGAGGTCCTTCTACGTCACGCGCACCCTCCGACTCTGGTATGTTTATATTGCACGGATTGTCATCATCATCTTTTTTTCCATCATCAATGTCTTCAACTAGGTTGTAACACTCGATAAGGTGTTCTTCATGTTCCTTCCATTCTGAGTGTAGGTGCGCGGGAACATGATCTACCCTGAAAAATTCCTGCAATGTCATATTTCTGTGAGGACAGTCGTCCCTGAATATGCATTCCTTAATTATTTTCAATGCCTCATGGATCAGCGGATCCTCATCCTCAAAGCTAAAGTCCTTTTGGAAGTTGGCAGTCAACATTTCCCAATCAACGGTTTCTCTGCGCAACTCCAGGTCTAGGTACCATTTCTTTGGAATGTCATCATCCAGCATATGTACAAAGAAATGCACCCATTCTGTTTGTGGCCTTTCTGCCCATGCCTGTGAATAGACTTCAGTGTGTTGACTAGGGTCTTTCTGTCCATTAAACTTCTCAAAAGGTAAGGTAACCTTTTCAGCAAACTGAATCTGCATCTTAATTCTACATTGATCCCAAGTGGTCAATGTCTGCTTATGCGCATTCCACCATCTGGCGGATGTGTCGTGCAGTGCCATATCTAATGCTAGTAGTTTGTGGTCATCTGCAATAGCTGCAGTGTATTCTTGGATGAAAGTATAAACATTAGTAGAACCATCATATGTGGGAATAGGGCTTACCTCCTTCCCGATCCAGCGTAGTGATTTCGTAACATGTGCGCACCTTCTTGCTGATACTTCATGCATTCGGCTTTGCCAATTTTCGAGCCCTGCCTCCGAATCAGAGATGCAGGAGCTGTCACATCTCCAACTGAGTGTGCCATCTACGGTAGGATTGATATAATCCTCTTGGTTCGCTATGAGCTGGTATAGTCTATCCAAGTCTTGAGCCTTGGATTCCTCCTGAATCGGCTCACTGTATCTGTCACCATCGGCAGGATCCAACGGTGCGATGACCCTAAGATGATTTCCTTCAAATATCATCTTCTTTGATTTTAAGTCTATGATAGCCAAGTTATCCATAGCCCAGTCAATTCCTAGCAGTGTAGGAAAAGGATGACTATCATCCACAATTTCGATAACTTCAAAGTCTGTGTGACTTTGGACTCAATCGATGTCGACTATCACGTCAGCTAAGCGGACAAAAGGTATGACTTTCTCTTGGTTAGCCATTCTCAACTGGATACGTGACCATGACAACTTTGGTTGACCCATCTGTTGCCATGTCTGCTTAGTTAAGACATTTACTTCAGAGCCCAGATTGAGGATGACTTCATCCATTTCAAAATATCCAATCTGCGCGGTAAGTCTCATTTCTCGGCCCGTTCTTTTATGCTTCCTTATGTGATGAAATATGCTATTAGAAGCCTCTGTTCTGGTCTTTGGCTCATACTGGTTTATGAGCTTCTACAACTCTACTATGGAATTTTCACTTTTCAGTAACTTCATGCAGCTTCGAAAGAACTGCGCAATGGAGGTGCTGACATCCATCGTAGTGCTTGTTTTGTCATAGGCCACTAGCATGTCTTCAACATGCGGGGCTTTTCTGCGCAACAGGATCCTCTGTGTTTCTGTTGTTGGCTCTCTGAAGCTATCCCGCGCGTTGATAAAGACTTCCTTGTTCTTTTGTAGGTCGAGAGAAGGTATTTTTCCCAGAGCTTTCCTTATCCATACTGTCTCCAGAGGAGACTGCTTTGTGTGAGCCTCCCTTGACGTGGAAGCTTCTGCTCCCCTATCACGGCCTGTCTGAGTGCCACTACGTGTGACCACATTGATGCTCGAGTCTGCTTGTATTTTCTCTACTGCGATCCACTGGACGTTCATGTTTGACGCATCTGTCCGTCTTCTTTTCTGCATTTCCACTTCTAGGACTAGGTAATCTTCAATAATATGGTCAAATGATTTACAATAGTTACATGTAGTGCATGGGTTAACACAATCTCTGGATACGTGACCTGGCTGGCCACAATTATAACAAATGACCTGGCCGTGGCCTCTTCCCTGCACCGGGCCAGCATTTCTTCCTCTGCCGCGGTATCCACCTCCACGACCTCTGTATCCTCCTTGGTCATATTGTGCATTCTCTTGTTTCGGCTGGGTATCTTCTTGTACGCAGTACAAGCCAGTGCCTCTCATTGAGTCCATGTCTCGTTTTCTTTCATTCATTAATTCATATGCATGGCAGTTGGATTCATCATGTCCAACTGGTTTACAGAAATTGCAGTATAAATTTTTATGTGTTTTCACATATTTTTGTATAAGATAGCAGTCTTCAAGTCTGTGTCCTGTGGTTCTATAGATTTCACACCATGGGGCCTGATTTTGATTCAATGAGTTGGGCGCACCACTGTTAAGATAGTCGGCTGAGGATTGTGCGGAGCGGGCTGAGTATTCTACGGAACGGGCTGCTTAGCGGGTGGGTTTTGAGATAGAGGTGGTACGGTCTCTGCAGCCAGTAGGTTCTCAGGGGTGAATGGTGGTGCAGCTTCGTTGTCAATGTTACATGGGATCTCAGTATTAATATTGATTCCAGAGCCTCCAAGTTTCTTATTAAACTTATTTCTCTTACCACTTCTAAGATTATGTGTTTCTTCGTCCGAATCACTAAATATACTGTTTACCATGACAAACTTAAGAATATTACTGCATTCGTAAAACACCTTTCTCAGCTAACAACATCTTAATGTAGAGGCTGAGATTGTTCAGGAACTTACCTTGAAATACTTCGAAAAAGTATGCTTCTGCTTAGCTGTAGGATTTAAGCGTGTCTATAGCAAATTATGTTACGAATCCTTCTAGCATATGATCGACCCAAAAATCAACTGCGCATTCCAATGGGCTGTCTATTTCTTTGAGCTGCGCTGTGAGCTCGGGAGTCCACTCTATAGGAACTCCGCCTTGAAAACAGGTTTTCTTTTCTGCGAGCCGCGAGATCCATGAATGCAGCTCGTTGGGAAATGATGCTCAAAAAATCTCGTGAATATCGTTAAACAGATATCTGTCTGACCACTGTGTGTCACTTAGATGCGGATGTCTATTCTCTTGTCTTTTAAAGTCTCTTATGGTCTTGTCACACCAAGCTTGGATTTCTGTCTTTTCAGGATGCCAGTTGTCAGATCCTTCCCGGAACTGGTATTCTTCGTCACACATCACGATTGCAACTCACCACGGATTCTAGCGCGGCAACAGAACCATTTGTTGGCTATAACTGACCCAGAGGTTTTCTATAAGACCCAGGTTCTTTGTGGTTTCCCCTTGACCAACAAAACCCCTTCGCACCAGCCCTTTCGGCAACAGCCTGCAAGAAAGCTGAGGTCTCACCCGAGGTGTATCTATGGGGTACTACAGAATCAGATTCCCACAATAAGTGATGAGCTTCTTGAACGGACTTACTGCGCAGCACAACAGATGGTATGTGCTGCGAGGTGAGACTGTGCAACGATGGCCAACGTTGCGGTCCACCCCACTATGCTTTTCTACCGCAGGACTTCTATTGAAGCTGCGAACATTCTAACTCTATTCTATACTTGGATTATCTTGAAAGTGCTTAAGGTACTGAAATGAATATCACTCATCCATTCATTCAGATACTTAACTATTTATCCTTATAACATTCATTTATTCACTCAAGATATCATGATTCGAACATAGCCGATTGATCTAATCCACTGTTATACATTTCTTTACGGCGCATAAGAAAATACTTAACGAATTGACTGATTTACTGCCTTCATACACAAGAATAAATGTTCACCATTCAACCATTCATGTGAAGCTTAACATGTCATTTCCATACTTCTCTTAATGGAAAATGCATATAAAAGCTCTCTCATAACAGTATGCAAGGAAACATTTAGACATTCATTGACGGAAAACACAAGTAAGCATTCATTCATAAGCACAATCACACAACAAGAGATTTAACGTGGTTCACTTCCCTGGGTGGGAAGCTACGTCCGCAAGAACGGTTGGTAATATATTTCTTTAGAAAGGGATGGGTACAAGCATTCTTAGTCTGCGCACTCAGCTGCAAACTCTCCTTCCTCTCAAATAGGTCTCTACGCACTCAGCTACAGAATCTTTACAATCTTCTTAGTTCAGAGAGATTTCACAAGTGTAACAGCAAAAACTAAGAGTATAACTCCAAAATGTAACTTAGAACCCCATCCCATACAAAATTTTCTTCTTAAATAGATCATGCCCGAAGGTCATGTCTTTACAAAGTTGAAGACCTAAACCCAGAACCCTTAGGGTTTAAAAAACTGTGCCGGTTTCCCTAAACTGGCTTGCTGGCATCTGGTAGCGTTTGCTTCATCGTGGCAGTTTTCCACGTCTTCAATCTGTCATTACTAGCCTTCCTGTCGCACGCGTGCCAACAGGTCGCTTCCTCTAAACCATTCACCTCTAACGGTTTCTCCCACCAAGCATGCCAAGCCGTCGCTTTCCTCAACAAACTCGTGCATTGGCCGCCTGCATAATTTTCTCATGCCCATCGCTCGACACTTCTGGAGCATCTTTCCAAAAATAGACCATTACCGGTCCATCCGATACCTGCACCTGATCCATGTCCAGCACTCTGCTTTGCTAGTTCCATGTGTCCTGACTACTTCCCCGCAGCACTGGTCTTCGCGGTGCTTCCAAAATTCAGATGTTGCGCACAGCTTCGCAGCCTGATCAAAACTTGGATGTTGCGCACATCTCCGCAGCATCTTCAACACTTAGAAAAAATTATCTTTTTGAGCTACCCTCAGCTCAACTTTCCCTGCTTATCACAAACAGGTGTTTCCAAAACTTTGTCTCAACCTGGTCCCAACACGGTACAATCCAGCTCCTCGCATTGAATCCATATCTTGTTTTCTTTCATTCGTGAGCTCATATGCACGATAGTTGGATTCATCATGTCCAACTGATTTACAGAAAGTGTAGTATAAACTTTTGGGTGTTTTCACATATTTCTGTATGAGATAGCAATCCTCGGGTCTGTGTCCTGTGGTCCTACAAATTTCACACCATGGGGCCTGATTGTGATTTATCAGGTTGGGCGCGCCACTGTTAAGATAGTCTTGAAATAAAGGGAAATGTTTCTAGTGATGGCCTTCTCCTTTACAACTTGTACACCAGACCTCATGCCTGGGTTCATACCTTTGTTCTTTTCCATTCTTCATGCTTTGCAATTCCAATGTCAAAGTGGTGAGTTGGTTCTGAATCTGAGACATCCTCGAGCTCATCTCACCAATCGACGAAGTCTCTAACTTCATTGCGATCTCCAAGGCCTCTACTTGCGACGCAACCTTCTGCTGCATTAATGGTAGTCTAATGTGGGGAAACAACGCAACAATGAACCATTCTTTGTGCTGCTGCGGAGCTATAACAAAGCTCAGTTGATCTAATAATGTCTTAAATTTCTGATCAAATTCCCAGACCATTTCAGTAGGTCTCTGTTTGATTTCTTTTAACTCAGTTATGCACTAAGATTCGGATTTGGGTTTCTTAAAGTCTGCCACAAGTGCAGCTTTGATTTCTTCGAGGGTTCTCAGCTGCGCCTGAGAGTGCTTCATGAACTAGTGTAATGCTCTATCTCTGAAGGTGGTAATGAGCTGCGCTCTCTTCACAGAATCATCCTGAATTTGTCATACACTCCATACGGCTTCACAAAGAAACCAATGTTGATCAGGGTCTTCTAGACCGGTTCCATTAAATATCATCAGCTTCATTTCAGTGTTTGCGATTGTCCTATTAGGTAGTGTAGCACCCTAAGGAGCACATTGAGTAGTGCCCTGAGTGGCGATAGGCTGGGTAGCACCCGGATTAGTGCTAGGCTGTTGTGAGGGGCTCTGTGCAAAGAAAGTAAAGGGGGATATCGAGATAGTGCTAGGGATACCACTCGGCGGGATGTTCTACGACTGAGTATTTTGAACTAGTGTGGTCTGAGCAGTACTAGGATAAGTATCCTGTGGGGTGGGGTGCGTAATGAGTGGGTTCTGAGATAGGGGTGGCGCGGTCTCTCCAATCGACGGATTCTGAGGGGTAATGGGTCGGATTGTAGCTGATGGTGGCGCGGTCTCCTTGTTAAGTTCACAAGGAATCTCGGTATCTATGTGGAGTCCAGGGCCTCCAGCATTCTTTTCCTTATTAAATTTATATCTCTTCCCACTTCTCAGATTATGGGTGTCTTCATCAGAGTCACTATATATACTATTTACCATGACAGATTTGAAAATACCACTGCATTCTTAAAACACCTTTCTCAGCTAACAACATTTTAATATATAGACTGAGATTGTTTAGGTACATACCTCTGAATCCTTTGAAAAAGTATGCTTCGGCCTGGCTATAGGATTTCAATGTGTCGACAGCAAATTCGGTTACAAATCCTTCTAGCATGTGATCAACCCAGAAGTCGACTGCACGTGTCAATGGGTTGTCTATCGCTTTGAGCTGTGCTATGAGCTCCGGAGTCCACTCTGTAGGAACTCCTCCTTGAAAACAGGTTTTCTTCTCTGCGAGCCGTGAGATCCACACATGCAGCTCGTTCAAAAATGATGCCCAGAAAATCTCGTGGATATCCCTCCTAAGGTATCTATTCAACCACTCTACGTCAGATAGACGCGGGTGTCTGTTTTCTTTCTTTGCAAAGTCTCATTCGGTCTTATCACACCAATCCCAGATCTCTTTCTTTTCAGGATGCCAATTATCTAAGCCTTCTAGGAACTGATATTCTTCGCCACACATCACGATTGCAACTCATCACAGATTCTAGCGCGGCAACAGAACCATTTGTTGGCCTTCAAATACGGACCTAGAGGTTTCCAATATAGACCCAGGCTCTTCGCGGTTTCCCCCTTGACCAACAAAACCCCTTCGCACCGGCCCTTTCAGCAACGACTTGCGAGCAGGTCGAGGTCTCACCTGAGGTGTATCTATGGGGTTACTACAGAATCAGATTTCCACAGTAGGTGATGAGTTGTGTAGGTTAACTTACTTCGCAGCACACCATGGGGTCCATGCTGCGGATCAAGGGCTGCGCGGTGGTAGACTGCACCGCGGCCCGCACTTCCACAGTTTCTTCCCACGCAAATTGGCACAACTTTGGGCTGTGTGGCTTAACTGAATACAAGCAATGGGGCAATACAAATGAAGCATGCATTCCCTAATTAGATCTTTGCAGTACACAGATTCTATTTATCATTTAGACAATTGTTCACTGCTTTACACTAACCAATATTATACTGTACTGAATTATACTACTGTGCATTCATGCTATCATTCACCAAGTACTTAGTGAATGATATTTAACATACTGTTATTTCCTGAGGCTTATCATGTTATCATTCACTATCACTCTATTCATGCAAAGCTTAACATATTATCCCCATACTTCTTCTTATGGAAAATACATACAAAAGCTTTAGCATAACATTAACTAAATAGGAATCCAGACCTTCATTCATAGAAAAAAGATAGATGCAAAAATGAACAACAAGATCACACTACACACAAGCTAATGTGGTTCACCCCCCAGCTGGAGGCTACGTCCACAAGAACTGTTGTTATATTTCTCTAAATGGGAAGGGTACAACAGTTCTTGGTCTGCGCACTCAGCTGCAGACCCTCTTCTCTCTTAGGTAGGTCTCTACGCACACAGCTATAGATCCTTTACAATGGCTTCAACTCAAAAGAAAGTCTAACAATATTCAACGACTGAGAATTATCAAAATGAAGAGTTTACCGTTTCCCATACAAAATTGCCTCATTTATAGATCATGCATGTAGGTCATGTCTTTACAATACTGAAGGTAGAAACCCTTAGGTTTACAAAAACTACCACGGTTTCCTCTAAACTAGACTGCTGGCTTCTAGCAGCGAATATTCTGTCGTGGTGGTCTTCCACGCCTGCTTCCCGTCTCTATCGGCCTTCCTGTTGTGCTGATGCCAATAGGTCGCTTTCAATGAGTCGTTCTTCTTATAACGGTCTCGTGTGACTGGCTCAGGTAGTGGTATCTTCCACATGTGCCACCAGTCGCTTTCTTCCTGATCTGCTCCTGCCCACCGCTCGGCACTCCTGGAGCATCTTTACCAAAACTAGACCGCCGACGGTCTAACCAGAAAACGTGCCCATCCTCCGTCCAATACTCTGCTTTGCTGGCTCCACGTGGACTGGTCGCTTCGTAGCACTGCTTCCTCGCAGCACTGATCTTCACAGCACTGTGAAAATGATTGTTGCGCGCAACTTCGTAGCTCTATCAAAACAGTACTGTGAGCTTACACAAAATTTTATCTTTGCTGAACTGAGCTCAACTCTGTAGCTCAAAATCCTTCTTTTCCAAAACTTCCTTACTTGGGCCAATCCCAACAGAATAAACAACAATAAAAAACAATCCCAAAATAATCAACTGTAAATAACCAAATAAAGGAAAAGAGAAAACCAACCTGCTTCAGCTAAAAATGGAGGGCAAGGCACCCCTGGTAAAAACCCACAGTAAAATTTGAGCAGCAAGGTAATTTTCCAAATTTGAAAATGATAGAGAAAAATGAATTGTTGTGAATAATAGAAGAAGGGCCTATTGAGCACCTATTTTATGTTTGTGGCTTTGTGTCCAGGTCTTTGTGTGTGTGTTATGTGTGTTATCTTTTATGTAGGACCAATTGATTCTTTCACAATATTGCATATGGTAGTTGGTATCAAATATTATTGTGTGCTCTGACCTTCAGGCCGCATAGCATCGAGGTGACCTGCATCAATGCCAGTATTTTTCTTGCCAAAATTGCACAGGGATTTCACTTGGAAACACCTATTTTCACATGTGTAGGTACACATAAGCATAAGCATGAGCATGTCATTTTGACATTGAACCTTAGTGGGGATGATAACACAACCTCACTTTGACGAACACAGTTACACATTAGTTGACATGTTCTTAGTTCAATATTGTGCTATTTTTTATGCACTTCCTTCAATTTTTTGGGATTTGTTATGTATGTCAGGGTTTCTTTAATGGGCATGGAAATGGACTTAATCCCCATATGAACACCTCCTGTCATACCCATTTGAGTTGAAGTTGTATTTATTCATAAAATTTTGTTGGATATATGTTGTATTATTTGCATGTGGACTTATTCACATCTTGATGAGGTTTGGGGGATACCCACCCCGTGGCTAGGGTGCATGGAGGGTAGCGCCCTCTCCACCTCTACATTTTTGTTTCTAGTTTACTATGTATTATTTCATCCAATGATTTCAACCCATTCCAATTAAGGAATTAGAGTTGTAATATGATCTGGGTTAATGTATTATGGTTTTGGATGTTGATGAATACCTAAAAATTGTATTATAAATTGTGAAGTTAGTACAATGAGATAGAGAAAATGGCAACTCTAATTTTTTATTGAAGGGTTTCGAGGATAAATCTTTGTGTATAATGTGCATGTGTTATTGTTACTTCTTGTGTTTTAAATTATATTAATATTACTTTTCTTACACACATTTAACTATTTAAATTTTATGTTGCATTCATATTTTTGGATTTATTATCTTTTATTTCATTTTCTTTGAAAAAGTTTAAAGAAAATATCACTGTGTTGAGAGGTAAAAGAAACAAAGACTTACTCTTTCGATGATTTAAATATTCACGATTCAATTGTAAGTTTTAAATTATTATTATTATTATTGCGTATTTTATATTTATTTTTAGTTCTTTATAAATTTAATTTTTTAATATGACATAAACCACACATCACCCACATTATATAAAAAAATTCAATAACCACATAATATTTTGAATTTTGATCACTTCAATGTCATTCAAAATAAATAATGAGAAAAGTAAGATCTACTTAATTTCAAACTTAATTTCATATGATATAATTGCAAATATTAATACAAATTCCATAAATAAGATATTGGTGTAAATATGTTTTATATTGTTAAGTTACTTTCATATGATATTATTGCAAATATTAATACAAATTCCATGAAGAATATATTGGTGTAAATATGTTTTATATTGTTAAGTCCAAATTAAAAGTAAACTCTAAGTTCTTTTCTACGAACAATAATATAAAAGTAGAGCAATGACGAGGCATGTGAACACACATTTCAACGTTGCTTTAGGATTGGATGATTTTGTTGGCTTAAGCGTTACAAACATGATAAAGCATTTTGAATTATATTTGTAAATTATAACGTATGGTTGTGTAATTATGGTTAAAAAATGAGTATGTTTTTTTAAAATGTTTATTATTCGGGGTTAATGTATTTTAATTATTGATTAAGAAATCACAACTTAAGGGTATTTAAGTAGAGAAAATTTTAAGGATTCATAATTTTCTCAGTGTAGAAATATTGGCAAATCTTACTAATTCTTAAATTTGCAACTGTAAAATGTTTGACTAACTTTTTTTTTAAATTCAAATTTCTAAGGACTTTATATAGTTTTGGACAATTTTGACGATTTTTACAGAAAAAAAATTATCCCATGGAATTTGGGCGAATCATTTCTGAAAAAAAAAGGCAAATTGGCAAATATTTTTTGGAAAAAAATGTCAAAAAATAGCCCATGGGATAAATTTTGCCCCTAAAATTTCCTTGCATCTAAGCATTAAAAACCACCTAGGGATTGCACCTGGCCTGGTCCACACCAACCCTTAACATGGCTAGATTTTTGGGTGTCTCCTCTCAACTAAATCACGATAAAAGTATTGAACTCAGGTGACCTAGCAAACAAAACCCACATCTTAACTGGATGAGCTTGTAAGAATTGACTAAATTGAATATGTTTTTTATTTATAAGTTAAATTTGATTTTGTATTAATTCAAATTCATGTTTACATTTTTATAAAGTTTTACAATATTTTTAAAATATAATTTATTTGAAAATTAAAAATAAATTTTAGAACTTTTACTTTCCATTCATTGTATAGAATGTGATATTTTTTTATATAGAAAATAAAATTAAAAATATTTAATATGCATTTTTCAAAAATATCATGTGGCAACCCTTGAAATGGTATTGTTAACTTTTATTTATTACAATAAAATAAAATAAAGTTATTTTCACTTTCTATATAATGTTTTGATTTTGATGTCAATGATTTTATATAATTTTTATTTTAATATTTTTATTAAAAAAATTTGATGTGATTATATATATATAAAGGAAAAAAACATACTTTCATTCAAGTCAAAGATAAAATGCATTCTTCAGGGGTGTCTGAGCACAAAATTTACAACTTACAATACTAAATATCCTATAAAAATAGCATAGTAGTAGAGTTCTTTTTAGCAATGTTCAAAAGATCATGGCCACCCAAAACACCAGAAAACATTGACCTCCTCAAAATTAGTCCAACCATTACTAAGCATTCATCACAAGGTGAAACAATAATAAAATGTAGTGCATTATTTCCTAGTTACAAATCATATATGTTTTGTGTCTGAAGGGTACCATTGTAGAATTCATCCACAAACAAGGCTCCTCATGACACTACAATGCTTTTTTATATAAAGAATATGCCTCCTCATTATGTTCCTGAAACACATGTCTGAAGTTGATCTAGGGGAAACAGTGACAAACTTCTTCTAGGTGAGTGGTTAGACGAAATAAACCAATGTCCACATTTTGTTGTGCACATCTCATCCATTGTATAACAAGATAAAAATCATCATATACTTGGAGGTAGTTCAACCCCAATTCTAATGCCAATTTAACCAAATTAAATAATTCTTGAAACTCTTCTAAGTTATTAGATATTATCCTCGTGAAACCTCTTCCTTTGTACATAATTGAATATGAAATCTGAAGAAGAAATCCCATGCCACAACGCCTATCCTTTCCTTGCCAGATCCATTAAAAAATACCACTCCCCTTCTTTGTTGACAAAAAGCTCACCAACCTCCCACACTTGAGCTAGATTCATCGACATACTATAGTTTAGGAGCATAGAAATTGCCTAACAAGAGACACTGAAAGGTGGAAAAATTTTACCCTCAAATATGCATACATTCCTTACCATCCAAAATCCCCATAATGTTAAAAATGTTAATGGTTGAAATAACTTGAGTTCCCATCAAGAGAATTGTAGTCTTCTCCCAAAGTCTCTGTAGCTTAAAATTCCCCTCTAATTCTACCCAGGCCTAGGCTTTGAGTAAGAACACACCATAAAAATATGTTCATTGGTTTCTTCGGCATTTCTATAGAGTAAATAGATACCAGGTCCATGAGTGTTTTTTTTGCATTATATCCCAAGTAAGAGCACGATTATTCAACATCATCCAAAGAAAAATAACACCTTTAGGTGGGGCCAAGATCTTCCATATTTTATTCCACCACCAAATATACCCCCTATTTATCCCAGCAAAAGTGGATAAGTACCCAAAATGTGATGATTAAGTTTCTCCTGCATGATTGTAAGTCCACGCTAAATCATCCTTTACCTCAAATAGGCAAATGTGAGATCTTGATATCTCTGCTACATAACCATTCCATAGTTAATCCCGATATTGATGTATACCAATGAATATCAAACTTAACCACCCATACATCCATAAATTAGATGTCAGAGGGTTGGACATTCTTTTCAAAGAACCAAAGCCTCTCTCTAATAAAACCATACTCAGATCCTCTGGCTAAAGCATTTTAGTTGGGCATCCCATTATAGAATGCCAACCCACCCTAACCAAGAAGCCCAAACCCACAATCCATAGTAAGAATCTACTCACCATAGGTAAAGCTAATTGTATAGTTTTCCATTGGTTAGACACCTGATATGTATTCTTCTGTCCTCTCCATACCCAGTCAATTATTGAGTTCGGTGCAATATATTTCTCAACTAGATTTCTTCACCAAAAACTCTCCCAAGTAAAAAAAAAAAAAAAAAGAGAATCTAGCTACCAATACCTTATTAAAAGAGAAGATATTTTTAAAATCCCAGCCACCACAATCTTTAAGATATGCAATAATTTTCTAACTGGCAAGATGAGAGCCCCAATAATCTCAACTACCTTTCCAAATATAATTCAAACACAATTATAAGCGTTTTTCCAAATTTCTCTTCAGGATATGCACCATGAGATGCCAATATACATGAATGTTTCAAGGATAGATTTCATAAGAACCAATCATCCCCCTTGGATAACCATCGATTGCACCAATAATTAATTCTTCTTTCTAATATCTAGGCTACCAACCAACACCAAACAACTTTTTCATAGCTATCGAGATTGACAAAATAAACCAAATACTTCAACCATTTTTCTAATCTATACACAGGGAATGGAAGGAAATGATCCCAGCACTTTTTCCTAGGGAGAAAAACCTTAAGACAAAAAACACTGGACTTCTCCACATTAACCTCCATCCTTATCAAGCTGCAAAAACAATCTAGAATTCAATGAAGGTGTCTTCCTACTTCCTTTGAAATTAAAAAGAACAACAATATTTCACCAACAAAAGGGAAGTGAGTCTTGTTCACTTGAATACCAAAAGAAAATCCACCACTATTTTTTTTATCACGTGTTCCTGTTTTCAAAGATAAACTTTTATGTCCCATCAATAAGGAAGAACATTGGTTATTATTTTTATCTTCCAAAAGGACAAAAGTCTTAGGGTAGATGGCTAGAAAACTAATTTTTGTGTTGACTACTATGATCTAATTAGTGACGATTTGTTGCAGGGAGTAAAGGAAGTTCAAAAATCAAGAAGGATGTCCGAAAGGATTAAAACCACCTTCTTGGCACTGATCCCTAAAGTGGAATGGCCATCTACCTTTGATGAATTATGGTCTATTCATTTGTGCAACTCTGTCTAAATTGTCATTACAAAGGTGATCATGATGTGTTTAAAACCTATTCTTTCAAAAGTTATTTCACCGAAGCAATTTGGTTTTATTCGGGGACACTTAATCCATAAAGCTATCGGTGAGGTGTAAGAGGGATTTCAAAGAATAAAGACTCGACTAATTTTGGTTGCAGTAGCCAAGACTAATATTTCTAAATCTTATGACAAAGTCTCTTGGCTCTACCTCTAGATGCTTCTTCTTCATGTGGAATTCGGTTTAGACATACTCAATTGGATCATGGACCGTGTAAGCTCCTCATCATTTGTTGTTTTAATAAATGGGTCAGGTTCCATGTTTTTCAAGGCTTCTAGGGGTTGTGACGGGGATGTTTTCTATCCTTGTATCTATTTTTATTGATGGTGGAAGGATTGAGTCAATCAATCTTCACTAACATAACGATACTTGATGGAGTATCAAACCTGACGTATCAGGTTAGGTATCAAGAGTTGAATAAGATAGCCAAGCGAATGGATGGTAGAGTGGAAAGGCATTATTGAAGGCAAGTTATCAGAGAGAAATGTTGAAGAAAGGGAGTCTAGAGAACCCGACAGTGCATCAAGAATATGCATCAACAGAGCCAAGATGGGAAGGTGTTGTAGAGTGCCACAAAAGTGTGACCATAAATATGAGGAGTGATGTTCAATGATGTATCAGATCATAGGTATTGGGAGTACCCATAAAGAGGGCATGGATGGGCACCTGATAGTAAGGATCTGGGCATGCGTGAAGACCTGGAAGGTGCGGAAAATGAATGATGTAGAAGGCACAAATTTGAATGTGGAATTTATGAGAGCCGGTATAGGGAAATGATGAGGATCCAAGGAAGGATGTTACTTGTACATTAGAGGCAAGTTTGGGGGGGGATCGAGGATCTTACCATGATTGCGCAATAATGTGGAATGACAAAAGTGAATGAGCAAAGGATTTGCTCACCGAAGGAAACTTTTGCATGGAAGAAAGAAACCTCGAGAAGAAGAGGGAGGAGTCTCTAAATACAAAAGAAGAGAAGGAGATATGAAATAAGAAAAGGAGACGAGAGGACAAAGAAGGAGACAAGATGACATATAATGGCACAGATGACATAGAAGGAGGCATATAAGAGGAAGATGTTGAGGGGAGGTGTAGAGTAGAATCCAAGTGCAGGCTGATAAAATAGAGCGTAGACTCTGATGTGTATGTAACACCTAAATGAGATTGATACTAGCAATCTAGAAGGAATCAAGTGTATGAGGAGATAGGAGGGTCTTTGAACCCCTATGTGATGAGTGTTTGAGAAATACCCAATTGAGGCATAATTGTAATTATATGTAAATGAATTACTGTGAATAATAGAAGAAGGGATTGTTGAGAACCTATTTTATGTCAGTGAATTTTAGTTCAAGTCTGTGTGTGTGTGTATGTGTGTTATCTTCTATGTAGGACCAGTTGTGTCTTTCAACATAGTGCATAGTGTAGTTGGTATCAAATGCTATTGTGTGCTTTGACGGCCTACAGGCCTTGTGGCATCGAAGTTGATTGCATAAGTGGGGGTATTTATTCTACCAAAAATGCATTTGGATTTCACTTGGAAACACCTGAGTTCACATGTATAGGTACACATAAGTATGAGCAGCATGCCATTTCGACATTGAACCTTAGTGGGGATGATACCACAACCTCACTTTTACTAGCACAATTAAACATTAGTTGACATGTTCTTAGTCACTCCAATAATGTGTTATTTTGTATGCACTTCCTTTTAGTTTGTTAGGATTTGTTATGCATGTAATGGTTTCTTTAATGGGCATGGACAAGGACTTAATCCTCAGATGAACACCTCCTATCATACCCATTTGAGTTAAAGTTGTAGTTATTCATAATAATTTTGTTGGATATATGTTTCATTATTTGCAAGTAGACTTAGCCACATCTGGATGAGGTTTGGGGGATACCCACCCCGTGGCTAGAGTGCATGGGGGGCAATGCCCCTTTGCCCCCTCCGATATTTTTCTAGTTCATTGTGTATTATTTCAACCAATGATTTCAACCCATTCAAATTAAGGAATTAGAGTTGTAATATGATTTAGATTAATGTATTATGATTTTGGATGTTGATCAATATCTAAATATTGTATTATGAATGGTGAAGTTAATACAATGAGATAGAGAGAAAAGTAACTCTAATTTTTTTATTAAAGATTTCAAGAATAAATCTTTGTATACGTTTTGAGATCCACCATTACACTGTCCGACTCAACTGTGGTATTGGCAACAATATGAAGGCCGAGCTTTTAGCATTATGGTGTGTGCTGAAATGTGCTAATATCTTTGGGCTGGTTAATTTAAAGGTCTTTGGAGACTCACGTGTCACGATTAAATGGGTAGCTGGTGAATTTGATTTAAATGTTTTGGCTCTGAATCATTGGTGCTTGTGAGTTAAAGAGGAGATTGGTCATCATGATTACATTTCTTTCAATCATATTTATCAGGAGCACAATGGGTTGGATGACAGTTTATTGAAGCAAGCCCTTCTTGGTCCTGAAGGAACTCTTTTTTGGGAAGAATGGATGGATTCTTCCATGCTGGAACATGGAGAAGTCCCTTTCTATTAGTAGTTTTTTTCCTGACATCAGTTTGGGTTGTTTTGGTGTTTTTTGTATATGGACATATAGTTTTGTCTAGTTTTTCTTCTGGATGTATTTAAGACTTGATAGGTTTATTGGACATTCTGGTTTCTGTTTTGGACCAGGCTATAACCTTATGTGTAAGGTTGTATATCATTGTACTATTTGATTCGAATGAATAGCAATAGTACGTTTTTTTTTCGGTTGAAAAAAAAAATCTTTGTATGTGTTTAACTATTTAAATTTTATATTTTCTTCATATTTTTGAATTTATTATCTTATATTTCATTTTCTATTAAAGAATTTAATGAAAATATCAATGAGTTAAAAGAAACAAAGACTTATTCTTTAAGTGATTTAAATATTCAAAATTCATATAATTTATTTCATTTTCTATTCAAAGAAACAAAGACTTATTCTTTAAATGATTTAAATATCCAAAATTCATATAAATTCTTATAATTATTGTAAGTTTAAAGTTTTATTATTATTATTATTAAATATTAAATAATTTTCTTTTTAATTTAAATATTCAAAATTCATATAAATTATTATAATAACTGTAAATTTTAAGTTTTATTATTATTATTATTAAATATTAAATATTTATTTTAATTTTTTTAAATATTTATTTTAATTTTTTTAAATATTAATTTTTTAAAAAATTTAATTTATTGATATGACATACATCACACCACCGACATTATATAAGAAAATTCAATAACCACATAATATTTTGAATTTTTTATAACTTCAATATCATTCTAAATAAATAATGAGAAAAGTAAAATCTACGACACTTCAAAAATTATATATATCAAACTTAATTTCATATGGTATTATTGTAATTTTTATTTTTTTATTCTTATTGACTGCTTTATGTTTATTTTTAGTTTTTTATAAATTTAATTTATTAATATGACAAACATCACACATCACCTACATTTTATAAAAATATTCAACACATTTTATAAAAAAAAATCATTACCTATATTTTATAAAAATATTCAACACATTTTATGAAAAATTCATTAGCCACATAACATTTTAAATTTTTTATAACTTCAATGTTATTCTAAATAAGGGAGAAAGTTGCAAGCTGCTAATTCTCGGCCAACTAGAAGGTGCATCCTTGGAACACATGATATCAAAGGCACGATTCATAATAGGAGGTGTAGTATAATTTTAAAGCTTTGAGATGACATTCAATTAAGGGAAGAGGGAGATATATACATTGAGAACCAAAAGATATTAAAATCTTAAAAAGGATATACTACTCTTAAAAAAATAATCCAGACCTAGCAAACCTATAGGTAGGTGTAAAAGCAAAATGGCCAAAGTTTACTATTTGATAAACGAAACCTTCAAAAGAAGTGCTTTTCTTCTTCTTTTGTTGTGTAGGTCAATGCATATGGTGGAAATATTGGTTGGAGAATTGATCCTTTCCTTTTCTAACACTAGAATATAATATATCCATAATGGCAAGGCTTCCTTAATAGGAGAAAAAAAACATCCTACTTTATTCTACTTTTTATGAATTTGTTTATTTGCATATTACAAAAGGGGTAATATTATGACTATGTTCATTTCCTTAGTCTTATTCATCTTAAAATGTATAAAACATTTTTTACTATTACATTTAAAAAAATTAAGGCTAGCTATATCTGTGAGCTTTCATAGTAACCATATTGAAAGAAGTAATGATTTGTGAAACAATGTCAATACAACCCTATGAATGGAACATACTCCGTTGATGTGGTTTAGAATAGTAAGTGTAAGATAATAAAAAAATAGACCGAGTTAGAAGGACTAGAAGAAAATGTTATACTCTTGATGTATGAGGATGAATTACTTGAGGATACAACTCCATCAATCTAAAGCTCATATCTTGCTACTACTGCAAAAGCCTATTACCGATCATATTTTGTGAAGTCGATTCTGTATACCAATTCGAATTTATGTGTTTTATATAATAAAATAATACATTTTATTATATGATATATTATAAATGAATATATTAGACTCTTCCTGCATACATTAAAGTATAGCCTTGACAAAAATTATGAGACCTAATTATATACATAGTATGAAATTTAAATAATTGTAAAAGATGTTATCAAATAAATATAATGATAGCGATGATAGCGAATTTATGTTAATTGTAGATTTTTAAACTTTTTAAATAATTTTAAAAGAGGTTATTAAATAAATATAATGAGCCCAAGTCTGAGTTAATTGTAGATTTATCAAATTTTTTAAGAACTTTCAAATCTTTATTTCTCAAATGTAATTATTTTATTATTTAAGATTGATTTAAGTAATTGTAATTTTCGGTAAAAAGTCAAAACTTATATAAAGATTAATATATAAAATAAAGATATACAAAATATAGTTTTAGTTTTGAAATTATTTTTATATGTAATTTTTTTGAGATTTTTTTATATAGTTTTTTATATTCAATTATATATGTAATTTTTTTGAGATTTTTTTACATAGTTTTTTATATTCAATTATATATATATATATATATATATATATATATATATATTATAGATAATCTATTTTTTTAAAACCTACTTTAATGAATAAGAATATATATTTTTTCGTATAACATTTCTTATTTTATAAAACAAAAACAAGTACATCTTAGGTTTTAATAGTCAATTTAATTCCACATTAAAGCTAATCCATCACTCTATATTCAAATTACCTTTTGTGTCATTGTTTTGGAAAATATATCATGCATAAGAAAATTTAATCTCCATAGTCTTAATGTCATGCTAGAACTTGTAATATCGGTTTTATAGCCTATAACATCACTGAAGGAGTTAGTACTGCCAGAGAAAAATGAATTGTACTATAAGGGAAATCCCTGCAATAATGGGACAGGGGAGCAATGGTCAATAGGCACCAATGGTTATCTAGTGTTATCTTTCCTAAGCCATTAGCTACTCCAAATATAGTGTTTCTAATATATCCTTTGAGAACCATTGTATTATAACCAAGTGAAATATCATTCCAATTCAGGAGACGGCCAAAATCATAGCAACTGGAGATCTACCAATGACTAGCACGCCAAATATTTGGTCATCTTCTCAACCTCTGCGTTTCCTCCTACAGCCTTCAAGTAATACTTGGAAATAGAACATTGTGTGAGCTGTTAAATACTAATGTTCTGTTTAAAACTTGTGAGATGTGAATATACTGTGCAAGAATTACTAGAGAAAGGTAGCGGTAGTAGGTGAGGAGCATCAGTAATCCAAAACTTTAAGGATAGTCCATTCCAATTGCAACAACTTCTTGTGGCTTAAATACATTATTTGCGACTGTAAATGTTCCTTCCTGGAAACGAAATGCTCAAATTAATATATGTTTCATTTTCTAAGAAGTTTGACGCGATTACAAATTTAAAAAGCATTTTAATACTGTAATGATCTAAATGCATTTTAATACCACAAATAGAACTTGAAGGAAATAATCTTTTGAAATTTATACCAATTCACAGGTTGATTCTCTTCAATCTTGATTGCAAGTGTCATGCAGGCGATACCCAGGACCTGTATATGAGTATCATTTGTAAAATTCCCTTTAGACATGAATCTATCCAGTCGATTCGTGCGTAATAAGTGTTTCCCAATGAAGATGATACGAGGCTGTGTACTGCACCACATCAGAAGTTACAAATTAATTATTGAAACATCGAAGGACTTTTTCAAAATTCCAATTCAATTTAAATTGTGCAAAGTTCTTGCCTCCATCATCCAGTTAACCATAAGAAGACATTGTTTTCCTACGGCGTTGGTCAACTGAGTATCAATACAGTCCAACAGATCACTTTGCAATGGAGGTTCCTTCCACTCTCTTGCTTTAAATTTCTAAAATGTATCCTCGTGTTCATCCTCAGTGCACCTATAGTCCTGCAGATCAGTAGAAGAAACAAAAGCATTATGAATTGAAATTTCAAGAGTCTCTGCTTTTCACATCTTGTTTCATTGCAAACTCATTACAAATCTCCTTTAAATAATATTAATTTAATCTTCCCCAAAGATGAATATGACACTGGCAAGAGATCAATGAACAACTTGATTTGCTAGTTAATATTTTAATTTACTCTAACAAAAAACAGAAATTGTCTCTATAGTAAATGAAAATATGATAATAAAGCGATACAAACTGCCAAATTAAATCCATTGATGACCTCGTCAATTGGATATCATCACAACCAACTACACATGATGGCTCTGAGTTACGTTATATGTTAATGTGGGAGCATGGCATCTGGTTTGTTTGTAGATGAAATCAATAGTCTACACAACACTGCATACGTTCGTAGGAATAGCAAGATTCATCTTCTTTTCATGTGGTTTCGAAGCGCCACTAGACGGTTGAAGAATATCAAATTCCACCATTTTCTATTTGAATTGTATACATTTCATGCATGGCACATCGTGGTGTGAAGTCTGATTCAAAGAAATATCTACTCTATTCTAGATTAATCCTATTGAGAATAAGTCTTTTAACACTTCAATTTTTTCAAGCCTTTTATTAGAAATCAAGAACAAGAGAGTAAAACTAAAAATAAAACACAATTCCATGAAGTACAAGTGATACTTAAAAGTTAAAATGAATCTCGATAAACAATATTAAATTATTTGATAAAAATTTAAAAAAAATCATCCAAATTTTCAAGACACGGAAACATAATTGAACTTTGACTTTGAGGTCGGGATATAGAACCTTGTCGGGCAACTGCAAATCCTGTGCTTCGATTACATTTACTCTCAGATACCATAGCTTTGGCGATAAATAGACTTTGGCTCGTGTATGAACAATACTGCCAGCATCTGATTGCTAGGCCTCTGGAAATGTCTCATCTTCCCGAGTTCCAATCCAGACTGCAAGCATTATATCTCCATTAACTCTGCCTTCTCCTTCTAGTCTATACCACTGAGGCGCTAACAGGCTGTCGGGAGGCACACGCATCGGAACATCGAAAGATCAAAGCAAACCCCTCCAAGGAAATCATCTCTGCTTCCCGTGTCTTCATCCCACACTGAAATTTCTAAAGTGGGCACAGATTGTAGCTTATTTTTTCTGAAAGCAAAGATTTGGTTCCAATCTGGGTAACCAGTTTTATGTGCAATGGGCGTTTTAACAAGCTCTCTACCAACCCTGATATTTACCGTATGGATCCATCGGAGCTCCTGCCATGCACCGTGTCGCCATGACATGACAGGTGGAGGAGTTGCAGAAACCTGTGCCTTGCTGTCATATCCCGTTTTCTGTTCATCTGGAGGCGGCTTAGCCTCCTCTGTCATCTCCCATTTTCTGTTCATCTAGAGGCGGCTTAGCCTCCTCTGCCAGTGGAGGAGTTTCCGCTGATGGAGGTGGAGCACCCCTTTCTGTACTATGAATTCCACATGTCAAAATTTTGAATTTCTCTTTTTTAAATAATTTAAAAATAATTTTTATATTAAAAAATAAAAAGACCTCCTGCAGGGATTTATGTCAAATCCAAGGTGTACTCTTTTTTAAATAATTTAAAAATAATTTTTATATTAAAAAATAAAAAGACCTCGTGCAGGGATTTATGTCAAATCCAAGGTGTACTCCACCAATAAAAAATTCTGAATTTCATTTTTCAAAAAATAGAAAATATATTTTTCAATTTTCAGAAATTCAATTTAATAACTATTTTTTCCAAACATTACAACACACAACTTAAAAAATTAAGGATTAATATAAGTCAAAAGACTTTGACTTCCAAATGAAAAGTATATCCTACCTTGGCATGGAATAATAAATAATAAAAAGACTAAGATCCACGACACTTTAAAAATATTATATCAAACTTGAAATATTATATTAAACTTAATTTCATGTGATAGAAAATATTAATATAAATTCCTTAAGGAAGACTTGATGTAAATATCTTGATGTAAATATGTATTATATTGTTGAGTTACAAAAAATATATTCATAATATATAAAGTTAAAAGTCAACTCAAAGTTTTTTTCCTTGTGCATTTTATTAATTGAAATAAAACACATTCTATAAAGACTTTAAAAGTCATATATCGAAAACATTCTTCCGTGGGTCATAACATATTGTGCAGAGATCTAGAGCATAAAAAATGGTGGCTAATAGAAAGTCCATCATCGAGTCATCAGCATGACATAAACAAATCCTATTCCATAAGATATAGTTATCAACCATCTATAATATAGTTTAAGGACTGATAAAAAAACAAAAAGTTCTCAAATAAAGAGATTGTAGAATTTTTATCTCAAGAGAAATCCTATTAAGAGACTTCATCCGTTGTATTAAAACCAGTATTAAATTGGAAAAGGTCTAGGATCATGTTCTATAATGTTGTTTTTTTTCTCTAATTAATGCTACACATCTTCAATTTCACGAAGACCAAGTTTTGAGAGATGATCTGCAAGAGCATTCATTTCTCTTAATATGTGTTGGAAACTAATATCCTAAAACCCGTGCTTATGGAATATGTGTTGAAAACTAATATTCTGAAACTTGTTAGTAAGATTGATCAATTCTTCATAAATGGCAAGGAGGTATATATTTTTAGGAGAGTTCCTCTTCCTCATCCAATCCACAATCAGTAGTGAGTCACCAAAAACATGTAAGTCTAGAATTCCATTATCAAGGGAGGTCAATAAGGTCAACTTCAAAGCCATCAAGCAAGCGACCAGGCCAACTACAAATTTGAAAAAATTTGAATACAAGGTGTATACTATTCCATTTGCTCCACCCTTGACATGATGACCATGTGAAGCCCTATAAAAAAATCCCAACATATTGATATGTCAATAAATTCTTCCTTCACTGATCTGGGATCGGAGAAACCTTTAGTCTTAGGGAAAAGACTGAAAGTGGCTAAGGAACTATTACCATAGAATTTGGGACTAGAGAATTTATCTTCAAATATTGCCCTATTCCTAGAAATCCACACATTCCAAATGATGATGGATGGAAGAGCCAAGGAATCAGTGAAATCCTTATTAATAGACCAAAAATGCAGGGCATTCGAAATGTACAGACCATTTCAAAAAAGGTTGACACCTTTGATCTTTGAGACATGATCCCATAACTTCACAATGAAGGGACGGAAAATAAACAGATGCTCTAAAGATTCACTACTATTCTTACAAAGAAGGCACCAGCTTGGCCTGATCCAATATCTCTTTATCTTAATATCCCATACTGGAATAGATTTGTTTAAGACCAACCATAAAAAAACTTCATCCTCAGAGGACAATCCAAACCCTATAACAAAGAATTCCACCATAATGGAGGGGTGATGTTCTTCCTCACTTATGACTCTACATCCCCTATGTCCCTCTTTTCATTTTTTACTCAAAGTTATTTTTGGACAGAGAGTAGCAAGGTGTTTACAATCTAGTATGGGGGAGATGTTGTCACATTACTTAATGTAACATTTTTATGTCAGCTCATTACTTATAAAAAATAAAAATAAAAGTAATTAAAAAATTCATGTTGGATTTTAAAATAAAAAAATTAATAGATCCATCTTAAACCCTCATCTATTAACAATGAGAGGGATCCAATTTCTTGATGCAAACATTTTTTTAATGTGCAAAAAATTTAAGATAATTTTGTTCTTAATATGTTAAAAATTTAAGATAAAAAAAATTACACCTCAAGAAATTGGATCCCTCTCGGTGCTTAATATATCCAGATTTAAGATAGATCTATACTGATCTACAAACAGCAATACAAAAATAGAGAAATAACTAGACATGTAAACCCACTTCCCTTCAATTTTGGTTTAGGGACTAGGCTAGTCAGTCCTTTTTTGGTTCTTATTTGTCGGTCCCTTGGTTTGGACCTCGTGATCACTTTTGATATATGCTCGAATGTATGGGATATGTTGGGCTGATTATTTTCAGTTTACATGGCTGTATAATGTTACTTACGCTTTTAATACGAAAGTATGGTTTTTTTTTACTAAAAAAGGATTGGATGATTTTGTTGGCTTCAGCGTTACAAACATGATAAAGCATTTTGAAATATATTTGTAAATTATACAACTTGTAGATATTTTATTTGTTAGTAATTATGGTTAAAAAAGGTAGAGGTGATTTCATATTAATTCAAATTTATGTTTAAATTTTTATAAAGTTTTTCTATAATTTCAAAATATAATTGATTAAATTGATTTATTGAAAATTAAAAATAAATTTTAGAATTTTTTTTCATTTTATTTAATTTATAAAATGTGATATTATTTTTAAATGAAAATGAGAAAATGAAAAATATGTAGCAACCTTGAAATGTTATTATTAACTTTTATTTTTTAAAATGAAATAAAGCAAAGTTATTTTTACTTTTTACATAATGTTTTGATTTTGATGTGAATAATTCTATATATATTTTATTTTAATATTTTTATTAAAAAAATTGATGTGACAATTATATAGAGGAGTAATCTATTTTTCTATTGTTTGGACTTTCTGGTTGTTTTTGGTAGGAATCCAGTAATTTATTTTTGGTCAAATTCAAATTTGGAAGCATTTAAATTGTGTTTTGAATGCATAATGGATTCAAGACCCTCAAATACCCCTATGGCACTCAAATCATGCATAAATAGTATTCTTCTTAACATTGTTCAAAATATTATGGCCACCTAAAACACCAGAAACATGTGCCTCCTCAAAATTAGTCCAACCATTACTAAGCATTCATCATAGGGTGAAACTATAACAAACTACAGTGCATTATTTCTTAGTTGCAAATCATATATATTTTGTTCTTGCAGGGCACCATTGTAGAATTCACTCAAGAATAGGGCCTCCTCATGACTTTGCCATGCTTGTTTAGATAGAGATTCTTCCTCCTCATTAGGTTCTCGAAACACATGTTTGAAGTTGATCTAGGGAAAACCACGTCAAACTTCTTTCAAGTGAGTGGCCAGATGCAATAAACAAATGTCCACATTCTATTGTGCACATCTCATCCACTATATAACACCAGAAAAATCACCATATGCTTGGAGGTAGTTCAACCACAATTCCAACAACATGTATTTCATTAAATTTGGAATTAAACAATGGATCTAGAATTAAAAAATAACCAAGAAACTTAATTGTTGGGTTGTACTTGTAATAAAATCTTCCCAATTTGACCAAATAAAATAATGCTAGTAACTCTTCTAAGTTGTTATATATTATCCGCATGAAACCTCTTCCTTTGTACATAAATTGATATGAAATATAAAGAACAAAGCCTATGCCGCAATGCTATCATTTCCTTGGTAGGATCCATAAAACAAAAACACCCTTTCTTTGTTGACACAAAGCTCACCAACCTCCCACATTTGAGCTAGATTCATCGACAGATTATAGTTTTGGGGCATAGAAATTTCTTGACAAGAGACCTTGAAAGGTGGAAAACTTTTACCCTTGAAGATGGCCATATTCCTTTCCATCCAAATTCCCTATCATGTTAGAAATGGTAATGGGTTAAACAACTCGAGTTCCCATCAGGAGAAAAATTCAAAAAAACAATAAACTTTTCTAGCCTTCTCCCAAAGTCTCTGTAATTGAAAATGCCCCTATAATTCTACCTAAACTTGCTTAGAGTAAGCACACACAATAAAAATATGTTGATTCGTTTCTTCAACATTTCTGTAAAATAAACAAATACTAGGTCCATGAGTGTTTTTTTCTTGCATTTGATCCCAAGTAAGAGCACAATTATTCAACACCGTCCAAAATAAAAAAAATACTTTTAGCCAAAATCTTCCATATTTTGTTCCACCACCAGATAGACCCTCTATTAATCCCAACAAAAGTGGATAAGTACCCCAAATGGGATGATTAAGTTCCTCTCGCGTGATTGTAAGTCCACACCAACTCATACTCTACTTCAAAGCGACAAATATGAGATCTCGATAACTTTGCTGCATAACTATTCCACAACTAATCCAAATACAATTGTATACCAATGTTCCTCAAACTTAACCACTCGTACATACATAAATCAGTTGTCAAAGGGTTGGACACCCTTTTCAAAGAACCAAGACCTCTCTCTAATAAAAGAATAATTGGATCATCTATCTAAATCATTATGGTTGGGCATTCCATTATAGGATCCTGACCCACCCTAACTAAAAATACTGAGCCCACCTTCCATAGTGAGAATCTACTTACCACGGGGAAAGCTAGTTTGATATCTTTCCATTAGCTAGGCACCCGATGTATATTGTTCCGTCCTCTCCATACCCAATCAATTATTGAGTCGAGTGCAATATATTTCTCAACTGGAATTCTTCACAAATACTCCCCCAAGTCAGATAACACCAAAGGGAATTTGCCGCCAATACCTTATTAAAGGAGAAGATATTTTTAAGATCTCATCCACCACAATCTTTGGGATATCAAATCGTTTTCTAACTGGCAATATGAGAGCCCAAATAATCTATGAGAAGAAAGAAAGATATATATATATATATATATATTACTATGTATATATGTTTAACTCTTTATGCAGATCCATTCTATCTTGTCATTGTTTTATTGTTAATGCTTATCCCATTCGAAGAACCTCTGAGTCTAGATTAAGTTTACTTGTAGTTTGGTTTGATTTCCCTTTTAAATTGGTTTGTTTTAATTGCCTTTCAATTGGTTTGATATTGTTTTCATTTCTTACAACTTTGTAACACTATTGGAATCCATTGAAGGACAAGAAACTAAAAGTTACCTACTCACGATTAATCATGCAACCAAGCATAAATGAGTTACTCTGATATGAACCTTTATAACACTTAGTTCTTATTTTTTCCCAATGCATGAATCCTTAGTGTTTATTTCTCATAATTTGCATTACTTTGCTTTGATTTTGTTTTCCCATAGCTTAGGAAACCACTACAGGAATAAGCCATTGAATACTGGGATCTAACTTGAGAGATATGATCTTGCAATTCAATATTAGGCTACATCTTGTGCTGTTAGTTTTCATTTGACTTTATTTGAGTTTGTAAATTTCTATATTGCTTTCATTTTGAAGTGTGTGTGTGTTGGAATTAGTTGTTAGATAAGGCTAGATTAGGATTTAATCCTACATTTCCTGTGCTTGCTTCTCTATGTTTACGAACTCCCGTTCAATAATTTATTATTGTTTTTTTAACACAATTTATCCTGACACCACTCATCCCCCTTAGATAACCATCGATTGCACCAACAATTAATTCTTCTTTCTATCAAAGCTACCAACCAACACTAAATAACTTTTCCATAGTTTTTCAGGCTTGGAGAAATAACCTAGATACTTCAACCATTTTTCTAATATGTACATAGTGAATGGAAGTAAATGATCCCAACACTTTCTCCTAGGGAAAAAACACTAGACTTCTCCACATTAACCTCCATCCCTATCGAGCTACAAAAAAAATCTATTATTCAATGAAGGTGACTTCCTACTTCCTGTGAAATAAAAAAGAACAACAAGATGTCATCAACAAAAAAGAGGTGAGTCTAGTTCACTTGAACACAAAAATCAATTCTACCAATAGTTCTTCTCCTATGTTCCTGTTGTGGGGCATGAATCGATCCTTCTACCATCAATAAAAACACATACAAGGATAGCGAACATCCAAGGCGTATCCCCTTAGAAGCCTTGGAAAACATGGAACTTTACCCATTTATCAAAAAAACAAAGGACGAGGATATTACATAGCCCCTGATCCAACTGATTATGTCTAAAATGAAGCCCACATGAAGAAGACGAATCTAGAGTTAGTGCCAAGAGACTATGTCATAAGCTTTAGAAGTATTAAGCTTGCCTACTGCGAAAAAAATTCACTAAGTCTTTATTATTTCAAATCCCTCCTACACCTCATTGATAGCTTCATGGAATAAGTGTCCCTGAAGAAAACAAAAATACTTTGGGGAAATAACCTTCAAAAGAAGAGGTTTTGAACACATCATCATCACCTTTGTAATGGAAATTTAGACACAATTGCAAAAAGGAATAGGCCATAATTCATCAAAGGTGGATAACCAGTCCAATTTAGGGATCAGTGCCAAGAAGGTGCTGTTAAGCCTTACAAACATCCTTCTTGATTTTTAAACTTCATTTACTACATGAAACAAATCATCACTAATTAGATCATAGATGTCAACATAAAAATTATTTGTCTAGCCATCTGTCCTAGGAATTTTGTCCTTTTGGAAGGACAAAATAATAGCCAAAATGTATTCCTTGTTGATGGGACATAAAAATTTCTCATTGACATCTAACTCCACAATTCTGGGAAAAAGAACAAGCTGATTCATAGCATCCCTTAATTTTACACAAATTCGATCACTAAATAAACAATTGAAATGTCTGATCCCCAAATTGGAAATCTCTCAAAAACCCCTAGTTGGCTATCCCTTCTCATCCTTTAATTCCCAAAAAATATTAGAGATATTTTTTTGATTTGCATATCCCCAAAGAAACTTGTTTCTTTGGTCATCTGAGGCAAGCCAAAGTAGTCGTCTCTTCAAACACCACTATATTTCCATCTCCCTCAACAACTTGTTCTTCCTCTGCCCCAAATCAAGAAAAACACTCTAGTCTGACTCATTGATTACCTTGCCTAAATTGGAATAAAAGAAGGTATCTACCTCTACCAATGATTCCTCCCTCTCATGAGGCCTCTCCTAAGCCCACATAGCCTCTTTCTCTTTAAGAGTACACAAGGAGTTAAAAAAATTGGAACTGATGCTAACACCCTTGATTACCTCTAAATGATTCTAGTGCTTCTTGACAAGGTTCTAAATATATTCCTTTATAGACCAAGAAGAATTCTATTTGAAAGGGACCCTAGGCTTCACCACCCTAGCCCCAATTTCCAAAATTATCCAAACAATTATCCAAAAGCCTTTTACGTCCAACCCAAGATCTAATAGACTCCATGGATTGTAAGATATCATCATGAATTAGGAATCAGTCTAATTTACCTTTTGAAACTCCCTCCTCACCAAAATGATTGTTACTTAAACTTGATTGGAGTTGACATTATTCAACATCTACAAGCCCCATACCTTCAAATGTTTTCAAAAATAAATGAGAAAGTTGGTCCTCCCTAGAATTGGCCCTCCATATTTCATTCCTACATAGAGTAAGGTTGATATCACCTTCAACTATAAGGTTGGAAATTTTGATACATTGAGGATATGGCACTAGCTCCCAGAAATATATTCTTTCATCACATGGACCAAGATAGTAAATAACACAAATTAAAAATGAATCTCCTTACTATACATCTCCATGCATAATCCACAATCAACTACAAACAATTTAGTAGAGTAAAATTGTTATTTAATCCTGTAATGAAACCCCCTACTAACCACCTGAGTCAATGGTCATGAACTCCCAACACCTATTAATAAGGGTTGGCACAAATAAATACCCTTTCCCCATTGTCTCTTGAAGAAGGATCATCCAAGGCTTCTCAAGGTTATTCAACCATTTGAGGAAACATATTTTTGTCTACCCTACTAGACCACAAACATTGAATGTTAACAACTGCATTGGGTAACAACCTTGGGGTTTCCCTAGTCTAAGGACCCCTAAGCATAATTTTTGTTAGCCTTGGATGATTTCACACCTAACTACTTCCTAGGCATGTGTAATAGAAGATTTCTTACCCACTCTACCAGGCATGGGTCCTTTCACCACATCAATCCCAATACCACCCTGCACCATATCTTCCTTGTCTTTGACTGCAAGAAAAAAATGTAGGGACCTTCTCCTGTTTCAATTTTAGAGAGAGGAAAATTTTCACTTAGAGTGGTACAAATACTTTTAGGTACAACTTGAATCTTCAAATAGACCTATAACTAGTTCTTATTTTCAGATACTTCTTTATCCCCACCTATAGGCTTAACCTACTCAGAAACAAAGAAACTAAAGATCACAATCGGTGTTTTGGAAGAAATAGGGTCATGATTGGGCTCCAAAAGGAAAGAGATAGCGGGGGTTCATTTGAAGAATTACCTGGTGAAGGATCAGTCAAGGTACCAATGTTCTAGAGATAGTGCCAATGCTCCAATAGACGAAGTGGCGTTTCAATATTGTTGAAGAAATCACAAGACATCTCCAAACAAAGTTCGTTCTTCTCTTCTCAGGAAGGAAAAGGGACAAAAACACCTCTACCCAACATTCAATACTCTTAGATGTCAATCCGTGTGCTTTTTTCTTAACCATGAAGCTCCATCTGCCCCAAACTCCCTAAGTATTGGACAACTTCCCAATAAGGGATCGAGGGTTCTAGGGAGGCCTCCTTTAGTGTCTCTTTATGCTTAGCCCTCAAAACTTGTTGCTTGAAAGTATGATTTCACTTGATGAGAATATTCCATACACATGAAAGTGGTAACGTTTAAGGGGAACGTTTAAATAATCCAAGTCCTAGGTGAAGGACCGATCTCTACTTACCGATTCGATGGATTTGTAAATCCCTTTCCACATATATAGTTCAAATAGGATGTGCACCACATATATTGAAATTGACTCAAATATACTCGAATCCAATTCTATAAGTTTCCCCCACAAATACCCAATGGGTTTCACGATGTTATGGGTCTAAAATTGTAGTGGTAAGCAAGGATATTTCACCCAAACTTAGGTATGGGTTGTCATCTCCACCTGAATATTGAAAAGATGATGCCATTGCTTCAATCCTAAAAAATAGTTTTCTAGAAACAAAACTCATTATAAGATCCTCTGAGCATCCTTTGAGGACCTAAATCCAAATAAAAAACAACCCCTCATCAGTTGATTGACAATAGGACTACAACCTACCAGGACTCAAAAATATTTGAACCACCTTGCAACAGAACTCAAACCCATTCACTACCCCTAGAATTTACCCACCACGGTTTTATCTGATAAATTATTGATATCCATGACCTTGATGTCTTTCCCCACAACTAGGGCCACTCCACTACCTCTACTATGGATGCACTTCTTTCTCTTTTGTTGAGGGGGAGAGACAGACTATGGATGAATAAAGGTGAAGACTTATAATAACTTAATATTAATCCCCAAAAAACCCTCTACAGAAGGAGAAACCTATGGAATAAATCCTAAATTCCCCTCACCTAAGTTCCTTTGCATCACTACATTCTCCTTCTTTATACATATATGAAGTGGGGCCATGGATATGGATTCTCCGCCCCACACGGGGGAGGGGTTAAGATGGATCTAAAACCAAACCCTATACATGAGTTATGTATGCTCCTACTGAAAAGCAATCAAGATTGTTTCCTAAGAACATGCCCCCATCTTGACTTGAAGGATGAGCTAGTACATGTGGAGTAAGTAGTAAATCTCACCAAGAAATGCTAATCCTAGACGAGAGTGGATCTCCTCATCTAAGAAAAATATGTCAACCTCTGAAAGGATTTCTTCTAAGTAGTCAACTAAAGGTATATTCCCCCCCATGTGACTATAACGATCAGGCCTAATTCCTTTAGCTAAACTATAGAATAGAACCCCATTCAAACCCTAGTATGCAACCTTTCTCCACCCCTCTCTCTCATCATTTCTACATTCAATTTCTCTCTCTCCCCCTCTCATCATTTCTACATTCAATTTAAAACTTATTTACTTTATCTCTTTTTATATATAATAATAACAACACATTCACTTGTTTGAATTCATTTTTACATTCAATATAAAACTTATTTACATTCTCACTTTTATATATAATAGCATTTTCACTTGTTTAAACATGCATGTAGTTGCATATCATGAATTTTCACCTACAAACTATTATTTTATTGGAAATGGCCAACCAAGACCACTACTTTACATCTTTCTCTTTCTTAAGTTGCACTGCATATGGAATTTGACCAATGGTTCAACGTCTACATGGGGGATTTATTTCCTCTTCCTACAAGTGGATTTTATGTATATTTATCTATGCATGCCATTTTTTTCATTACGTTCTTTCCACAGTTTCTATGTGCTTTTCTAACTCCTAAACTCATCTAATCTCTCGTGATTTTCATTCCATTGGCCCCCTATTTCTATCTATACATTTAAATTGGAAATGGACTTTTTCTTCACCTTCAATGTTGTTAATCCCCCCACCAATTCTTGCTACAAGGGTTTTCTCGACCACCATGATCTAGATACAAAAGATACCTTCACCATCTATCTTTGTCATTGCCTAGCCATTTTACATGGATTCCATGTCTTTTGGGACAAATCATAAATCCAAGTGGCATATCCTTTAAGTTCTCAAGCACATGATTATATTAAATCCTCAACCATCCACGTGGCTATCTTCTCTCTCCGATATTCAACCATCCATTCACTTCTATGCTCAAGACCTGTGCAACTTCAAAAGAAGAGAACACATCACTCTCAAAAACATTACAAATTTAGATTCATTAAAAATTGAGGAAATCTCTCTATAGTGTTGGATAAATAAGTGAGCTAGAGTTGGACAAGTTGAATGAGTGAGAAAATCAATTTTTCCCTCTATGGATTAAATATGTAAGATTCGTTACTTGTAGCTTTCTTTATTTTCTAACTATTTGTTTTTATATTTCCTTGTGAATAACTAGGGAGGGGAGCTTCTCAATAAGGAGGTTGATTATGTGTTGCAAAAAATGAGAAAAACCCACTTTAATGTGGCTTAACATCCGATTGGTTTGGACGAAAAGATTAAATATTTTGAAAACACATTATAATTACAGTAGAAACATGGTAAACCTTAAGTCATAGGGTGGAACGGGGAAGACAATATTGGTTTAAGAATTTTCAATACTGAGAGTTCACACTATCATAAATGTTGTTATCATGTTATGTAAGAGAGAATGCAAGTAAATCCTCTTTAGAATCATTGCAGAGGAAATTTCTTTGGGCTTGACTGAAATGGATCTACAAAGATAGAGTGTTAGTGAAAGCATATAAATATTTAGAAATCGTGTTTCATCTTTTTAACCCCTTAGTGATTAATTTTATATAATGGAGATCATGTTAATCGGTTGGATGCACTTTTCAGGCCAATTTGAGATGTTCTTTAGTCCAACACTTCAATATTAATTACATCTCAAAAGAAATATGTTCTCACAAGATCAAGTGTAGAAGATTCATTAATTAACAAGTTAATTGTCCTTAATCCACAATCATCCAGTGCCATCGATGCCCAATATTTAAAGGTATTGTTGATAAGTATTTAAAAGTGTGCAATCAACAACCTTTGTCATTGATTATATTTGGGTATCTTATTTATTGAAGTCATGGAAAGTCCTTTTGGGAGGACCAATTGGAGACACTTGAACAAACACTTCTAGAAGACATAAAAAAGAGTCATGAAATTGGTTACAATGCATTTAAAATGAAGGAACAACTAATCTTCTTAGATATTGCATGTTTTTTCATAGGAAAAAGCATGGATACTATAATAAGAATATGGGAGAGATCTGCATCTAAAGTATTTTTGGGGTTTTGAAGTCTACATAATAAGAATCCCATAGATGTGGAAATTGAAAATGAGATTTGAATGCACAATCATCCAAGAGATCTAGGAAGCGATCTTGCTAAGGTGTCACATACCCTCCCATCTCTTGGCACAAGGAAGGGAACATGATACCCAAAAACTGGGCTTTTATAGAACTTAGCCCATTTCACCATTAATAAACAAAGAAAATGGCAATATAGTAAAAATAAATATGTGTGAAAATGCGATTCAAATCAAATGTGCACATCGGAATAAATTATAATCCACACACCTTTCACATGCGTCCATCATGACAAGAACAACCATCCATTACCTTAATTTCACTGCGCGCGTCGCATAAATTAAGCTTATTTTCTCCGCGCGCGCGACGAAATCAAGGTTAAAATCTGTGCTGACGGGCGGCAATTTTAGCCTTCAAATTTGCGTGCGGCGGCAATTTTAGGCTTAAAAGTTACGATGGAGGCTTGCACGGGTGACAATTTTAGCCTTCAAATTTGTGCACGGCGACAATTTTAGGCTTAGAAGTTGCGATGGAGGCTTGCGTGCGGTGGCAATTTTAGCCTTAAAACCTACGACGCGGTCGCAGCGATGAAGGCTTGCGGGCGCAGAAGTTAGGGATAAATCCAGCGCCAAGTTCGGCGATTTTAAGGTTAAATCCAACGATGGTCGCAGAGGGAGGAGCTGAAAAAAAAAAGAGTATAGAGGCCAAAACTGATTTTTGGGTAGAAGGAGCAGTCGGGCTTAGAATGGGATGATTCCTGTGAGGCTCGGAGGCCATTGATGAAGGCTGGGAAGAACCAAAGAGGATCTTGAACCCATTATGCTCCAATTTGACAGAAAATATTGGAGAGATTCTCAAGCTACAGAAGCAGCAGAATGCGATGAACCACAAGGTTTTGCAGGACTCTATTCGTCTGCAAAAAGAGGTAAAAAGTATTTTGGGAGAAATCAGTAAGGGAAAGGAAAGCGGATCCATGAAGAAGCATTCATCCAATCACCCCATTAAGAAACGCCCAAGGCTGGAAGAGAGCAAGAATGCTGACAAAGGAAAATAGAGGCAGTCATCTCCAATAGAATGTTGGGGATGTGGAGGAAGTCACCTCCTCCGTAAATGTCCAGCAAGGGGTATCAAGAAAAGCGATAGCCAGTAGGAGCAATGTGCAGAGGTTAAAGAACCTCACCTTGACATCTCCAATTGATGAAATGCAGGACAAACCTACCACATTTTGTGAATTTTTGGACATGTATATAACGTGTATGTATTCCTAAGTATTGGAGCACCGAGGACGGTGCTATTCCAAGGGGGAGGGGAATGTAATACCCCCATTTTGACCTTTAGGATATTTTGGGCTATAATGTAAATATTGTATGCATATTATGTATGTTTCCTAGTGCGGAGCTCAAGGCCAAGGCCCCGCTAGTGAACGCTCGAGCTTGAAGAGGCAAGTAATGGATATGATGCTACCCATGTGCTAGTGAACCATGGGAATTGTAAATATGAATTTTAATATAAATGCCCACAAATAGCTATGCAATGCAACAAGAGATGGGAGCATGATGTTTACAAGGAATTGGGAGGGAAGATTCAAACCCTTGAGCCAATCAAGTCAAGCCAAGTGTCAATGAGAGAACCCATGAACCATCAACTACCCATTTTGACTTTTGTGCCCAATCATTCCTTTCACCTAAGATTTGGTTGAGGTAGTTAATGCCTTGGGGAATGGAGAGGTATGGCTGTCCAAATTCGAGTATGGGCAAGCCACCCTTCCTGGAATTTCATGTTTGGCTTCTTGGGCAAGAAAAGAGCCATGAAATTTCCCCCAAGCCATTATTCAACCATTAGTTTTGCTCTCTCACAAGTTTGGAGCTGCCTGGGCGTTTTTATCCATGGATTTCCTGTGTTATCCTTCTTTTTCATAGCTGGGAAGGGTGTTTTTGTTGTGGCTAACTGTGGGGAAGAAGGGGAAACTATTTGGGGGTTTTATAGAGGCTGTTTTGGCCCACTGTATGCTCATACATCTGTGGGAAAAATGGGTTTTATTCCCTGGGGTTGATTCTCTCTTCCCACAATCCGTTTTTGGGTGTGCAACGATTTGGGAAAGACCCATAGACCGTATTCTGTGAATCCCATTGCTGAAATGTGTATCCATGCCCAGTTTTGAGTGGCTGTGTGTAAATGAATGTTGGGGTTGAGATGGGTATCCATTGCTTTGGGCTGTGCTGAGCTTGAGGGTCCCCTTTTCCTTGTAGATATCATTCCCAGCTCGGGGGTGGTCTTTGAGTGTTGAAAGAATATAGGTTGGGCAGATACCTACGGTTGGGTGGAATGTTGCAGCGACATAGCTAGTTTCTTGGGACATCATTACAGTGAGATAAGTATAATTTCTTATGGGTATTTACTTCTGCACTGTTTTAATTTGATGTTTATTATTGATATGTTAAATGCATATGAAAGATGTGTGTGGGTGATGTTCTTATTCCGTTGTGCATATATGTTTGATTTGCATCTGCACACATTAATTTTATGGCTATGAATCTAATGAATGGGCTAAGTTTTTGTGAAAGCCCCGTAGATTGGAATCATGTTCTCTTACCGTAGTTGGATCCACGGGAGGGGACATTACATAAGGATCCATGAATGTCACATTGGATTTAGTAGACATAGGACTTTGATGATTTCTTGCAGCAATAATCTATAACTAGTCAATCTTTCCATGTGATATAAATTATTCAATAAAATATGTGCACAACTTCTTCACCCTCCATTTTTATGATAATGACTAACTAGTAATGGAAGTGTAGGGAATTAGTATGCAATGGACAAAATATAAAGATCCAAAATTTTTAGGCTATAAAATGAGGAACTTGCAGCTTATTGATAATGGCCATAATTTGTACCTTACAATTCATGACTGTCAGCACCTTGCAAATGATCCCTTAGAAAGAATTATGAATGCTATGTAGTTATAAAATATCATATGCATTGAACATACTAAATGCATTGTGTTTACTTATATCATTGATGCAATATTCAATATCTTTGCAGTTAGAATTATAACAATGATGGACCTTTCCACCATCTTCTATTGCACTCCACTATGATGTCAAATCAAGAGAAGGATACTAAATAAGGATAGCTTAGAGAAGAAGCATACCAAGGATGGTTGAATCGACCACCTATTCAATTCCCACTACATCCTAAGTAATTAATTATGAATTTATACAATAACACTAGTTCTTCACATGTTGGCAATGAAGGCAATGAAATAGAGGTTGGTATAGATGATTTCTTATAGGATATGAGTGCCATGAAGGGAATGTCGTTAAATTCATTCCAACTAGATGAGCTAGGGGATGATACTCATATCACTAATACCTTCTTCAAAATCCTAATATCTATTTCCAACATCCCTTTCTTTGTACATGGGTCAAATTCTACCCAGCTAGGGACAACTATCTCAATATACAACTTGAAAGCAATTTATGGTATGTTAGACATATATTTATTGACACTTTTTAGTAACTAACCATTAAGTCTCTTATATTTTCAGAAACTTTGTCACAGAATGAACATTGTAAGTGGTTATTTTTATGCATTCTTGTTGATAGTGTACATTTCTATTTCCCACTAATTGTAGGCTACTCAAAGATAAGGTACTTCCAAGTGATAATTGTTGGCTTGGTAGGTGTGAAGATCCAAATCAAAGGTTGAAAAGATTACATGTTGAGTACATATCATATCATGTGTGTCTAAATGATTATATTCTGTATAGAGGTGAATATGAAGACAAAGGGATATATACAAAATGTGGGCATGACATGTACCAAAAAAAAAAAAAAATAGCAGTAAAGAACATGGTCCTCCTAAGAAGATATTGATTCACATGCTTATAATCCTAATGATTAAAAATCTCTTTCATTTCAAATAATAAGTCATGTTGTAGGGGTGGCATGTCTTGCATAGAAGTGAACTCGGAGGTATGTGAATCCCAACATATTCCATAGCCATGAAGCATATAGAGGATAGATGGCCCAATAATTTCAAGGATGAAGTATGAAGTTTTTTATTGAATTTTTTTGTGTGTCTAGTAGTTGTTATCAATAACAATACACCCCTCGGATTTCCGTGAACAATGAACATCTTATGTTGGCTCTTATATTCCTTGGTAGAAGACAAGTGAAGATTGTGAATGTCTACCTAAAACTATTGATCAATAAATTTAATTAATTATGGGACAAGTACATGTGTGCAATGTATCCATACCCATACTAGCAAGGACGCCTTCTACATTGTATGGAATATGTGCATAGATCGTGCATGATTATTCAATATTTCGAGTTTTCTATGGCACTGAGCATGTTGATTGATTTGTTTAGATCTATAACATTATTTTTCATAGTTAATTTGGTGCAATTGTCTTCTTTAACGCTAATGTTCTATGTATAGAATAACACCATATATCTTATAAAAAGAGAAATTCATTGATGTAAATTTTTTGGACCCTTTATAAATCCCAAGAGATCCAACCACCTACGAAACCCATCATATAATGGCTTTAGGCTATTCGTCCTAGATAACCACTCTTATAGAATAACGTCATCTAATTTCAATGGTAAACAAGAGAGAACCCAATGACCTAAAATAATGGCACTAACTGATTGGATTAGGGCTTATGACATAGAGAAGGAGAAGGAGGTTGCATAGTTGTTTGATTCAAATAGTTAACCGATGTTCGATGATCTTGATTTTTTCAATGTCTATGTTGAGAAAATGTCCATTGGTATGAAAATGAAATATGTATTTTATGAGATTCAATATTGGCACCACATTAATATTTCCTACTTTCTAGATCCCATAAATATATTTTAAAATGTTTCATCTTCTTTATGGAGGCACACATCATAAAAGAAGAGACACATTGGAACAATGATAGGAAAATAGAAGCATGCATTATAATGACCATTTAAAAGAAAATATACCAATAATCTATTCTAATAATTGACTGCCTAACCAAATTAGAGAGAATTGTGGCACATCTTGTATTTACTTACATGATGAAGGGTATACACTAAACATAGGGATCATGTGCAAAAATTGTAGAATAATTTCTCTACGTATATTTTTAACTTTATAATGCACATTTAAATTATAACATCTATATTTTTTTTATTAAAGCTCATTTTATTTGACATTGACACCATCATTTGTTCACATTTTTAAAAGTGAATTTGTTCCCACCTATGTGGGCACATGGACATGATTTTCACATTGAGGATTTCGATGATTGTTAAGCCCTTAATAGGGGCACATTCCCCCCTATATTGTGGTTTATTACATTAGTTTTGATGTCGGATTTGGTCCATTAGTGGTAATTTCCGTTAGTATGGTTATTTTAGCTACGTCACCTTGGGTTAGTTAGTTTGGATTTTACCCCTTAGTCTCCTATATATAGGAAGTAGACCTTTTCATTTGGAGCATCTTGTCTTGTCTTGTCTTGTCTTATGTACTTAGTACATTGTATAAGGAGGTTTCCCCTTCGAAGAGGATTTTCATTTAGATATTTTATTCAATCAAGTTGTGGAGTACTCTTTCTGATCTATTTCTTCTCTTTTCATACTCTTTTTGAAAATTTGTTGCATAACATTTGGTATGAGAGCCCTTTCCTCGGGAATGGTTTCTTCAAAACGAGTCATCTTGGAATTTTCGCTATAAAAACGTTTCTACAAGGGTATAGAGAGAGAAACTTAAAACCCACATAGAAACAAGTCTGAGTTATCTATGGTCCATGTTTAAGTTCCTGAAACATTACAGGTTCATAAATATTCACTCAAGAAGCTAGGGTTTCTGACTAGTCCAAAAACTAGTCTAAAACAGGTGTTCTGGAAAAAAAGGTCATATATGGAGCATGCAAGATCCAAATTGAGTTATACCTATTACATCATAAATAAGACAGACCACACTATCTTTGGTAGGGTTTTCAACTTCATATATGAATTATTGGATAAGTGGTAGACATTACAAGTTTGTTATTCTGCGAAGACCAAAAATAAGACGTTTTAAGAGATTCTCAATAACTTATTATTGGAACATACAAATTAGTTCAAACCTATGGAATTAGAAAAAGGACACATCGGGATATAATAGTATGAAGTTTCAAACCCAAAGGAGCATGAATTTAAAATTTACATTAGTATCAAGTCGACCATAAAACAGTCTTCCAATCAGGGTTTGAAAAGGTACGCCATTTTTAATTTTGAATAACTTCGAGTAGAAGGATCTAATTGTGGTGAAACCCAGGGTGTGATATCTATTTATATTGTTCAAAATTCCACCAAAGGGAAATTTAAAGACTCACACTCCATCCAAACCACTGGAGGATCCATCCTCGACATATGAAGAAAGGGAAGACCTCTTTTTTCGAGTGTCCCAGTTGGAAGATATGATTAAAGGGTTTGTGAAAAATGATTTGGATAATTTAAAGGAGTATTTCAATAAAATAGAGGAAAATATGAAAGGTTCAGTGAGAACAGTTGATTTATTCCAATTAGAGGAGAATTTGATGGGAAATATGACAAACATTGTTAATCTCATACAAAATTCAAGGCATACTCTCCCTATAGGTGATGAGGTGTTCCAAGATACTCAGGAGGATACATGCAAATTTCATGTTGAGAAACCTGCCATGAATAAGAATATTCCAAGAGGAAATTATTCTAGTAATGGAAGTCATTAGGGATGGTCACCAAGGGGTACCCAACTTCCCAAGATTGACATGAGAAAGTTTGATGGCAATGATCCAATAACATGGATATTCCAAATGGAGCAATTATTTGATCTGCACCAAGTTGCAACTTTGCAAAAGGTAAATGTTGCATCATTATATTTAGAGCCCGATCAATTTGTATGGTACCAATGGCTTTGTGACTGTAAAAAGGACTATATTATATCTTGTTCTATATTCATCGAAGAATTGATTACACATTATGGGGATATTAATAGCAATACCTTCTTCATCCAGTTAATAAATCTCAAGCAAAAAGGTCCTATTACAGAGCACATCAAACAATTTCAGAAGCCAAGTCTTAGAGTGAACAACATTTCAGAAGATAATCTATTGGATCTCTTTATTGGCACCTTGAAGGATGACATTCAACATGAGGTGTGTCTCTTTAAACCACCATCCTTGTCTATGGCATTGATGATGGCTACTAGAAAGACCACCTCCAACACATTCCGAGAGAATATGGTTACTTCTTCTAACCCAAATCAAAGGTTGACACCTAAACAACTAGAAGGAAGGAAGAGAAAAAGGCCTATGCTTTAATTGTGACAACAAGTATAGTAAGGGACATAAGTGTGGTGAGAAGAAATGATTTTACATAGATTGTGAAGAGGAAGAACCAAAAGAACAAGAACCATCTCCAGACGAATAAATAAAGGATACTAATTGAGAAGAGATTGCTCCCACCATATCATGTCATGCATTGGGTGGAATTAACAGTCCTCAAAATCTCAAGATCGAAGGATATATCAAAAAGAAAAAGGTAACAATGTTGATTGATTATGGTAGTACTCATTTTTTCATTCACTATAAATTAGCAAAAGCTCTCAATTTCTTTTTATATCCAATGCCATAGTTTCAAGTAATGATTGTAGATGGAGGAAATATCAACTGCTCAGGGAAATTCCATAATGTAAATCTTTCTATGGGTGAATATGTATTGAATAGTACAATGATGCTATTCCAATGGGTGGTGCTGATGTTGTCTTAGGAGTTCAATGGTTACAATCCTTGGGAACTATGTCTTTTAATTTTCATAAGCTTTTCATGAAATTTTTATGGGAAGGAAAGGAATATGAATTACAAGGTATCATAGGGAAAATGTAATGGCCCTTCTTTAAATTTTTTTTAAAATGGTAATTTTTCACTTTTTTCCCTAGTTTGACCTTTTTGACTAGTTTTGATGCGTAGGTCTCTAATTTGCCACAAATGATCCCAAATATTCTGAGAAGGTATATGGATTATGATAGAACATAAATATGTGTTTAAGGGATGCTTTTGGACCTTTAAAATACTTTTGAAAATCCTCTTTCAATTCTGTCCAAAGTAGGGAACTTTACTATTGACTAGTATTGGTTTCCAGGTCTCCAATTGGCTCCAAATGCCTTCAAATATTCAAGGAAGTTGTATGACTGATATTTTTACTTTATTATCATGTTCATGGATTATTTATGACCATTAAAATAATTCTGCAAACTAGTTTAATATTCTGGACAAAGTATGGAATTTAACTAGCAATTTGAGGTTCAAATCCCCCCTGGGTAAGTTCTAAAAATGGCTCTCCAAATGCCTCCAAAACCAGTTGAAATTATGAACAGAGGTATGGAATGTCTAAGGGAAATTATTTAGGTCTCATGTGCACCATTAATTAGTTATTAAGTCTGTTATAACTTTCTCCCAAATAGCAGAAAAAATCACTAATTCGACCCTTGGGGAAATGGCACCAAATCTTCTCCAAATGTAAATAAACTGAGTAAAATGACTTCAAATTCTTAAGTACTGAACATGAAACTTGTATAATACATCAATATAATTCAATTCATCAATAAACCATCAGTAGTTTACTTATACATTCTAATACATCAACATTACATTGGTTAACAATAGGGTAGTGGCCGGGAAATGGCACCGTTCCTTCATTAAAAATGAAATTTATACATTTCTACTTGGAATTTTGACCTGAAACATTCTAGAGATAAAGAACATAGTATTTAATTCAAATTACAAAATAAATGGGGTATGATAAGCTCCCCCAAAGAGTACAATAGCTCACCAAAAACGTCCTCCCTCAATGAGCAAGAATATGCCTTCAAAACTGGAAATGGTTGAGAGCATTGGCAGGCGGTTTGAAGATGGAGTATCACAGCATCATGGATGCTGCAGATAATGTGGAAGGCGGAAGGATGAGCGGTTGCGACGAGTATTTTTATGTATTTTTGAGTCAGCTAGACTGCAGCATGCGGGTTTTTGGGTTGTTGGACCATGACAGATGTATTTTGGGTCATTTAGACCGCATTGTGTGGATTTTGAGTCAATTTTGTAGAAGTGTCAGTTAGAAAGTAGTTGGAATGTGGAAAAATGATGTAAGGCACGAGCCTATAAATAGACATAGATTTGTAAGTGTTGATAGATGGAGATAGAAGGATAGAATGATAGACAAAGAGATACAACGATAGATCTTGGCATTGATCTTTTGTTGGACGGATATGTATTCGGTTTTTTGCGGGGTTAATATGATGTGATGAAGTTTTGGAGCAGAATTCCTGAGTTGTATCTTGTTTATCTGTGATGATCCATGTTTGCGATATGAATGATGTAATGTTTCCTTGCTGAAATTAACATGCTATTGTTTTATCTATTGCGCAATAATGATTCTGGTTATGATGCGATATGTTGAATGATGTTGTGAATCCGATTTTAGTATTTAAGATGGTAGACCTGTTTTCTGAATTTCGCAATACGTTAATGTCGTGATGCCCAAAAATCCTCCTGCATTCGACGGAAACGCGGTTCCGTCAGCTTTCCCTTGCGTGCCTCGGGTGAGACCTCATCTGCTCCGTAGGTGTTGCTGGATGGGGTGAAACCAGTCCGGGCCGGTGCTTAGGGAGATCCCGGTGGATTGATGTCGACAGATTGAGGAACTCCTGTCAACTGGGTTTGTGTCAACAAATGGTTCCGTTTTCGAGACAGTGTGTGAAGTGACAGGAGGATATGTGGCTTCCAACGAAGTTGGAAATTGAGGACTGGTTCGACCAGAAATTGCAGGAGTTTGCTGAAAAGGAAAATTAGAACCCTCGGTGGACAGCAGAGCAGTGGTTAGGGAGGTAGATTCATGATGGTCCACACGAATACTTCTTCTGTGAATTTTCGATCATTTTGTTCGATTGGTTGGCAAAACTGACCTTTCAGAAGAAGAACTTTCAAGGAGGCAACCTGACATCTTGGACCATAGAGATAATCCGAGAACTCCAACAAGTTGACAGCAAAGTATCACGGGCTGTCGAAGTTTGGCTTGATAGTGTGCTTGAGGGCTACATTACTGAGGTCAAAGTCGATACGAGGAAATCCTATAGCGAAGCTGAAATATATTTCTTTGCCATACCACAGGCTAGATTTCTATTGTCGCTACAGTTATCTATCAAGATGCTCATCTGTGAGAAGGGCATATTGAAGATGCACCTTGATCTGTATACACCCTAGTGGGAGGGGGCTGTGGGTATCGCAACAGAAAGGGGTGCGGCAGATGGAATGATACGGGGTAGATGGGTGGAAGTTGTGACAAGACTGTGAAGGAAGCCGAGGAAGAGAGTGGTGTTGGGTTTGTGAGCTATCTAAAATAAAAACAACATCTAATATTAATTATCAACCAGGATCAGTAAACTTAGAGTTGAAAGAAAAATATATGCCAAGTTAGAAAAGGTTCTAAAGTTTCAGGTTTGTCAGACCTAAAAATGTTTAGTAAGGAAAAAGATCAAAAGATCTTTCAAAATGAAAAACCGAGTTAAATATTTAAGAATACATTTAAATCAAAGATCATAATAGTACTAGATCATACTACTCTACCTCTATGGTTAATTAATAAGAAACATGGAAACAAATACTGAAACACAAATTACTTCTAGAAAAATAAGAAACTACGAAATTAAACTTCCAGATAACAACTATGAACAGAATCAGAGCTATGGATATTAGATGTTTAATAGGGAGAACTTGTAAATGTACATTAATTTAGACTAAACCATCTAATTCCACTCTTCTTGATTACGTACATCAAATGTAATAGGAACTAGAGTAAATGTATCGTAATTAATTTCAAAAGTAATAAGGAAGCTAAATGGAAGTAAATCTAACTTAACTTCTACAAACAAATGTAAACTAAAAATTAACAAACTACTACTAACTTTAAACATTATGAACTACTGTCTATCCATATGTGAACAACATGAAACTAGTGTGAGTTAGAAGCAAGTATAAGAACTTAACAAAGATGTTAAACTGAACTATATTAGATTTGGAAGCAAGTAGAAAACTTGATAAACATATTTTGTTATTATTCCATATCTTGCAACATGAACATCTTCATTAAATAGAAACTAGTCTTAAAATTAACAAACTAAAACAACTTAACGAATATAATTATCAACTATAACTTAGAAATAAACTATTTAGAAACAAACTATTTAGAAACAACATTCATATATTCTGAACAGTAACTAAATAACAAAACAGGTTAAAGAACTAAATTTTGGAAGAAAGATGAGAATAGGATGAGGAAGAAGTAAGAAAGGAGGAAACAATGATGACAATTGAATTAAAAACTCCAAATAACATAAAACAAGATTAAATTACATCTCAAACTATTAAGGAGGAACAGGAAGAATGATGATTAAGAGGCAGAAGAAATTAGATTCAAAAAAAGGCCTAAAATAATACAGAAAACACACAGGTCCGAATGACTATCCGAACGTCGGTCTAAATGGCAGTCCAAATGACAATCCGAATGGAGGAAAACGTTTTAAAGGGAGGGAAAGAAGAGTTTTTGGATGATTTAATTACCAGCTGGCTTTATGCAAATGATCCTACAGTGCATAGGAAGCAGTAGAGAGATGATTAGAGGCTAAGGAATTATCTATGCAAATCATTGCCTAAGAGAAAGAATGATTTTATAAGTAGGAAGAAGGTTGGAAATAGAAGAAGGGAGAAGGTTGGAAATAGAAGAAGGAAGAATTAACTTACAACAAACAGGAAGAAAAAATAACAGAGGAGAAAAGAAGGAAAGGAATGCTAACTATGGAAGAATTTGGAAGCAATATCTAACTATGATGATGGAAGAATGACTAAAAACAAACTACAAATTATCAAACTACTAAACTATTGGTCGACCATTCTAACTCAGAAGAAAGAAGGTTGTATTAACAGCAGAATATTAATTACAGAGGAATGAAGGTAATACACACAGGAAAACAAATTAGCTTACACACACAGAAAATAAACTAGTTAATTGCAAGAAAAGAAATGCAGAAAATGTAAATAAAACCTCCAGTTGATGAGGGGCCCTTTTGAGAAATCGGAGGGTGAACTAGCTCAACTTAAACAACTACCAGCAGAACATCAACAAGCTGCTACTTCCATTAACTTGAGAAAAATTACAAACTCTATCTTCACACTATCTACAACTGCAAATTCTTGGACTAAGACTGGAAAACCATCGTGAATTCAAAAGCTAACTCGTCTCAGTCACAGAGGCGACTATTTATAAGTTGCAATGGGTGAGAGGGTTGATAGTGTCGACCTCTCTAATAATAAGAGTGTTTAAATGATTGTAACAGCTGATTAAATTGATGCATGCCAACGCAGGGGGCGTTCGTTAGACTTTGACGAGGTTAGTTCCTTCTCTAAGCAGCTGCAACACCGATCTAACTCAGACATGGATGAGCAGTGTGCTGGCATACTGAATCGTGGGCAGGCAGAATCCTTCCAGAACGATGGCATGAATGAATGTGAGCAGGCATGCGTAACTCCCGGCCAAATGAATAAAAGAGCTGGTGCGCTGGAGTGTTGATGTGGGCGTGGAAGTTATGTTGGTAGGCTAAATGTGGATGACTGGACTCCTTCCAGAATAATGGCATGAGCGAGAGCTTGGTCAACACGTATGACGCCAGGCTGAATGCGCAGACGAATCAAGGCTTGGAGCGTTCACGTGGACGTGAGATGTGCTGTTAGGCTTGGCGATCATAAGAACGTATCTTCTAGAGAAATAGCTCATTAACCAGGTCCATTGCGTGTCGAATAGAACCCATGTGCCCTTCTCTTCATTCAATGATCTAAGATGTGTCAACCACGGATTTCATGGGCTGAACGGAGGGTTGAACGATGAGCTGAATGCGTTTTAGGCTAAGCACGTAGCGCATGGGTTGAATGATGGGTAACCTGCAAATCGTAGCCTGTCAATTAAAGCCATAAGTGTTAATTATGCCCCAAAACATCATTTTAATCATAAATAAAACAGGATATACGAAATATAACAAGATTTGCATGGTAAGTAAATTTGTGCATACCTGGACTGTTTGATGAGCTGAATGGATAAGAAAACAACTTACTATAGAATAAACGATAGAAATAATGCCACTTCAAGTAAATTAAATGATAAAAAATGGTGACAATACTGGACACCAACATTCCCCCAAACCGAAGTCATGCCAGGTCCCACTAAGCAAAACAAAAAGTGATTAGGAAGAAGGCGGAGCTGCGATAGTAGCGGCCTTCAACTTGAATGATGGAGATGCATGCTTGGCCTGGAGCTTCTTGAAACAACCCCTTAAGGAATTATAATTTACTCTAAGGACAACATTGATGTTATTTTGGCGTGAAACAAGCATTCAGTGCTTTTCAATTGTGTACGCAACATCTTATTTTCTTCAAGGAGCTCGGAGATTGTCTCCACATAGCTTTGACTTTGTTCTGTTAATTGTGCTATTTCTCGGGTTAACTGATCCCACTTTTGCTGACTCAAAATAGGTTGTTCTATACCATGCTCCAAGTCCATTTGAGGACTCTTCTCTTTTGGAGATGTCTCAACATTAATAGTCTGTTATTCAAAGCTTTTGTCTTTGTTACATGCAAGAGAGCTTCTAGCAGCACAGGCTTCACTCATTTTAACATATGCATTAGCTAGTGTGAGGAGGGATGACTCAAAGGTATGATCGTCCAACTGAATATTTGAGCATGAGCGCTGACTGAGAGTATGAATGTCAGGCTGATCAATGGACTGGTCATGATTTGTCTCTCTAGGTTCAGTAGGAGAATGTATTGAATGGACAGAGTGCATATCATCTAAGGAACTCTCATCAAATTGTATACGTTTAGCGTTTGGCTCTTCTTGGGCATGAAGGTGTTTTTGAGAAGGAGAAGATTTGACAGTAGATAAATGAGGGTTTAAGATCTCAAAAACAAAATGGTCCCAAGTCTAACCTCTCTCCTCTAGCTGATGAATGATTAAAAGCTTAATGAGACAATGGTGATATAAGCTGCCAGAAGGGTTAATGGTATTCTTTCTAACTTGACTCGACATCTTTTCCAATCTCTTTAGAAAGTAGAATGGGAAATTTAAGGTCTGATTATTGACAAAATGAGCTAACAGTCTAACATGGCAAGCTTTAAAAATAGTAAACTTACCTTCGCAGGGGAATAAGTGAATGATAATGGTCAAAAGATCCAATTACTCTGGCTTGATCCATTCTCTATGAAAACCTTTGGTGCTAGTAATGTGTTGAAAATCAGGATTGAGAGCGAACTGGTGAGCTTCTCGTGGAAGAAACAAATGCTTGTGCTATCGGGCACCTTCTCTAGGGAGCTTCGTAGATAACGCTATTGACTCTTCTGTTACGGAGAAAACAAGATGGCCAACCTTGGCCATTTTTCCATCGAAACCTTTGGCAAATAGCAACAAAATCTCATGGTCGTGGCCATCAAGGCAGTGGAGAAACGGATTCCAACCTGCTTGAGAGAATAACTCATGGAATCTTTTAAACTCAAGGATATGAAGAAGATCTTGGTAGCTACCTAACTCGCAACGATTAGGCATTGTTGATAGAGGACGGGGGAAAAAAACAGATAAATGCAGGGGATACAAGAAATTTTCAGAGGACGCAGCTCACAGAGAGAGAAATGAAGGGTGAATAGAGTGAAGCAGAAGTTCACGCAGCCATCAGTTAAATCGAGGTCTGTTTGGATGGCTGGATGGTCATAGGTAAACCATGTTTTGAAAGATCACACTTGTACTTTGAAGATCTTGAGTTAAGTGCCAGAATTGAAGTGCGTGAATTCGGCAGATGCTTGTTTGGTATAAATATTCAACCATGTCCAAAGCCAAGCTTTGGACAGGTTGAACGAAATTCACATAATGGGATTTTCTACACATGGGAGATCACAAGGATCCGATCCATATGCTGGTGATCTATACGATAGGTAAGATCATTGTGGTCATACAATGATTCAAGATGACACAAGATTCATTCATTTAACAAGATGAGATGAATAAGGAAATAAAACCAAGTGCGAGATTTGATGTTTGATTGATCCCTATCATCTTTGGTTAGTCAGAATTTTCAAAAATATCTAGCATGCTATTTGAAATATATAAGCTAAAATTTCTTCAGCACTTTTATTCAAAACGTTGCTTATTTGTTGCATTCGTCACTGCATTTGGATCGTCATTCGATCCGTCATTCAGCCTTTCTTACATACTTTTGTCTATACAAACTTTTATTGCTGAAGCCAACTGGAACTTATTTTTGCAAGGAATTTTTAAGGCTGTTAGTGCACAGAAAATGCTGTAAACTTTGCTTTCTGGAACTTTTAAGTCATGTCCCCTTTTGTTTGTATTTAATTAAAACAATTCGCCTTCTGCTTTTGCATTAACTTGCAAACATCTATCACTTTCAGAGATAAATAAACTTTTTTCTTTATTTTTTAAAAAAAATAGTTTAAAACAGTTATAATCCTCCCCCAAACCAAAGATATGGCTTGTCCTCAAGCCAACAAAAAGAGCATTAGATATTCAATTATTTTATCAATAGCTGAAAAAAATGTTGTAATACTTTTCTCAAGAAAATGAAATATTAACTAAACATGTAGATGATTCAGATATGTACATTTACCATAAAGAATAGAACAGTGCTTAAAAGAACCATATGAAGAATGATAGTATAATTTGATATGAAAGATGCCATAGGAAAACTAGCCATCCATGACTCATTTTAAAGATTTCTTGTCATCCCAAGATATAGATAAGCTGTACCGTAAAGCTTGTGAGATTTTCATAATTATTGGTCCCATTTCTAGGATAATAACATCCTAGATATTGTTTGAATTAGATGACAAGGTCCAAGTTCAACTTACAGTTATTCTCTAATGATAGTATAGATGATTGGCCAAAACATGTGTTTGTATAGTCAGGTTTCTTATATATGAATCATGTGCATAGAAATGCATTAACCGATCTCTTTTACACGATATTGACCCACTGCCAGCAGGCCTGTTCAGTACCCCGGCGGGTTTATCTTGGTACCATGCAAGCATAGTCCCGCTGCTAGCAAGCCTATTCAGTACCCCAACGGGTTTACTTGCATTTACTTAGCTTCCTTGTTTAAGATTTTACTTAGCATGAACCCGCTACCAGTAGGCCTGTTCAGTACCCAGGCGGGTTTGCTTCGGATAATGATGTATATGTATATATATATTTTTTGTAAGGAAGCCGGTTGGCACTAGAGTGTGCGAAGCCTTCTAAACACATAATTCGAAATATTAGAACGAACCTTTATGAGCAACTTTTACTTATAATAGCCAAAGTTAAAGATCATGTCAAAAGATAATAACCTAAAGCTGTTCTTTGATCTATATCTATCTCTTTCATAAGAATTCAGTAATGTTCCCCACAAGAATAAAAATAACATTCACTTCTAAGTTACCTTTAAAAGATGCTTTAAGAGACAAGTTTTGATAATGGGTCTAGGATAAGCCAATGATCCATAGGTGTAAGATAGTATATTTTTTATTAATATCATAACAATTAAGATAGGTCTTTTAAGCAACAGTTCTAAATGATAATAAAAAATGTGCATGCCTGAATCAAATACGATATTCAAAATCATGAATGAAATGGTTGCAAGATAATATAAAGAACACTTTATCTTTTGCTAAAAATGTCAATTTCAACAATAATTGCAAAAAAAGAAGGGATTAGGATATATTGAATTTTTTTCTTCTTTTAAGTGCTTCCCTTTCAATAATATTGCATGAGCGGATAAGGTCCTTGTAATTAAGCTTCAAAACCATTGTTAGATGATTTTGATTTATTCAAAACAAAACAAAAGAAATCTAAAAAGGGAGAAAAGTTTTCTTGTTTTTAATGGCAAAAATTTCAAGAGCTGATCATACAAATGAATTCCCTGTATAAATACAATCAGCTTGTTAGAAATAACTCTTCATTATTATAATTAAAACAAAAACACAATATATTTACATATGTACAAATAAAGACAATCCTTTAGAATTTCAGGGACTAGGAGGAGAAAGAATGACTTCCTCTTTTACCAGCTCCATCTCTTGCTGTTGTAAGGCATTTTGTACAAAGTCTTGTTTAGATATAGGTTGGTGATAAAGTCTAAGTCTATGGCCATTTAAAACAAAGGAAGTTTGAGAATCATCAATTGTTTTAATTTCAACGGATCCATTATTGAAAGCTGTAACAATTTTATAAGGACCCATCCAACAAGTAGTCAATTTACCTGTAAAATTTGTATATCTCGAATCAAAAAGTAATGCCCAGTCTCCTATTTTAAATTGTTTTTGTTTAATGTATCTATCATGCCATTTTTTACGTTGATTTTGTATTAATATTATTCGTTGGATAGCATCCTGTCTAATCTCGTCTAATTCATTTATTTGTAGGATTCGTTGTTTCTGTGCTTCTTCTAAATTCATTCCTAACTGAGCAGCCATACGAAATGTCTTGACCTGAAATTCAATGGGTAGGAGAAACTGTTTGCCATAAACAAGTTAATAATGTGTGTGGCCAGTGGTGTTTCTCCAAGTTATTCTATAAGCCCACAAGGCTCTTGGGAGCCTATCTGCCCAGTCCTTGTGGTGTAACTGAATGGTCTTGGTCATGACAGCTTCTAATACTTTGTTTGCACTTTCTACTTGACCATTTTCCTGAGGATGATATGGGGAATATTAACAATGTCTAATACCATATTTATTAGTAAGTTCTATCATTAACATGGAAGTGAATTGAGATCCTTGATCGGTTACAATTTCCCTAGGTACACCAAATTGGGTAAATATTTCTTCATACATAAACTCTACCACTGATTTCTTTGTGGCTCGAAATAAAGCTTTGGCTTCTACCCACTTGGTGACATAATCTGTACAGACTAGGATGTACTTTTTCTTATGAGACATAGGAGAAATTGGTCCAACGAAATCTAGAGCCCATTTTCCAAAAGGCTTGATCAGATGGCATAGGTCTACGCATTCTTTGGCAACTATCGCATCCTTTGAAATATTTGGCTGCATCCTTGAAGATGGTTGGCCAATAATATCCATAATGTAAAACCTTATATGCTGTTCTTTTATCAGAAAAGTGTCCACTGCAAGGTCCACCATGACATGCATGAAGAATCTCTACCATCTCATCCTCTTGTACACATCTTCTAATAATAAGGTTAGGACCGGTACGAAAGAGATCATTATCCACCCAGGAATAGTTAGAGCTTTGAACTATGAGTCTACGTTTTTCGGGTGGAGAGAGATGGTTTGGTAGCTTTCCAGTTGCCAAATAATTGGCTATGTCTGCGAACCATGGGGTTCGAACAAATACAGAAAATAAATGTTCATCTGGGAAGTTATCATCAACAGGACTATCATCATTGTCAATTTGAATTTAGGAGAGAAATTTTGCTACTACATTCTCTCGACCAGGACGGTCAACAATGGTGATATTAAACTCTTGTAATAGAAGAAGCCACTGAGTCACTCTGCCATTGGTAACTGGTTTATTCATAAAAAATATGATAGCAGAATGATCGGTATGTATGAAAATTTCATATCCTGTGATATAATGACGAAACTTATTGATGGAATAGACTACTGCGAGAAACTCTTTTTTGGTAACAATGTATTTTGATTCTGCAGGAGTCAAGTTCTTACTAGCGAAATAAATGGCATAAGATAATTTTTCCTCTTTTTGACCTAAGATTGCCCCTATAGCTATGTCGGATGCATCAGTAGAGATGTGAAAAGGAAGGGACCAGTTAGGGACCCTAAGTAATGGTTCTATTGATAACTTTGCTTTTAAAGTTTCGAAAGCTTATTGACAAGGTTCATTCCATTGAAATTATGTGTCCTTCATGAGTAGTTTGAACATAGGTGCGGCTATCTTGGTAAAATTTTCTATAAAACGCCTATAATAACCTGCATGGCCAAGAAAGCTTCTAACTTCCTTTAGAGTCTTTGGAGGAGGAAGATTGATAATTATATCTATCTTGGCAGGATCCAACTTGATACCTTGAAGAGAGACATGATGTCCTAGAACTATGCCCTCGGTAATAACATCTTGCATTTTTCATGACTAAGGGCTAAGTTTGTGTCCTGACATTGAATAAGAACTGTCTCGAGGTTGTCAAGGGCTTCTTGGAAGGTATTACCATAGAATTTGAAATCGTCCATGTAGACATCTACACTATCATGTATAAGGTCAGCAAAGATACCTAGAATTGCATGTTGGAAAGTAGCAGGTGCATTACAAAGGCCAAATGATAACACTCGATAAGCATAAGTCCCCCAAGAGCAAGTAAAGGTAGTCTTGTCTTGGTCCTTAGGTTCTATTAATATTTGATTGTATCCACTATACCCATCTAGGAAGGAAAAGTATTGTTTCCCTGATAGGGTATCTAACACCTGATCTATAAAAGGTAGAGGGAAATAGTCTTTAAGAGTGGCCTTGTTCAATTCTCGAAAATCAACACAGATACGCCACTTCCCTGTGACTTTCTTTGGAACTACTACCAGTGTAGACACCCACTTACTATTGTAAATTGGGTAAATGAATCCAGCATTAAGAAGTTTTTGCAATTCTTCTTTTAATATATATTTAAGAGCTGGGTTCATTCTTCTCTGGGGTTGTCTGATGGGAGGTATACTTGTGTCTGTGTAAATGTGGTGAATACAAGTATCTGGGTGTATACCCTTCATATCGGTGTATTCCCAAGCAAAAGCTCCAGTTTGAATTTTGAGAACTTTTAACAATTGATTTTGCTGACTCTCATCTAAACCTGCATTTATATGTAGGATTTTTTCGGAACTAACCTCACATGGTACGGTATAAGATCCTAGCTGTTCTTCAATTGAAAAGACACAAGGTGTACTTGTAAATGTTGAGAGACTCATGTTTTCTTGAAATTCATCTCCAAAAATCTGGTCAAGTTGGGAAAAAGACTGAGGAAAGTCTATACATGTGGTGGAGGAAATAAATTGATTCAACATGTTTTCAATATTTTGTTCTTGAAGTGCCCAGGAAAGATCACTAACAAGGGAAATTTATTCCAGGTTTTCTTCTCCAAAAGGACAATCTAACCAAAATAATCTCTCAGCTACGGGCTGTGCTGGTGGGTATAAATCCAGTCTTCTTGTAGATAACCCATCAAAGATAACCATCTCTCCATCCATACATCTTATGAATGCATTAGCAGTAGCTAGCTAGGGTCTTCCTAAAATGATAGGATTGCCCCTAGATGGGTGTTTTGATTGTATAACCATGAAGTCCACAGAATATTCCCATGAGTCTACTGACACCATAATATCATCTAAAATCCAGTAGGTTGTACCATAATTTGATCTGCTAGTTCTAACATTGTTGGGGTAGGGTGGATGAATGGTCCTAATTGGAGAGCTTCTAAAACTGTAGTAGTCATTAGGTTAATAACAGCCCCTAGATCAATGAGTGTGTTTCCTATAGCAGTGTTGTTAATGAGAACAATTACTACAGGATTTCTTGGATTTGTATACTTCGGAATTCTAGGTTGTTCTACTATACAATCTAAGATTTCACCTATGACATGTATTGTTGGAGGGTCTTTTTGTTTCTTACCTGGTCTCTTAATGCAGAGTTCTTTTATCACTTTACCAAAGATTGGTATATCTTTAATGGCTTGTAATAAAGGAATCTTAATACAAATATTTTTCAATTCATTAATGATGTTATATTCTCGGTAAGTTACAGGTTTTTCTATTATTAGACACTTCGGATATGGAGGTGATTCATTTCCCGATATTACTTCTTTATGAGGAAGGTTATGTGTTGAAGATTTAGGAACAACCACATTTTCAAGAATGACATCATTTAAAATTTCATTAGGTATATTTTCTTCTTCATTTTCTTCTTGAATAACAACTGATGACTTAGGATGATCTTGCAAAACTCTTCTAGACCACAATTGAACTTCATGTATTGGTGTGGACGAAATAGCACATAATGGAAGAGGTAATAACCCAAGGTTATTAAGAGCTTGGATTGGTTTGTTGTTAGGATTCGGTATCGGTTGTGCGGGTTATATTGTGGGTCTTGGAGGGTTCATATTCTGGAAATGATGAGGTTGATTTGGGATAGGGGGTAGTGAAGGAGGTGCATATCCAGGTAAAAATTGTTGAACATTAGGTGGGTAAGGATAGTTAGGCATAGGAGGAGATGGTTGGGAAAAAGCGTGTCCTCTCCATCCATGAGTCCATTGCTTTTGTTGAGCATTTTGAGGAGGGTACTGTGGTGGCCAATTCTGCCAACCTGAAGTGTTCCATTGTTGCGGAGGTTGATAAGGATGGTAGTAAGGTGGAAATTGGAATGATGGATATTGACCCGAAGGTTGATCCCTAGGCTGCCAAGGCCTCCTAGATGTTTCACCAAAACTTCCACTCTTGTATACAACTTGCAACCTGGGAAACGATGGACAACTATCAGTGGGATGCTCTTTTGTACATAGGTGACAAACTGAAACATTATTTAATGAAAATTCTCTTTGAGGATGTTTAGTTCTACACCTAGGGCAGAAAATACTCATTGCTGCATGCTCTTCATCCTGTCTCTTTTTTACTTGTAGTGCATCTAGATGAGAACCCATAGCTTCTAAAATATCTGTTTTGATGTTTTCTAACAGGTTCCCTAACTCTACCCTTGTAACTCCACTAGAACTGGATGTGTTTCCTTTTGAATTCCTAGTATAAGATTCTCAAAAGTGTCTTCCACCTTTCCCACTGCTCCTAGATTAATTCCTACATAGTTCACAAATCTCTGCAAAATATTTATGAGAAATGTCTCCTACTTCCATGAGATTAAGGTTATCCAAGAATTCTTCTAAGATTACTTTAAGGAAGAGTGTTCTTACTGCATCTTCTTGAAGATCACTATATTTAGATTTGTGTAACACATAGTTAAATATTTCGAAATAGTCTTCTAGGCTCTCGTCTTCAAGCTGTTGAATTTTAAAAATATCATTGAGAGAGTCCTTTGGTCTACAGTAATCCTGATATTTCTGAAGAAACGCATTCTTCATGTCTTCCCAAGATTTAATACTAGATTCTCCTAATCCCATGAACCATCGAAGAGAAGAATATTTTAATGTGGCAGGAAAAAGTTTTAGTTTTTGGCCATCTTGTAGGTTATTGTAACTCCTACACAAAATGTCAAACTCAAATATAAATGTGTCTGGATCCTCACTACTTTTTCCATAGAAAGTTGGTAGTGAGGAAGGAGGAATATTTTTCATAGTAACATCTTGTACAGTGTCTAAGATGGGAAACTCGAAGGTACCTTCAGTTCTAACTTCTCCATCTTCTTCATCTTGTCGGACACGATCTTCATTTTCATCCTCCATGAAGATTCTATTACCAAAGAGAGAAAATCTAAGTGGCTCCTTTCTTGGTGAATATGGGATATCCCAACGTTCTTTTTCAGGAAGGGTATTCTTGTTTTTAGGAGGAGAATGATCAGCAACGTGGGAATCCAGTCCTGGAGGTTCTATTATTGTTGTGTTAATCTGTGAGATGACAATGTTTGTAGAGCTCCCAAAAAGAGCATCTACTTGTGCAGGATTAACAAAATCTACCAAATCTGGACCACCCACTATTGAAAAAGTAGTGTCTTTGGGATTTTGGACTAATGGAGGGTTAATAAGTTTCAAAATTTTACCCTTCAGAGTTTCCTCTTGTCTAAGTTCAGTCTCTATACGGGCTTGGGGTTCTTCTAGTGAAATTTCTTTATGAACAGACTGTTCTAATGTTCCTATGATTTCCTTTAAAATGTTTCCAAATAAGGTTTCTTTAGCCTTCCAAGTAGGACTATCCCCTTTAGGTGTCTTCTGATACCTTTTTGTTGAGTTAGTACTTGGGGTGGCACGTCCCCTTGTATAGGTTAGTAGAAATTTGAGTTTTAATAAATCTACCTTGTGAATATCTACACATATTCATGAAAACAAATTATAACTGAAAGAAACTTTGACTGCATAACTACTACTGCTGGGTTTTGGGGATGCCTGTTATAATAGATGGACAGGTTCTTACCTCTCGTCTTACCGTTCACCCGCCACCAGCCTAATCTAAGTTATCACTAAGTTTTGGAAGAGAAGTTCTACCTATCTCCAACTGAATTCTACCTATTTCAACTCCCCGACAACGACGCCAAAATGTTGGGTGTGTGAGCTATCTCAAATAAAAACAACACCTAATATTAATTATCAACCAGGATCAGTAAACTTAGAGTTGAAAGAAAAATATATGCCAAGGTAGAAAAGGTTCTAAAGTTTCAGGTTTGTCAGACCTAAAAATCTTTAGTAAGAAAAAAGATTGAAAGATCTTTCAAAATGAAAAACCGAGTTAAATATTTAAGAATGCATTTAAATCATAGATCATAATAGTACTAGATCATACTACTCTATCTCTATGGTTAATTAATAAGAAAGATGGAAACAAATACTGAAACACAAATTACTTCTAGAAAAATAAGAAACTACAAAATTAAACTTCCAGATAACAACTATGAACATAATCAGAGCTATGGATATTAGACGTTTAATAGGGAGAACTTGTAAATGTACATTAATTTAGACTAAACCATCTAATTCCACTCTTCTTGATTATGTACATCAAATGTAATAGGAATTGGAGTAAATGTATCGTAATGACTTTCAAAAGTAATAAGGAATCTAAATGGAAGTAAATCTAACTTAACTTCTACAAACAAATGTAAACTAAAAATCAACAAACTACTACTAACTTTAAACATTATGAACTACTGTCTATCCATATGTGAACAACATGAAACTAATGTGAGTTAGAAGCAAGTATAAGAACTTAACAAAGATGTTAAACTGAACTATATTATATTTGGAAGCAAGTAGAAAACTTGATAGATATATTTTGTTATTATTCCAGATCTTGCAACATGAACATCTTCATTAAATAGAAACTAGTCTTAAAATTAACAAACTAAAACAACTCAATGAATAGAATTATCAACTATAATTTAGAAATAAACTATTTAGAAACAACATTCATATATTTTGAATAGTAACTAAGTAACAAAATAGGTTAAAGAACTAAAGTTTGGAAGAAAGATGAGAAGAGGATGAGGAAGAAGTAAGAAAGGAGGAAACAATGATGACAATTGAATTAAAAACTCCAAATAACATAAAACAAGATTAAATTACATCTCAAACTATTAAGGAGGAATAGGAAGAATGATGATTAAGAGGAAGAAGAAATTAGATTCGAAAAAAAGCCTAAAATAATATAGAAAACACACAGGTCCGAATGATGATCTGAACGTCGGTCTGAATGGCAGTCCGAATGACGATCCGAATGGAGGAAAACATTTTAAAGGGAGGGAAAGAAGAGTTTTTGATTGATTTAATTACCAGCTGGCTTTATGCAAATGATCCTATAGTGCACAGGAAGCAGTAGAGAGATGATTAGAGGCTAAGAAATTATCTATGCAAATCATTACCTAAGAGAGAGAATGATTTTATAATAAGTAGGAAGAAGGTTGGAAATAGAAGAAGGAAGAATTAACCTACAACAAACAGGAAGAAAAACCAACAGAGGAGAAAATAAGGAAAGGAATGCTAACTATGGAAGAATTTGGAAGCAATATCTAACTATGATGATGGAAGAAGGACTGAAAACAAACTACAAATTATCAAACTGCTGAAATATTGGTCGACCATTCTAACTCAGAAGAAAGAAGGTTGTATTAACAACAAAATATTAATTACAAAGGAATGAAGGTAATACACACAGGAAAACGAATTAGATTACACACACAGAAAATAAACTAGTTAATTGCAAGAAAAGAAATGCAGAAAATGTAAATAAAAACTCCAGTTGATGAGGGGCTCTTCCCAAAAATAGGAGGGTGAACTAGCTCAACTTAAACGACTATAAATAAATTAAGCAATATAAAAATGAAATGGTATGGGACTTTGACCAGTGGTTCAAAACACTGATGGTGCGGGTTAGCTTCGACATGAATGAGGTCCAGAACAAAGAGTGGTTTATTGCTGCACTATTACCTCACATTTGGTTACCGCTAATGCAACAGAATATTACAACCCCGAGTGAGGCCCTAGAAATCACAATGCAGTTAGAAGCTTCACCGATTGGCGAAAACACAGCCGGTATGTCACAAATTCAAACGCAAGTTTCCAACATCACAATACAGTTGCAGGACCTAAAGAAGGATAAGGAACACCACGTGGAGGCTTGGTGCACGTGCTTGTAAAATTAGTCGCAACAGATCTAATGAACAAGTAAATCAATCACAACAGATGAAAATAGAAAATATGGTGTAAAACTGTGCAAAACATGCATCAGTGCTCAATATCCTAGTAAGGGTGAATGATTACAATAAAATATAGTAACAATAACTGAGCAATTCGAATTGCCTAATGAGGTCATTCGAATCACTGAATGGAGTAGCTTGACTCCAACTTGGAGTCCTCATCATCAATCAGTGGTGGTCATCAATACACAAGAACCAGTCATCTAGGTGTCAATCTGAGTCTAACTGAGTGTAACATGTGTAACTGAAGTGTGTAGCACTGATATAGGGAAGTGGGATCAGTGGAGGGCACATGGGAGGCTAACTGAAGTTAGAACAAGTAATCTAGTCAATCTGGAGGTCCAATGGAGTGAAACAGTCAGTCGGGAGTGAAACTAGCCTCAAATCAGGGAGAATCGGAGCTAACTGAGTGTAATTGAAGTGGAATTGCAGTGGTAGGTGAAGAAGTGCGCCCTTCTCTGGTAGTAGGTGAGAATTGGGCGCCTTCTTGACTAGGAGGGCTAATGAACTGATGTAAGAAGCTCCCGGGTGCTAGAATAAGGTGGCTAAGGTGCTGGAGGCATCAACCTGGTGACTGGGATGCATGCAAACCCTAGAATTTGCATGCAAACCCTAATTGCATGCAAGATCCTGAAAAAGATGATGTGGATATCCGAACACCCCCCATCAAGCTAGACTCTGATGTGCAAAAAATAATGTGGGGCCCTGGTAACTAAGACCAAAGGTCACCCCAATACAATAATCCCAAAAATGCTGAAAATAAACTAAGTGAGGAAAGAGGGAAAACCCAGTGGGAAGAAAGCCCGCCCTCAAGCTAAAGCATAATAATGGATCAATCTATCTCCACCATGATAGAACTCACCCCCAACAGTGAATGGAGGTAAGAGAATTTCTTCTCAATGAAGCTCTTGGTGAAGATGTCTGCAATTTGCTCATCAGTAGGGCAATATTGCAGAATGATGGTGCGATCATGCACCAACTGTCGAATGTAATGCATATGAATCTCACTGTGTTTGGTCCTCTGCCGCTGAACTGGATATGTGGAGATATTTATAGCACTTTTATTGTCACAAAATAGGATAGTCGAAGTAGTGCCACCAAAACCAAACTCGGAAAGAATACTCTGCAACCAAACTGCCTGAATGTAGGCATTGACTGCCCCTCGATACTCTGCCTCTGCTGAAGAAAGTGCAATCGCTACTTGCTTTTTGTTGGACCAGAAAATAGCACCATGACCAATCATGAAAACATAACCGGAAGTGGACTTCTGATCAATGCTATCACCTACCCAATCTGAATCAATAAAACCAATGAAATCAAGCTCAGAATCTACAACATAATGTATGCCAAAATGTTTTGTACCTTGCACATACTGCAAGATCCGCTTGGATGCTTGCTAATGAAGCTCATGGGGCTGCTGCATATACCTTGACACGGCACTCACGGAATATGAAATATTAGGCCTTGAGTGTGTCAAATAAGGTAGTGAACCAATCAACTGTCGATACATGCTGCAATCTGCAAGCGGTGTAGAATCTCCCTCCTCAAGACTGATTCCTGAGAGGAATGGGAATGGGTTTTCCTTACATTCAGCCATATTAAACTTCAATAATAGGTCGGAAGCATATTTTTGCTGAGATATAGTGATCCCATCAAAATTTTGAGCTATCTCCAAGCCCAAAAAGTGACTCAGCAATCCCAAATCGCTCATGTCAAAAGCTAGATTTAAGGCAGTTTTTAGCTTGTTTATTGAAGTAAGAGTGCTACCAGTAATGAGAATATCATCAACATAAAGTACAATAACCAACAAATTAACTTTAACTCGCTGAAGATACACATTCGGATCAGATTTGTATCTTTGGAAATTCTGAGAAAGTAGGAAGGAGTCCATCTTTGCGTACCAAGCTCTTGGGGCCTGTTTTAACCCATACAAAGATTTCTTCAATCTGCAAACTAATGATGCATCTGATGTGTATCCCTATGGATGTTGCATATATACCTCTTCAGTAAGGTCTCCATGTAGAAATTCACTCTTCACATCCATGTGGTGCACTTCCCAGTGCTTGGATGCGGAAATAGCCAAAACAAGGCGGATGGAATCCATCTTTGCAACCGGTGCAAAGGTCTCAGTGTAGTCCACTCTTTGGACTTGGGAGAAACCTTTTTCCACCAACCTTGATTTGTATTTGCTGATAGAGCCATCAAAAGCAAATTTCGTGTAGTAGACTCATTTACACTTCACAGATTTTCTTCCAGGTGGAAGAGAAACTAGCTCCCATGTATTGTTCTTTTGAAGAGAACTGTACTCTTCATCCATGGCACTTTTCCATCTTGGATCTTGGTGGGTAGAATAGTATGATGTGGGATCTGAACCAGTCATCAAATAAAAAATCTTAGGAAGTAATGGATCAGAAATAGAAAGAGCCATACTTGCTCTCTGAAAGTCTGCTCTTGTTCGTCTCGGATCAGCAGGATTTCCAAGGTTCGAACCAGCAGATTGAAGAGTGTTTTGGGGCCACTTTGGTAACTGAGGAGGATCATAATGGTCGGATTCCGAACCTGATATGTCATGATCATCATGTGCTGCTAAAATATCAGAAATATCAGAAATATCAGAACTCATACCTTCATTATCGCTGCACGGATATTCTTCTGGTGAAGGCGATGAAACGACAGTCTCTTCCTCGACTAGTTGCAATTCTTGAAGCGGTTCTTTAAATTGCACACTGCGCTCTATGAATATCTTTTTAGATCTTATATCCATGAGTTTATATGTTTTTTATTCTTCCCCATATCCTATCAGTATGCACTCAATACTTTGTGGATCCAAAGCTCGTCTCTTCTTGGAAGGAATTCTAGCCCATGCAGTAGAGCCAAAAACTCTCAAATTTGACACATCCGGTTTGTGACCAAAGAATGCTTCGAAATGAGTCATACCTTTCACGGATGAATGTGGAACACAGTTCTATATGTATGCAGCAACATTGATTGCTTCAGCCCAAATATTTGCAGCCAAACCTTTTGATTCAATCATGCATGTAGCCATCTCTTTCAGTGACTGATTTTTCCTTTCCGCTACACCGTTCTGCTGGGGTGTGTAAGGAACTGTATGTTGGAACTGAATTCTGATTTGGGCACAAAGTTGCAGCAACTCGGCCTTGATATATTCTCCACCATTATTAGATATAAGAGCTTTGATCTTGCTCTCAGTGGCGGTCTCAACAGAAGCCTTAAAATCCTTGAATTTTCCAAGCACTTCTGACTTGTTTTTGAGAAAAAATACCCATGTAAAGCGGGAAAAATCATCAATAAATGTCAAATCATACCTTGAACCATTTAATGACGTATGGGGCAGTGGACCACTGATATGAGAATGTATCAACCCCAAAACTGTAGAAGCTCTGCTAGCTTTGCCGTGGTCGAATCTGTGCTCGGGGTGCTTCCCAATAATGCAACCAATGCATATTCCCTTCGAGGAACGGAGTTGTGGAAGACCATCTACCATGGAATTGTTTGATAACAGCAGAAAATAATTATAATTAAGATGTCCAAATATTTCATGCCAAATCCTACTAACCTCATTACCATGTGTGCAAAGAGCAGTGGGCTTTGCAAGTGGAATAAAGTGTGAAAACTCATATCATTTTGCAGTGTGGTTCGCCTTTCCAACTGCAACGAGTCTTCCACTTTTGATATCAGAAATTTCAACTGTATTAGGGCTGAATGTAACTTGCTTCGGTTCACCAGTGTGTGTCATTTGATACATAGAAAGAAGATTTGAAGCCAAGGAAGGCACATAGATAACATTCTGAAAGCTTCCATGATCTACATGAATCGTACCTTTTCCCTTTGAAGAAATTTTTGAGTCATCTCCCAAATGGATGGGGATGGAGCTGTTTGGATTGAATGAAGAAAAATAATCAATATTTGCAGCCATATGATTCAATGCACCCGAATCTATCAAGAGAGTAGTGGGCTTCGAAACAGTTGCCATGAGTGCTTCTCCTCTTTCATGACCATCATTCCTATTCTTCTTCCTTGCACTGTCAGGAAGAGTTATGTTGTTCTTTTCCAAAAGGAGGGCCATTTGATCTATAGTCTTCTTCATACATGAACTTTCGGGATGAAAGCCACGGTTGCAATAAGTACATTTAGATTTTTGGTTACCTTCTTTGCCCTTTTGCTTGAACTTCGAACTGGATGGTGCATCCGTTTGTTTTCCTTTCTCTCTTTGCTTGTGAGGTTCAAATTTGGGCTTCTCCTTCTTTTGCTTTCCTTTACCATTCGAGATCTTGGGTCCTTGAACATATAGGGCTGAATCTTTGGAGCTTATGGACCCCATTTGAATCAAATTATCATGCTCTTTTGTGACGGACTCAATGAAGGCATTCAAGGTAGGCATCTTCCAATTCGGGGTAGTTAGCCGACCGGAATTGAAAGTAGAGACAAATACCGAATAATCTTTACCAAGCTTGCTGAGAATGGAGAGGATCAATTGCTTATCCTCTTTGATAACTCCACTGTTCTTCAACTGCATGTTCAATTTCTTGAATTTTGTGAAGAATTCATTAATGGTCTCAAAATTCTTAGGACTAAGGGCAATCAATTCATTCTCTAATTGAAAAGCCCTAAGCTCGTCTTGCTTGCCAAATAGTGTTTCAAGTTGCTCCCATATAGCTTTTGGATTCTTCAATCCGGTGAGATGGAAGTGAAGATCTTTGGAGATGGAGAGACAAAGAAGACCATAAGCTTCATCAAGCTTGTTGTACTGTTTGGTTCTATTTGACAAGGTGTTTGGCTCCAATTCAAGACCAAGAGTGACTCAGTAGTAACCTTTTGAACGTAATATGATCTCCATATCATCTTTCCAATCAAAATAATTGAATGGGGTGAGGATAGGCTTTGAAGAAGAGTATTCTATCGCTAGGAGCGAGTGCACACTAATGTAGAAAGGCTTGCAAGGGCAAGGTAGCGAATGCAATTGATGGAGACAATAACCTGCAAATCACAATAAAACCAAGAACAATGAGGTCGAACAATCCACCCTTTTAGAGTTGCATCACACCTGGGATTGGAGATCAAGCAATGTTGAATGGGTCCAATGTATCAATTCCAGGATTTATGTGGAAACTCAAGCTTCTAGAGTGGTATTGGAAGTATTTTCAAGCTTTGCATGCACAGGAGCGAATACCCTTGAGATCTTTCATGCCAAAACTTTTGTAATTTTCGAGCAAATTCACTCAAATCTTCCTGTAGAAACACCTGTAGAAAAGAGATCTTGTCCCTGCAATGGCTTTGATACCATGTAAAATTAGTCACAACAAATCTAATGAACAAGTAAATCAATCACAATAGATGAAAATAGAAAATATGGTGTAAAACTGTGCAAAACATGCATCAGTGCTCAATATCCCAGTAAGGGTGAATGATTACAATAAAATACAGTAACAATAACTGATCAATTCGAATTTCCTAAGGAGGTCATTCGAATCACTGAATGGAGTAGCTTGAATCCAACTAGGAGTCCTCATCATCAATCAGTGGTGGTCATCAATGCACAAGAACCAGTCATCCAGGTGTCAATCTGAGTCTAACTAAGTGTAACATGTGTAACTGAAGTGTGTAGCACTGATATAGGGAAGTGGGCTCAGTGGAGGGCACATGGGAAGCTAACTGAAGTCAAAACAAGTCATCTAGTCAATCTGGAGGTCCAACGGAGTGAAACAGTCAGTCGGGTGTGAAACTAGCCTCAAATCAGGGAGAATCGGAGCTAACTGAGTGTAACTGAAGTGGAACTACAGTGGTAGGTGAAGAAGTGCACCTTCTCTAGCAGTAGGTGAGAAGTGGGAACCTTCCTGACTAGGAGGGCTAATGAACTGATGTAAGAAGCTCCCGGGTGCTAGAATAAGGTGGATAAGGTGCTGGAGGCATCAACCTGGTGACTGGGATGCATGCAAACCCTAGAATTTGCATGCAAAACCTAATTGCATGCAAGATCATGAAAAAGATGATGTGGATATCCGAATAGTGTTGTTGGGTGGAAGGGCATACAAAAGATAACTACCCATATTTCCGTAATTATCTAGTATCAGGAGCACTGAATCCGTTGAATGGCACGGGTATGTCGTGGTGTCGCATCTGTCGGGTATATGGACACTAGCATGAGGAGTGTCAGTACATGCAGAAAATGGTAACACAACCGATGAACTTATATTGCACTTTCTGCAAATCTGTGGCCCATGATGATAAGGACTGCCATGCATATGGCTTTCTTCAGGAAAGAGTGTATGATGCTTACAATGTGAAGGATGTAGCACCACAATTGGCGGTGGCCCAGCTGCCACCGCAGCCATAGATGCAATTCGCACCTCAACCGCAGCAACAGTTTGCTCAGCAAATGCAATTTGTTTAACAATCGTAGTATGTCCAATAGCTGTAGTATGTTCAATAGCCGCAGTATGCTCAGGGAGGGCAGCTGTAGCCAAACCCTATGCAGCAGTAGTTCCACCCACCGCAGTATCCGCAGCAAGGGGGATTCCGTGGCGGATTTCAGGAAGGATGTGGTGGAGGTTTCGGAGGTCGCGGAGGACGACGAGGTCATGGCTCAGTTCAGTTTTATAACTGTGGAATGTTGGGGAATTATAAGAGAGACTGCCCACTACTGCCGATGCAATGTACATATTGCTTAGTTGTTGATCATACTATTGAAAATTGTTCACAGTTAATTGCATGATGGCAGGCTGGAAATATGCAGCAAATTCAGAACCAAAACTAGAACCAGGTGCCAAATCAGAATACACCGTCGAACCAAAATCAATGACTGCTAGGCCAGATACCTCAGAATGTGAACCAGCCTGCGAACCAACTGGTAAACCATAATCAAGGGCCGACTGTTGCGATAATTGTTGCAGAATCGAGGGCGCAAGATGTTGATGTCACCGTTATCACTCGTGGAGGAGCAACGACAGGCATAGATGGTTCATAGTCGATGCTCCGGCCAGCTAAGACGAAGAAAGCACAGTTTGATATTGATGCATAGCTTGATGCATTTCTTCAAGTACATAATTCCATGGCGAAAATGCGCATGAACATCCAGATTGGGGACTATGAGGTTGACTCAATCATTTTGGATCTCAGATCAAATGTTAACATTTTGACCAAACAGGCATGGCAGAAGATGGGGAACCCATAGTTGAGCTAGTCCCCAATGTAGCTATGACTGCCTAATTAGGCCACTGTAACACCGATTGGGCACGTTTCGCTCCTCATTGTAGATATCGAAGGCATGACGATGATAACTGACTTTGATGTTATTGAAGTCGTCGAAGGTGGAAAGTCCTATCCCGCGTTGTTGTGGAATGGATGGGCTAATGACACTCGCGCAGTTATTGAATTTAAGAGACGCATGATGACTTTTGAGAACCGGGATCTCCGCATCATCACTCCATTGGATCCTGCAGAAGGATGACGCTACCTTGAACTAGTGAAGGATGAGATTGTACCTGGATGGGATCACGCATACAATATTTTAGAAGATTACGTTCATCCCACTATCGACGGAGAAGTCGGTTGGTGCGGTTCCAGATCTGCTACTTCTTATTCTAAAGATGCTTTAGAAAATTGGCAGAATCGTATGCATGAAGTTGCATTCAGAAAGTGTGGGTTGGGTACACAGTCGCTGTGTCACGTTGCAATCGAGTCTGTTGAGTTTCCAGTATATGAAGGACTATCAAGAGTGTCTGATTTTTTGGTTGCATTTGAAGCTAGGGTATCGAAACCACAGTGAATGCTGGCGATGGAGGACGCACTGAAGGATACTCCAGCAATATGGTGGGAAAACCAAAAATAGTTGATTGTTTATTGGCCGCAGTGTCGACGGATACTAATGGTTCATTTTGGCGACATTGAAGTTTATCACACCGGGCAGTATGACGGGCAGAATAACCTGGGTGATCACCTAATGGAATGTCAGACTCTGTGGAAATTGCGACCTAGGGATGAATGGGTCCATGCTTTCGTTTTTACATTGGACAACATATCGTGCTCTTGGTATGTTGCAACAGAGTTGTGAGGTGAGATTACAACTTCGTTGGAACTGACAGTGTGTTTGACTCAGAATTTCAGTTTCGCAGATACCAATCCAGATGTACACAATGCCTTACAGCTTATCAGCAATGATGTGCTGAAGGTTATTCCTGTTGCATACCCAGCAGATCCACATACCTGTTGTCATATGCAGTCACTAATGGAATGCTACAATATCAATGGTGGGCCAGTACATGATGATGACCCGCGGGATGTGAACATCCCAGAGACCGAAGGCAGTCGGGGGTATCGCAGCACCCGACGTGCCCACAGATGCGGTTAATCAACCATTGAAACTCCGGAAGGTCAACATCGGGTCGCAGAAGAAGCCGAAATTCACAAATGTTGGAGACTATCAGGATGAGGAGATGATGGAAAAAATTAAAGAGTTGCTACACGAGTTCTAGGATCTATTTCCCACAAAGTTTTCAGAGATGAAAGGGATACTAGGATATTTAGGCGAGATGAAGATCCCATTAAAGCCCGATGTGAAACCGATTAGGCAGCGACCATACCACCTGAATCCGTGACATAAAGAGCGAGTTAAGGCAGAGATCGACAGGATGTTAGATGTTGGAATCATCGAACCCATTGAAGAATCAGAGTGGATCATTCCTATGGTTGTTTAGGATAAGAAGACTGGTGAGGTGCGCATCTGTGTCGAATTGCGGAAGTTGAACAATGCCTGCTTACATGATCCATTTCCAACGCCTTTCACCGATGAAGTGCTAGAAGGCGTAGGTGGTCAGGAGATGTATTCTTTTACGGATGGCTTCTCTAGTTATCACCACATTAAGATTGCGAAGGAAGATCACCATAAAACCACCCTTATGACTGAGTGGGGATGTTTTCAGTACATGGTGATGCCATTTGGGCTAAAAAATGCATCGACGGTGTTTTCTCGGGTCGTTGTCACCGCATTTTGGGATTTCATTCAGAAGTTCCTGCAGGTTTACATGGATGATTGGACGGTGTATGGTCTGGTCAGTGACCATTTGGCGAACTTTCGACTGATGTTGGAACTGTGTCGACAACATCAGATATCGTTGAACTTAAAGAAATGTGTCTTTTGTGCACCATTTGGGATATTGTTGGGGCATATTGTGTGCAAAGAAGGACTATTGGTGGATCCCGCAAAGATAGTGCTGATTTTGAGTTTATCGCCACCTACCATGGTCAAGCAGCTAAGGGTGATGTTGGGGTGTTTGTCACCCTACATGTCAATTAATTACAACTCACACAGGATGCTCAATATAAAATGTCAACCCAGGGTAGATCTTTTATTTCAATGGCAATATGTACAATCTATGCATAAACAATTCAAGTAGTTGATTAAATAAATGGAAATGAATAATCCTACCTATCTGCTCAGCCAAGCTCATTCCATAAAGAAAACTAATCTAACTCATGCATCTAGGAATTCAAAGTACAACTACCTTCCTACAGAAATCAACCTACCAGCAATTACTGATCTAAGAATATAAATGAACTAGATTACTTTTGCAAGAAGTTAAATCCTATAATTATCAAACTACAATATTCAATCTTTACCAAAATGATCCATCCAGCAGCTACTGTTAATTAATCTCAGTCTGTCTAACCTAATGAATTCAATGAAGATACAACAGCAACCAGAAACTATACTTAAGCTTGAACTCGAAATTGATAATTACTGGAAATCCTAGAAAGCATAAATGACTGGAAAGGAATTGAAGCTGAGCTCGGCTGTAACAGCTAATTAAAACACACATGCATTAAACTGAACTAACCTACATAGTCGACTGTCACACCACGCAGTTATAGCTATTCAAAATGCAATGATCAACTACCAAAGGAAATGCGATTACTGATTCTCTGTTGGAGCTAACAGTAACATCTAAATAATTCCACACCACACAACATGAAAGAAACTAAATTAATCTACCTACTTAAATCGGCTATCTCTATGAGAAGGCGGGCCTTGTCCTTCTAACAGAGACGCCATGGATTACCACAAGTTAAAACTCAGAAATGAAGAACACTGCTCTTATATTAAAAATGGAAATCAACAGTCTTAGCTCTTTGTTACAGTTCATGTACAATGAATATTATCCAACCCCATGCTTCGAGAGCCTTCCTATATTTATACATGGAGAATACAGTTCGTGATCCACTAAAATCGTGCAGCATTGAAGATCTCTTATCTTGATGCTGCAGAGTTACAACTAAACCGTTATAGCCGTATTAAATGGGGTTGTTAATCATGAAGGATGTTGTTACTCTTAGCAATCAATGGATCAATGGATTAGAAAACTGGAAGGCGACCTATTTGTCGTAGCTATGCTCTGTTTCAACGAAGACCTATTATAGCTTCACGTGGAGAGATGCGTTGTCCCTTGGAATATGAGGAATCAGATCTTGAAGAGTGACAATGGGCATCATGTGTGATTCTTTCCCAAGGCGTTGCAGCTGATACACCTATGCTTTGAACTTTGACTAAATGAAATCACACAAGTCAGCATAAATCAAAGACTAGAATTCAGAACTTTAACAATCTTAGGCATAAAATAAATAAAGCAATAATGAATTATACCTGTTAAGATTCTTGATTGATCTAGAAGAAAGGCATGTATAAAGCTTGTGAAAATAGGATGTAATCAGGGAAAATTGTGTAATAAGTATGGCCCAAAAGGGACAATTCCTGGACCCAACATCTCCCACCAACTATCTAATTGCATGTCCTCATGCAACAACCTCCACTAGTCCGAATCTAAGTCCAAGTTGTATCTGTGAAGATTGGTGATATTGTAGGAAAGTTCTAGTGGTTCCCCATAAGGCACAAATCCATAGCAGGCTATCCATCTCTCCCAACATAGCTGTTCCTGTAAGGATTCATAGGTAGCCATATGAGGGGAAATTTGAATCTCAATCCAATCCACCAGTTTCCACATGTTTTCATGCACTGCACATACCCAGGAACCCTTGTCAAAGCTTGCTTGAAATTCTCAAGGTAGTATGGATCCCCTTCCCTCAAGGATGAAGAAGAATATAGCCATCTGTATTCACTACCCTCCAAAGCATATTGCTGCATATTAAAAATCATCGGGACACAGGTAGTGAGAATTCTCCATCGCACATTTTCAAAGTATTGGGCAATCACAGGAACCCTGAGAGATCCAGCATGATTTGCTATGAGTTCTCTTGGAGACCAAGGTTCACTCCTAATCCAGAGGGTATAATCTTCTTCATTCTTTGTGATGGTTTGGAAAGAATCTCACCATTTCACATGGTTGATGAAAAAAGAGCCAAACGCCCTCAGCTGAACATCCCCCAAACAGGGAAAAGGGTTGGAGTGAGAGTCAATGTAAGAGTCCCTATTATGTAAATATAATTCACATAACAAATGATGATCCTCAAAATCACTTCCTAGGAAAGTTTCTAAGAACTGGGTGGATGTTTCTAGATCAGGTGATCTCCCTTCCTTCAAGGCCCTCAATTTAAATATAGTTGTCTACTGTGATGAACCTGCAATAATTAATTAATGCAAATACATGAGATATCAGAAATAACAAAACTCAGAATCACTTTTATATTGATCACAGGCCACTTCGAGGGGGTAACCTCCTTTGAGCAAGCTCAATACAATTAACTTCACGGTGGATTCAATGACCTCAACACACACTTATATACTAAGTCTATGCCCAATACTATGAGTCAAAACCATGGGACATATAATACTACGGGATGACTTACAAAGCATATGCGTCCAATACTATGGGTCAATACTATGGGCTAATATAAACTATGGATCGACAAATACTATGGGACGACTTACAAAGCATATGTGTCTAACAAAAATATACTAACATAGTAAAGACTAGGGTTGACACGGGTTCCTAACATCCCCTCTCCCTTAGAAAAAGATTTGTCCTCAAAGCTTTGATTGGAGAAATTGCTGCAGAATCTGAAGGAGTGGTTCCCCGGTAGCATCCTCGGGTTGCATTTCGGGCCACTGGCGCCTTTGGAGTGTTAGGGAGGATTGCTTGGAAGGCTGTAGATGAAGAAGAACCCTATCAGCTGCGTGAAAAATGCGCTCAGAATGGTGTTGATCGGCTTGTTATTTCAGGTGAATTCTGGCCATGTGAAGATTGTCCTGCGGATTGAGAAGAATCTGATTGCGGTTGTGACGAACCGAGTCAATTTCCTAAACTAGGGAGTTGCTAAGGGTGTATGGAAGAAGAACTGGTGGTGTCTGTCCATAGACTGCTTCATATGGTGTCCTTTGAGATGTGGTATTGTACCACCAGAGCACTGCCAGGAAATCCATAGAAATAGTTGGCCAAAGTTGTGTAGGGATGGGCAAGGGTTTGAGCAATCTCGAAAGGAGTTTCGTTTCACCCTTGTGGACCTGGAAAGTATCACAGTCAGCCACCATATGTTGAATTGTCATTTTCAGTCCCTGCCAAAAGAAGTTACATTGTTTCTGGTCATACATTTGGAAGAACCCAGAGTGCCCTGTTGATGAAGAAGCATGGAGTTCATAGAAGAGATAGCCCTGTTGAACATATTGCAACCAATTTGGAACAAGCAGAGAAAGAGCTGTAAGAGAAACTGGGTCATCAATTGTGCGAGAAGGAGCATCTGCCACCATATTGTCCTTAACCTTCTTGTAAATGATCACATAGGGATAACCCATGAGTTGGATAACCCATGTCAGGTGTGGTGGGTAGGAGACCCATTGTTCCAGAAAATTTTCCAGACTCTAGAGATCAGTTTTGATGCAGAAATAATTCCCTAATAGGTATGGTTGCCACTTCTGTACTGCATGCAAAATAGACATCAGTTCCTGCTGAGAGGTAGATGCGACTAACTTCTTATCGGAAAGGTCTCTTGAAGGTGGCAAGCTCATTGGTTCAGCAAAGACACCTGCATATCTATCCAAGGAAGTAGTGGAGACCGTTGATGGGTGCATCTGAATGGAATGGAGCTGAGTGATGACACCATGTGAATTCTTCTTAAGGATTTTTTCCAGGCGATGTGAACTGATGATGCGAAGAGACCCTGGTTGTAAGCCCATTAATTTTTCTTGTGCCCCATTGAGTGAAAACTGCATCCAAAGTTCCGCAAAATCCCATAAGATGGGGCCGAGTGTGCGTAACCATTGAACGCCCAAAACCACATCACATCTGCCTAAGGACAAGGCAAACATGTCAGAGCGCAGGTTATAATATTCCATAGAGATACGCACATTGTGACACTTCCCCTTGCAAGGTAAGGTGCCCCCATTGGCAACCATGACTTCAAAGTTGGAGCAAGGATGGACAAAACAATCATCCTGTTTGGCAATCCGAGGGTCAATGAAATTATGAGTTCTACCAGAATCAATGAGTATGGTAAGAGGGAGCTTCTTGAAGTATCCCATAACTCGCATTGTTTGTGGGGTGGTGATGCCGGTTACAGCATGGAGAGAGATCTTGGGTGGGTCGTCTTGATATGGGGTGTCAACAGGCGGGTGTTGAATGTCAACCTGATCATCTATTGTATCTGGAGCTTCTTCATCAAGTTCGGAGGTAGGCAGAGAATCCACATCCAAGAGATAGAGCTTTTGTTGAACACATCTATGTCCCCGAGTGAAATTCTCATCACAATTATAACAAAGCCCTTTTTCTTGGCGTGCCTGCATCTCTGTTTCAGACAAATGCTTGATAGGAGTTGGTTGAGGAGCAGGCGTGATGGGAGGTCATTGGGAACCCATATTTCTGAAGGGAACAAAGGTGGGTTTGGAGCGTTGTTGAGTTGCGATCTTGTCCTCTTCCAACTTAGCCAACCCTAGGACTTCCATTATCGTGTTGGGACAGAACATTTTGACCTCTGAGCGGATTTCATCCTTGAGACCACTGATAAAACAACTCCTATAGAATTCATCAGACAATCCTTCTGTGTGATTGACCAGTTTCTCAAATTCTGTCTGATACTCTCTCACTGTGCCAATTTGGTGAAGTTTAGTGAGTGCTCCTGTGAAGTCATCAAAAGCACTAGGACCAAATCGTGGCAAAAGGAGTTGGAAAAAATATGTCCAGTTTGGCTTGGGATGATCTTTGATGTACCAATGGTACCATTGAAGGGCTTCTTTTTCCAAATGAAAGGTTGCAAGTGGAACTTTTTGGACATCAAAAATATTATGCAGACTGAAATATTGTTCTACTCGGTATATCCATCCAGTCGGATCGGTACCATTGAAGAGAGGAAAATTAAGCTTCGGCCCATGAAAATTGTTGGAAGAAGAGAACCCGGTGGCTGTAAAATATTCTGGCTATCAGTTATTGTTCATGGCTGAATCCTGAAGATGGAGGCTGAGAAATTTTTCATCCAGATCTTGGAGTTTGGTTTGGATGGCTACAAGTGCTTCCTCCATGGTTTTTGCTCCTGCATGGGTGACAACCACAACCAAGAGGTTTTTTGTTTTGTTTTGGAAATGGATAGAAAACACAAACAAAAGCTTAATTAGTAAAGGAAGATTTGGATTTGGGAAAAACTCGGATGGGTAATTGGGGTATGACTAGGTTTTGGACACTTTCTGATGGACAGGGAAGCAAAAAATGGGGATTTCATAAGCGGAGTGAAAGAATGAGAAAATTTGGTAGAGAGGGACAAAGAAGCAGAATTAGGAAAGAAACACGGTGGCAAAATTTGAAGGCGTTTGGGTGAAAATTGAAGGAGTTATGGCAAACCCTAAAAATAGACAAATGTGGGATTTCTGGTCTTGGGAAGTGGAATTTGGGATAGGGTCTTCAAAAATAAATATGCAGAATGGGATTGCAGTGATGTCAGTGAAGTTTCAAGGAAAACAGAGTTGAAACAAGGGAGATATGGCCGAAAAACATAAATTTATTTATTTATTTTTCAGAAATGGATCGACAACAGCGGCGCGGAAGGGATCCGCAATAGATGGATCTGCAACGGCACGGACGAGATCGAAAACCGCTGGATCTGAAACGGTGACTGGATCTGAAATGGCGACTAGATCTGAAATGACTTTCAGAATAGATCTGAAACGGCTAGATCTAGAGAGGAAGTGATTAGCAACAGTTCAGCTAAAAATAGATATGGACCCCAGGTATGTGTGGCTTCCTATCGGTTCAGGGGATTCACTCGGCCACCAATGTTGTCTGAAGGCTTGCGTATTGGGGTAGTACCCCTCATTCCACGGCTCAGGTAAAACTGATAACTGCTTTGCCACAAACGACAGCTCTTGGTTTACCTCACGGGTGGGAACTAGTCAATCAGGTAGGGGTCGTTGCCCTTTTCGCTGCCAGGTCCTCTTAATGGGCCAGCTACTTTGGGTTTCCTGTGGTACTCCTCCCAATGAGTTTTAGGGCTTATGCCCAAGTACTTCCCACAGTTAAGAGGATAGGGGTTATCCCCAAATCCAAACTTGCAACGGATGCGAAAAAAAATTTGGCAGAAATTCCACCCAACAAGCCCAAGAAAGTGCTCTAATACCAGATGTGATGAACCTGCAATAATTAATTAATGCAAATACACGAGATATCAGAAATAACAAAACTCAGAATCACTTTTATATTGATCACAGGCCACTTTGAGGGGGTAACCTCCTTTGAGCAAGCTCAATACAATTAACTTCACGGTGGCTTCAATGACCTCAACACACACTTATATACTAAGTCTATGCCCAATACTATGAGTCAAAACCATGGGACATATAATACTACGGGACGACTTACAAAGCATATGCATCCAATACTATGGGTCAATACTATGGGCTAATATAAACTATGGATCAACAAATACTACGGGACGACTTACAAAGCATATGCGTCCAACAACAATATACTAACATAGTAAAGAGAAGGGTTGACATGGGTTCCTAACATCTACTCATGGAGAAAGACAGGGTAAGAGGGGATGGAGCCCTACAACTCAGTAATTCTAGGGAAAGAGTATACATTTGGTATTTTTCTTGCTGCAGGATCTTGAGTTTCTTCAATTTCTCCAACTTTTCTCCCAACTTTTTCTGAATGTTTTCCCACCAGATCTTCTGGAAGAATAACTCCTCAGCCCACTTTTCTCTCAACTCCCTGATGGTATTTCTATGTTCATGGAGAGGGACCATCCTTATTCTGCACTGAGTAATATATTTATGCCATTTATCCAGCTCAAGATTTAGCTAGAGAATCTTTTTCTCTAACAATTGAATTCTCCTATCTTCCACCTCCTTTTCATCATCAGAGTCTAGATCAATGATTGACTGAGAGGGTTGTAATTCCACCTTGTCCCCTGATGTACTAGCCTCCTTATTTTGATTTGGGAGTGTAACAGTTTCATCTTCCATGGGTGTTGCAGTGGCCTGTGTCTGTATTGCAGTCTCAACAATTGAATTCGAGGATGCTGGTTCTTGTGTAACAACATCTTCTTTTTGTTCCTCAACCTTCTCGACTTCAGTCTGTTTTGCTGGATCAAAGAATAATTCTGAGAGTACTGGTTCTTGTGTAACAGTACCCTCTACCTGAGTATCAACCTCAACAACCTCAATATATGTTGCAGTCTCAGCAAATGATTTTAGGAATGCTAGTTCTTGTGTGACAACATCCTTTCTTTCCTCTTCAATCTCATCCATCTCAGTCTGAGTTGCAACTTCAACAAATGTTTTTGAGGACACTAGTTCTGTGTAACAATGTCTTCTTCTTGATCCTTGATGTCAACTATTTCTCTCTGAGTTGCAATTTCACTATATATTTTCAAGGGTGCTGGTTCTTGTGTAACAGTACCCTGCTTTTCAATTTCTTCAAACTGCTGAGACTGTTCCTGAGTTATCTCAAATTTTTCTGACTGATGAGACTAGTCCTGGAGTAATTCAGTATCCCCTAATTCCTGAGACTGTACTGTTTCATCTTCTCCTATATTCAAATCAAGGACTAGACCCATTTCTAACTCATTTTCCTCCATCATCTCTGCCTATGGTTCTTTTTCTTCCTCCTACTCTATCTGTTCAGGCTTTTGTGCTACCAATCCCAGCACCATAACTCTGTGTCCTACTGCAAAGAATGTGTCTCCACACTCTGGGAAAAAAATCTCTCCTTGTTCCTTGTTTTCTAATGCAAGAGATGAATTTTCTAAGAAATTTGCAGCATTTAACAATGTGTTCAAATTCTTCTCTGCTTCTTTCCCAGCTACTTTCTTCCATCTTTCCAACTTAGTTTGTAGTGACTGCACCTCCTCCTTTAATAATTCATTTTCAAACATGAGATTTTCAATTTGGGGTTCTTCTATGGGAGATTCTCGTGTAACAGCAGGTGACTTGGGTTTAAAATGGGAATTGTATATCTACCCCAGTTACAGGTGATACCTCTGTCATAGGTAATTCAATATCCGCTCCAGTTGTTTTTGTTGTTTCTACTGCTTCTGTTGTCTCTGTCGCTTCTGTTGTTACAGTTGTTTCTGTTGTTACAGTCGACTGAGTCCTTATTTTCCTCACCATTCCCGATGGTTGTTCTTCACTGCTTACTGCTGGTGGTGCTGTGACAGCTTTGGTTTTTCTTTTCTTTGTTGTGGTGGATGTCTAACCTTTGTTCCCTGGCCTTTTTCTTCATTTCTTTGACACAGGGGTCTCTTCTTCAGTCTTCTCCTCTTCAATAATGGTCCCCCTTATTTCAGGGGAGGATTCAACATTCAATACCTCCACATTTCCTTCTCCTGCTGCCTCTGCCTGATACTCCTCCTCTTGGATTTCTACTCATGCAGCTTCTACTGTCGCAGCTTTAACAACTGCTCCAGTTTCAGCTTTTTCTTCCAGTACTGTAACTGATGCCATTTCAGCTGCTTCAGCCGCCACCCTTACTGCAATCTCAGTTGGGTCTATTTCTTCTATTGTAGGGTTAGATGCTATTGTGGCTTCTAATGTCACTGCCTCTGGTGCCATGGTTTCCATCCTCATTTCTTAGCAGCAAGGTTTGCTTCTATTGCATATTCCCCCATATTTACCTCATCTTCATCCTCATTTTGGTTTCTTGATGCTCCAACCTCCCGCCCACCTTGATTTGAGGAACTTCGATCCTCTTCTCCTTCTCAAATACTCCCCACTTCTAATGCAGGTTCTCTAATTGCACCAACCCCAGCAAGAGATTGCTCCTAGGTTAAATTGTGATGTGCAAGGGCCCTTAAGACTAGCAATTTAATTAGGTTGTGATTGGTGAGGGAGGAAACTGGGTGTTGGGCTGTTTTTGCATATCCAACCATGGTTTGCAGAGCTTTAAAAAGATAGAATGGCATATTTACTAAATTTCCATGGCGTAAGTGAGACAATAAGGGAATTTCAGAGAAGGAAACATTTTGGTACCTACCTTCACAAGAGATATACTTCTTCATGAAGACTGCCACTTGATCCTAGTGTCGTGGTAATGATGCGGAATTCTATCCCACGATGCTTTGGACGAATACTCTCCCCGACTGCAAGAAATTCTCTCATAGCAGTCGCATTATGTGCTTTCCGTCCAAATGAATTCTTTCCAACCCGGGGTAAGCTAGTAACTTCTGCTATAATCTCCTCTGTAACATCCACGCGTAGTCCCCTGACCTTAGAGTGAGTGTCAGTCAGATTAAGGGCGAATTGTAATGCGGTTTCTGTGCCATTCAACCGTTCAAAGTATTCCGTCCAACCTGCTGCTATGAAGATGTTAAGAACTTCTGCATTGGCACACAAGGATTCCGTATTCATGGGTTCATGCCGAACTGGGTTACCCATATCAGCCTTTCTTAGAATTTCAGGTGACGAATACAGCAATTACCAGTCCATACATGGGAGTTGAAGAATACGAACATGCAAGGGATTGTTGGAATTTGAAATTGGGTATTTTAGGAAAGTCGACACAGGTATGAAATCCCGGTAAGATGAGATAGTTATGGAAAGTTGGCATAATTGAGGTATTTTAGTACGAATCAGGTAAGGTGCTGGGAATTTAATATATACAACGTGATCTGACACATTCCCTGGTGGTTAAATGGTACGGGTTCGCTAATCAAGGACTAAAGATAGTGCATAATCATTATTACCATATTTAATTTCCTTCCTAATCATGTAAAAGGTCTGAATCCGTACCTTTGCGTTATGCGTTCAACTGTGAATTAATCATCATAATCCGTCTTCATCATTACCCCCATTAAAATGAGCATAAATGCGCATGTGCTGAAGTGATGTGACCACCGCCACTCGAGCTGACAGATACCCATGGTACCCTAATAATTTTCTTTGTGTTAGACTATGATTGGATCTGTGGAGCAAGCAATTTAAACTAACGCTTGATTGAATCATCATTAGCGGCATCATCCAGAGAATAGACAAACTGGCGGAGTCACAATTGTGAAATTTGGTGGAAATGGTCAAAGTAGCGGAGTTGCAGATGTACGAAAAAAGGTGAAATGAAATGAAAATAGCGGAGTCACAACTACGGAATTTGGCAGAATGGAAAAAAGTGGCGGAGTCGCAGCTGTATGAAAAAAAAGGTGAAATTAAATGAAAATAGCGGAGTCACAACTGCAGAATTTGGCAGAATGGGCGAAAGTGGCGGAGTCGCAGCTGTATGGGAAAAGGTGAAATGATATGAAAATAATGAAGTCACAGTTGGGGAATTTGGTGGAATGGGAAAAAATAGCAGAGTCACAGCTACTAAAATTTGGAAAATGGTCGAAAATGGCGGAGTCGCAACTGCAAGAATTGGGAAAATGAGCAAGGTAAGGAGTCGCAGCTGTGCATAATGGAATAACAGGAATTTTTTTTTTTTTGCTAGCTGCTGGAAGCCGACGAATTATCCATCTTCAAAGAGATTTATTAGATCAGGAAACAAAATAAAACATCTACAGTCGTCTGGCCCAATCACGACTGCTACTCTTCTGATTAATTCTTATGCACAGTTCTTCAAAACAAAACCCAACCAAATGCAAAAGGAAAATAAAATACATAAAGAAAACTAATTATTTATGTACAAATTATGTGTGGCAGTTACAGTTGTTAAAAATTCACAGGGGTTGAGAAAAATCCCTACCCTGGCATTAACTGTTAGTCTAGATTAGCTGCAACACTTGGAATGAAGGCATCCTTTGAGATCGGTTTGTGATACAGTCGCAGCCGATTACGATTTGAAAATAATGGTGTTTTGTTTTCATCAATGGTGAGCAACCGAATTGTTCCATTATGAAATACCTGATCTATCTGATAGGGGCCCAACCAATGGGTGCGTAACTTGCCATTGAAGTCCCTCTTAAACAGTGAATCATACAATAGAGCCCAGTCTCCTTCTCGAAAGACCTTCTTCTTTATAAATCGATCATGCCACTTGGAGCGTTGCTATTGGATTAAAGCTGTATGATGTACTGCAACTATGCGCTTCTCATCCAATTCATTGAGTTGATTCAGTCGGTCCATTTGTGCTTCTGATAAATCAAGGTTTGATTCTATAGCTAACTTCAAGGTTCTGATTTCAAATTCTATTGGAAAAACAACATTTTTACCATATACCAGTTCATATGAGGAAAAACAGTGGTGTTACACCATGTAGTGTGATAGGCCCATAATTCCTATGGAAGTCTGTCAGCCCAATCCTTTCGATGGCTTTTCACTGTTTTTGTTAAAATAGCCTCAATAACCTTATTTGTACTTTCCACTTGGCCATTGTCCCGTGTATGATATGGTGAGGTTATTTTGTGCTAAATGTGAAACTTCTGCAACAGTGCTTCCAGTTTGTGAGACACGAACTAAGGTCCACCATCTGTAACGATTTCCTTGGGTACTCCATACCGAGTAAAAATTTATTCATATATGAAATCAATCATAGCATGATCATTAGCTTTGAACAAGGCCACAACTTCTACCCATTTGGTCATGTAGTCTGTGCAAACCAAGATGTGAACTTTCTGTTTTGAGGGAGGGTTGCTAGGCCCTACGAAATCCAGGGCCCATCTATCGAAAGGTTCAACCACAAGCTATGGCTGAAGAGGCATCTCATCTAATCTGTTTGGCTGGCCCATCCTCTGGCAGCTGTCACAGGCTTGAACGTATTTTTTTGCATCTCTGAACAATGAAGGCCAAAAATATCCCATCCTTAAAACCTTATGACCTGTCCTCTTGTCAGCAAAGTGTCCCCCACAGGGCTCGTCATGGCAAGCTTTTAAAATACTGAAAATTTCATCTTCTCTTACACATCTTCTGATTTCTAGATCAAGTCATGTGTAGAAAAGATGGCCATCGATCCATCAATATTGAGCACTCTGTTGTATAATTTTTCTTCTTTCTTTCTTCGATAGATGTGTTGGAAGCTTACCTACAGCCAAAAAGTTAGCAATATACGCATACTAGGGGGAATGAGATGATACTACGAATAAATGTTCACCAGGGAAGGAATCTTCGACTGGTAAATTGTCATCACTGTTAGTCAGTCGAGATAAGAAATCTGCAACAACGTTTTTCTTCTCTGGTCTATCAATAATTGTGATATGAAATTCTTGTAACAGTAGTATCCATCTGGTAACTCTAGCATTTGTGACTAGTTTGTCATTAAATATTTTATGGCTGAATGATCAGTGTGCACAAAGGTAGAGAATCCAGTAATATAATGTCTAAATTTGTTGATGGCATAGACTATGGCAAGGAATTCCTTCTCGGTGACAGTGTAGTTCAGTTTAGCAGGGGCCAGGTTCTTGCTAACTTAGTAAATTGCGTATAGGGCATGGCCTTCCTGCTATCCTAAAACTGCTCTAATGGAAGTGTCTGAAGCATATGACGATATGTGAAAAGGCAGAGCCCAGTTGGGCCCTCGTAAGATGGGTGCTGTAGATATCCTTTTCTTAAGTTCTGTGAATGCTGTTTGGCATGCATCACTCCAAACGAATTGTGCATCTTTCATCAGCAGGGTAAATAAAGGAGAGGCAAGTTTGGAATTTTTTTCTATGAATATCCTATAGTACCCACATTCCCTAAGAAGCTATGTACATCTTTTTATGTTCCAGGAGTTGGTATATTTTCAATTACCTTGATTTTGGATGGGTCTACCTGGATACCATCATAAGAGATGAAGTGCTGTTACAACGTAATCTTCCACCTTGTGAGTATCAGTATTCTTTGGCCTATAGGATCCATTTCACTGACTCCGATCCACTTTATATCCTTCAGACACCATTTTTCTCTATTTTTGTTCTTACTCGCATGCTGCATCATTACAACATGTGTACCTACGAGTTGCATCACTATAGCCCGCGGGTAGCATGTCAAATGGTAAAAGTCACTAGTTTATTACTTTTTACTCCCAAAAAGCGGTTATTGGGTGACCTTTGACCCTCCATCTACCCGAGAAACACCTCGATGTGTCCTTTCACCTACCTTTGGAAGGACTATATATTGAGCACATATGGCTTATGGACGGGAGGAGAAAGAAGAGCGAGAGAACTCTAGTGGATTTTTTCCCTATCTTGAGTCTACACTCATTGATCCTTGTAGTTGTGAACATTTTATCTTCACCTTCCAAACTCCTACCATAGTTTGAGTTTTCCATTCATGGAGGATTGAAGTGGTGGAGGCACAAGTGGATTGATCGAGATCGTGGTTCAGATTGGTTGCCAGCAAGAGGTCGTATCACATTGTACTTCTTCTTGTTTATTAATAGAAATACTCATATTCTCGTCCATTAATGTTGTGAATGTTGTTTATTATACATTGGGTTGCATTTGATTATAATATCATGGACCATTGCTATTGATGATGCTAATGTTGTTTATATATTATATGTACTTGTTGTATATTGACTGTCAAGACTAATTTGCAAATTTCATGTGCACGGATTGAAAGCTCCAACGGGGATCTACATCAAACGTTTGGATCGAGGTTGGTTACATTTCTCCATTATCTTATCATTGTCATTTATAATAGCATAGTTCTGAGAATTGAGTTAATTTCTGGTAGTCAGCTGTCTATTGTGGTCTACCCCAAGCCATATTGAGTTTTCTCGAACACAAGTGCCCAAGAACTACGCCTTCGCTCATCATCATATGGTACTTTTCAGTGCTTCAAGATAGCTGGCTTTGCTCATAGCATTTTAGGACTTTTTCTAAATTGTCCAGTGCTTCTTCGAAACTACTACCATATGGGGTAAGTCATCCATGAAAATTTCCATGCAATCATTTACCATCTCCGAAAAGATTCCAATCACTGCTCTTTGAAATGTGGCTGGTCCATTGGACAACCCGAAAGGAAGTACCCTGTAAGCAAAAGTACCCTAGGGATAGGTGAAAGTGGTTTTGTCTTGATCTTTTGGAGCAATCTGGATTTGGTTGTAGCCACTAAAGCCATCCAAAAAGGAAAAATACTTTTTCCTAGACAAGGTATCAAGGACCTGATCGATAAAAGGAAGGGGAAAGTGGTCTTTTTGCGTTGCCTTGTTTAATTCTCTATAGTCCACACAGACCCTCCATTTCCCATTCTTCTTGGGTACAATCACAAGTGGAGAAACCCACTCGCTGTCTGAGATTGGGTATATAAACCCTGCTTCTAGAATTTTTTGGATCTCCTCTTTCACTATATCCCTTAGGTTTGGATTCATCCTTCATTGTGGTTGGCACACTGGTCGTGAGTCGCTTTTAATGTAAATGTTATAGGTGCACATATTAGAAGGAATGCCCTTCATATATGTGTATTCCCAAGCGAAAGCTCCTTTGTAGTTTTTTAGCAGAGTGATCAGCTGTTCCAGCTCATTGGGCGCAAGGTTAGGACTAATGTTCAATGTTTTCCTTGGCTCAATTTCATCTGGGACACTTTTTGAATTCTTAAGTACTGGAATTATGGTTGCATCACTGACTAGAGTTTCTTCTGTAAGATTTTCTTGTTCTTTCTCATTTAATGTACTTTCCAGAATCTGATAAACATGCTTGTTGAAAGACGTGGGTGTTAACACCCAAAAAGTGCTCACTAGCTCATTTCCCTATTCACATGACCAATTTGTCCACTTTTTCACCATTTGAGCCTTTGAAGCCAACAAAAGGTCACCAAAAGGCCTTAGTACACCCCTTTTCCCACTCAAAAAGATTATTTTTCCTAAAAAAGCATAAAAAACCCTCAAAAAGGGTCCAAAATTCCCAAAAATATTAAAAAGGGAATAAAAATAATAAAAATATTCAAAAAAGGAAAAAGGAGGGAAAAGTACCTAAACCATGTTGGTCAATACCATTGGTTTCCACAGAACCACAAATGGTATTCCCCACCACTAAAACCTATAAAAAGGTGGTAGGGACTCCTCATTTCACATCCATCCATCTTCCTATCCTCATGCTGCCAAAATCTCCCTTGAGCTTTTGGCCATTGTAGCAACCTTGGAGAAAGGACCCTTTGGAGTTTGGAGCTGCTCATCCTTGGAGCTTCTCAACTATCTTCATGACTTGGAGGTATTACTATTGCAAGCACTTGCTTGCCCCCCATTTTCAATACAAATTTATTTTCTCTATTTTCTTGTTCTTGTTTTTTAATTCAAAATTTTATTATGATATGCACATGTTAGTTTAGCTTAGATTTAGATTTAGTTTATTGTTTTTGCTTAATATTGAAACTGCTGCTACTAGTTAACAGGTGCCCATAGCACATTCGTTTGGCAGAAGTTGGGATCTCCCACTCTCCAGCAGTCCACCACTGCGTTGCGAGCCTACGATGGTCGTTCGGCTCAACCCCAAGGTCTCTTACCTAATGTCCCCGTCCAGCTCGCGGGTAAAACCGTGCTCATTGACATTGAGGTCATCAATGCCCAACTTGACTATAACCTTTTACTTGGCCGTAGTTACATGTACGCCATGCGGGCTGTTGCCTCATCCATCTTTCATACCATGCAGTTCCCCCATGAGGGACGTGTGGTCAAAGTCGACCAACTCACCTATTACGATCCCAAGGCCCCCGCTGCACCTGAAAATGTTCTCCCCATGGTTGAACAACCTGTTTGTGGTGCAACTACCTCATTCATTTCCTCAGTAGGACACGGACTTTACTCTGAGGCGCCGATGACCTCTACATTCTAGTCCATTCCACCACCGTCACCAGAGACCCACGTCGCAGACCTCTGTACTCTTTCACAGAATACACAAACACCCTGTAATCAACCCTCCTTCTTACCTAAGCCACCATTGGTCCCTAGTCACATTGGTGTCACACCCATCCACACAATCCCCTTTCTATTCCCTCCTTCGGGCGTAGTAAGCGCTCCGGTTATGGCTACCCTTAGTCTCCCCGGGTTAACCCTGGGATTACCCGTGTGGTATATTTCGCCTCCCGTTCCCCCGCCGACACCAAATGTCATCCTGCAGCCGGTGAAACCCATTGTCACTTCTACCCAACCACCTCCCAGTATCACGACTCCTTTGTCATCTACGAATCCCCCTCCTCTCATCAGGCCCACTGGGGACAGAGGCCCACAACCATACACTGCGGTGCCCCCACCCAAAGCAGTTAAACCTCCTCCCGTATTTCGTGCTCCTCCAAAATGCTCGTTGTGTGATGAGTTAGGCCATCCAACCCATCAGTGTCCACAGTTACCTGCATTACAAGAACACATGCAAATTCTGGACGACGACCTGAATATCCCGGTGGTCAAACTCAATCCAAACCCCATGCCTCGTGACAAATAACTGCGTACCAACCACCCTTGTGCAATATGCGGTATTTACGGCCACTACTCACATAACTGTCCTGATATCCTAGATTATAGAGCAGCTCTCTACGAGATGAATAATTTGGACCTTGAGATGGCACCCCCTACTATCGAGGAGATCTACCCTCCCGCGTCATCCTCATCCGGAGAGATTAACACCATTTATATGATCTCTTCGACTACCACTACCTCATCACTTGATGTGACCACTCAAAGCTCCCATAATGATGACGAGATTCTTGAGGCTCCTATAGCACCTGATTATCCCTAGGAAGACATGCACCCTCGTTCACACTTCCTCCCAGAAGAGACCTCATCCACCACTGCTACCCAATTTGCGGTTGAGTCCAAACATTTCCTTCCTACTAAAATCGACGGTTTTAAGGATCCTATTCCTGCTCCTGATGCCTTCGAGGAAGGTAACATGGTCAATACCACACCTGTCATCCACATCGATATCTCTGACCCCCCTGGTGCTCTTGAAATCATTACATTAGGAGCCTCTTGCAGTGAGTCTGAGATCGGAGAGTACAAAAAACTTTCCCAAGAGTTCCGTGATGTCTTTGCCTGGTCCTATACCGAAATGCCTGGCCTTGACCCCGCTATCATAGAGCACCACCTTGACACCTCTGAGTCAAGGGGCATAATAGATTAACTCGACCCTAGGATAGGGGGCATGATCAATCATTTTGACCCTACCCCATCACATTTATCTCAGCATGTCAATGAACCCATCGTTCAAATCAACCCATATGTGATCCACAATCACAAACCCTATGCACATAGCATGGGGGCAGGTCATTAACCCTGCTCACTTTTTCACATTTGTGATCTCAACCATTTTTGAGGTCGCGTGTCACTTGTATATTTGATTTGATATGCATAGGTCTTTCCTTTGACCATTCTGGAGTCCTTATGACCTCCATTTTTTGCACCATTTGCACTACCAGATTCATTTTTCCATGCTCGTGATGATGCTTGAGATCATTTCTCGCTCTCACCAGGACCAATATCAACATTGTATCCCGACACCTTGTCGCCCCAGTTTGCGTGCCACATCGGCCGTAGCCCATTTTCGATATACTTTATATCATCGGATTCATTTTTCCGAGCCCGTGATGATGCTTGAGATCATTTCTCGCTCTCACCCCCAGAGTTTTGGGGTCTTTTTCCAAAACGCCCCCCATCACCTCGGTTTACGTGCCACATCGATCGTTCTCTATTTTTGACGAGTCTTATATCACTGGATCCAGTTTTCCGCACTCGTGATGATGCTTGAGATCGTTTCTCGCTCTCACGCCCAGATGTTTCGGGCATTTTTCCATGCCCCCTCGTCGCCTCGGTTTGCGTGCCACATCGGCCGTTGTCCGTTTTTGACAAACCTTATATCGTCGGATTCAGTTTTCCGCGCTCGTGATGACGCTTGAGATCATTTCTCGCTCTCACCTCCAGATTTCTCGGGCATTTTTTAAAATGTCACCCATTACCTAGGTTTGCGTGCCACAATGGCCGTTGCCCCTTTTTTGACAATCTTTATGTCACCGGATTCGTATCCCGCACACATGATGATGCTTGAGACCTTTTCTCACTCCCATCAATCCCTTGTTCTTCGGTAAGATTTTATCCCTTTTTCGGGCCAAGCAATCCCTTTTACGAAAAAGGCACTTAGGGAGTTTCTGTTAAGCTCTTTTCTGACTCCTAAAACAATGAAAAGATCGCCGAGCAATCTTGCTTCCTTTCATGCTCGCTAAACGTATCTGAAAGGGCGTCTACCTAGTATAAGTTTACCCCTTTTCCGGACCTCGTAGACTAATTACGAAAAAGGAATACTCTAGTCACATCAGCTAGAAGAGTTCTCCATCTGCATCATTTTATGCTTTTTCGGGCCTTGGAGACTAAACTTATGAAAAAGAACACCAATGGAGTCCCCTTACCGCTTTCAGACTCTATAAACATGAAAGAGACCACGATCAATCACCATCCTGGGCTCGTAAAACCAACAGGATAGTAGTCATAACCACTGCAGAGTCTTCTTATCGTTTTCGGACTCCTTAAAAATGAAAGCACCAATGAGCACGAACAGTCCTGGGCTCACAAATCCACAGGACAGTACCATTTCAGAGCACACTTTTATCCCTTCTTGGAGCTCATTAAAACTACGAAGAAGGTACCAATGTTTCCCCTTGGTGCCATAACATATCACATCTACTCATAGGGTAGCTTCCTCGTTTTTGGTCGCCTTTGTTCAGAGCATTCTGCAGTATGTCACCCTGAGACTCCCTCGAAAGCACCCATCAGCTTGACCACCCCCCAGAGTCAATACACACTCTTCAGTCCTTGAAAAGCAATGATCCCCACACCTATAAGTCAGTTCCCTACGCTGCCAGGTCAACCATGTCATCATGCTCTGAACAAAGGAATTTTGAGTCTATCCCATATATAACCCCAGTTACTTCCCATCCCCCAAGTATGTCAATCCTACCATCAGTACTACCACACTTCAGTTCTACACCTCACGCTCCTATCAAGGAAACATCATTGCCTTGGTAGTTGCTGGTCTCCCTCTGTCGACGACAACCAAATTTATTCCAGAGGATAGACCTAGAGGTCCCTGTGTCTTGGACTCATCACCATTTATGATGAGTGCATACAAATCATTTTGAGAAGAGCCCTCAGTGCCTCTCCAAATGGTTGTTTCTCACATGCTTGACTTCAACACCTTGATCGCATTGTTGAGACTCGCACGGGGCATCGGTCCATTCAGTTATTAGTCGAAGACCCCAGATACCATCTGACTCCTCCACATTTGAGAGTCTACCTATGGATACAACCAGTTATACTTTTCCTATAGATATCCGGGCTGTGCATGGCGATAGTATTCAGATGTACACCAGTTTTATACTCCCTCGACTATACAGTTACATATGCTTCCCAGAGATGGCTCACAGTTATTGAGTCCCTACAGATGTTGGACACCTTCAGTTTCAGCAGTTCATCAGTTATTCCAGTGTATCAGTTATTGAGATCAGTCATTATCATGAGTACATCCCCAAATAATGTCCCCTCTGGACCATTATGATGTACCAGTATATTTTTTATGTATTAGATCCCCCTTCTTGGGACTAATTGTTATGTATATGTCTTGATACGAGCATGGGTATGCCTGCCTCGTCCATTATCAGAGATTATTCCTCATTCATATTGAGGCCATGTAACATTTGTTTTTTTTTGCAGCTTCCAAGGTTCGTGGATCCAGACTCCAAACGGTCTCTTCTCCTCCCCAAACCCCAGAAAAAAGACAAAAGAACTATGATGTCTATCGATCATACGATGAGCTCCTGCCCTCACACATGAGGGGGCAATCTGTTAACACCCAAAAAGCGCTCACTAGCTCATTTCCCTATTCACATGACCCATTTGTCCACTTTTTCACCATTTGAGCCTCTGAAGCCAACAAAAGGTCACCAAAAGGCCTTAGTACACCCCTTTTCCCACTTAAAAAGATTATTTTTCCTAAAAAAGCATAAAAAACCCTCAAAAAGGGTCCAAAATTCCCAAAAATATTAAAAAGGGAATAAAAATAATAAAACTATTCAAAAAAGGAAAAAGGAGGGAAAAGTACCTAAACCATGTTGGTCAATACCATTGGTTTCCACAGAACCACAAATGGTATTCCCCACCACTAAAACCTATAAAAAGGTGGTAGGGACTCCTCATTTCACATCCATCCATCTTCCTATCCTCATGCTGCCAGAATCTCCCTTGAGCTTTTGGCCATTGTAGCAACCTTGGAGAAAGGACCCTTTGGAGTTTGGAGCTGCTCATCCTTGGAGCTTCTCAACTATCTTCATCACTTGGAGGTATTACTATTGCAAGCACTTGCTTGCCCCCCATTTTCAATACAAATTTATTTTTTCTATTTTCTTGTTCTTGTTTTTTAATTCAAAATTTTATTATGATATGCACATGTTAGTTTAGCTTAGATTTAGATTTAGTTTATTGTTTTTGCTTAATATTGAAACTACTGCTACTAGTTAGCAGGTGCCCATAGCACTAAGCTTGGTTGCAAAACCAAGCCAACAGTGGGCTCACTGATGAAACTGTTAATAGCATCATCCTCTATTTCATCTTTAAAAGTTAAGGCTCTCCCTATCATTAGTAATGGCTGAACGCCTTCTTCCTCCTCCACATCCACCCAAAGTGGAGTTTCAGCTTCTAAGCTTGGTCGGGCTGGAGGATATAAAGTTAGGATTTTGATTTCAGTTCTGTCTGAGATAGTCATGGATCCAGACCGGCAATTGATACAAGCATCAGCTGTGGCTGACTAGGGTCTTCCCAGGATCAGCGGGTGTCCCCCCAGCTGAGATTTCAGCTGTAACACCAAGAAATATGCAGGGTATTCCCACGAGTCTACTGAGATCACCAGGTTGTTCAGGATTCCCTCAGGCTTGATTTTCGATCTATCAGCAAGTTCTAAAATAGTAGGGGTTGGCCGTAGGTTAGTGAGTCCAAGTTTCTTCACAGTTTCTATGGTCATAACATTAATAGCCGTCCCTAAGTCTACCAATACATTGGGGATCTGTGTGTTTCCTATGTGAACTATAACAATAGGGTTTCCAGGATCATCATATTATTCCACAGGGGTCTTTCCCATTATTAATTCAGAGAGATTTCCCAACACGTGAACAGCGGGAGGATCCCTAGGTTTTATTCCTAGTAACAGTGGGATTTTTACATACACAATTTTCAATTCTCCTAAGAGATTGAATCATGGTTGTTCCACTGTTTTCTGCAAGGCTAATCGTTCAAGATATGGCGGTTCTTTCATCATTTTTGTAGGCTATGATTCATCATGTGTTATTTCCTGAGTTTCAACTTTTGTATTGGAAGGAGTATCAGCATCCTCAATAATGGGGATCACTAAGTTGACAATATTCTCAAAGTGCTGAGTCACTCCAGTTTCAATCACTAGGAATGAAACATCCTCAGTGATGATGGGTTCCACTACCTCCCTGATAATAATCATATATCATTGCAGGGAACCTGGGAAATGGAATATGCAGGCATGTTGGCAGTCTCAAACTGGTGGATTGCTTTATTATTCGGGTTTGGGTTATGTTGTGCAGGTAGTTGTGGTCACAGTGGTGCGTTTAAAGGTGCACCGTTATTTTGGAATTGTAGTTGTGGTTGTTGGTACTGTTGGTTAGGATACGATTGAGGAGGATACTGTTGATGAGAAAAATGATTTCCTTGGTAGGAGTTTCTCCAGTTTGGATTCCAGGGGGCTTGCTAATGTGATTGTTGAGACCATGGTGTCCAGGAGTTATGATTTTGCATTGTGTTATGAGATGGATGCCACTGGTTGTTGGAATAATGTGAAGGAATTGTGTATTCAAATTATGCATATTATTCATACCATTCATATTATTCAAGAAAAATGATGGTTCTTGGCTCATACCTTGATTTCGAGGCTGCCAAGGTTTCTTCTGGGAAATAAAGTAAGCTTGTTCCACATCTGAAGTGATTTCCTGTAGGACTTCTTTGGCTTTAGGTAATGAAGGACATTCCTTGGTATCATGCTCCAATTCACATATCCTACATATTTTTTCCTTATCCAATGGGCATTCCTTCAGTGGGTGCTTCTTTCTACATTTAGGACAGAATACACCAAGTGTCAAATCTTTTACTGCTTGCCTGTATTTAGCTCTCAAGACATCCAATTCTGAGGAAATGGAGCTCATCATATCAGTTTTGAAATTCTCCAGCAGGTTGCCTATCTCTGCTCGGGTGTCTCCTCCACTAGCTGTCTTTTGTGTTCTATTGAAGACATCCTAATCTTTATCTTTATCCCGCTTGTTGGGTCTATAGGATCCTCTCGAATACCTTCGACATAGTTCAATGATTTTTTCAAAGGGTTCTTTTGAAATGTCTCCTTTCCCAAACAAGTTCAGCATATCTAAGCAATCCTCTCTGATTCCTATTACAAAGATAATCTTGAGCACTTCTTTTCCTATCATTGTATGACAAGACTGTTGTAAATTATACAACAACCTTTCAACAAAATCTTCCAAGCTCTCTTCTTCCTTCTGGACCATCTTAAACAAGTCTTCCTTTCTATCTCTAGTTCTACAGTACTCTTGATATTTAGAAAGGAAGGTATGTTTCATTTGATCCCAAGTGGTAATGGTCTCACGACCTAAACTCATGAACCATCGTGGAGCATTTCCTTTCAAGGTGGCTAGGAATAATTTCAGCTTCTGAGGACTGGAGGTATAGTCATAGCTGCAACAGAGGATGTTGAACTCAAAAAGAAATTCATCAGGATCCTCAGAGGACTTACCATGGAAATTCAGGAGAACTGATGGTGAAATATTTTTCATGGGGGCTTCCCCAGGAGTCTAGAGGATGGGAAACTCAAGTGTGACCACTGTGTCACTAGGATGAGTATCCTCCACTTCATCCTCATTTTCATTTTCCCCTTCATGTTCTCCATTTGCCATTTTCCTCCAATAATCAATGGATTCCTTGATCCTCTTTTCCTCTACCTTTGTTTCTTTTGTTTTCCTCCTCTCTTATTCTCTCCTTCTCTCTTCCTCTGCTTATCGGTGAGTTTCCAACCACACTTCTTTAGTAACTCTGGTTCCGTTAATATGATAAATCTCCTCTCTATCCGGTGCTCCCATAGTGCTTCCTTTGTCTTTAGGAGGTTTTTGTTCTGCAACAGGAGTTGAAGGTCCCATATTCTCCACTGTTGATGATGAATTCTCAAGATTGGGAGGAAAAGAATTCCCTTTGCCTAAAGAGTTCCGCGGTGGTCTGGTGGAAGAATCAGTTCTAGCAATTATTTCATCAATGTATGTATGTCTTCCTTGAACTGTGTTACAACCTCGATCTCGTCCACCTGCAATGTTAGTATTCAAAGGGGGTTCCCGATTTGTTTTTCTTGTATTCATGCATGTTGTAAATGATTAAACCAAAATGAAATCAATAAACCAACTACTATCTATGCTTATAAATTACCATCCCCAGCAACGGCTCCAAAATGTTTATCACCCTATATGTCAATTAATTACAACTAAGACACAGGATGCTCAATATAAAATCTCAACCCAGGGTAGGTCTTTTATTTCAATGGAAATTTGCACAATCTATGCATAAACAATTCAAGTAGTTGATTAAATAAATGGAAATGAATAATCCTACCTATCTACTAAGCCAAGCTCATTCCATAAAGAAAACTAATCTAACTCATGCATCTAGGAATTCAAAGTACAACTACCTTACTACAGAAATCAACCTACCAACAATTACTGATCTAAGAATATAAATGAACTAGATTACTTTTGCAAGAAGTTAAATCCTATAATTATCAAACTACAGTATTCAATCTTTACCAAAATGATCCATCCAACAGCTACTGTTAATTAATCTCAATTTTTCTAACCTAATGAATTCAATGAAAGATACAACAACAACCAGAAACTATACTTAAGCTTGAACTCGAAATTGATAATTACTGGAAATCCTAGAAAGCATAAACGACTGAAAAGGAATTGAAGTTGAGTTCGGTTGTAACAGCTGATTAAAACACACATGCATTAAATTGAACTAACCTACATAGTCGACTGTCACACCATGCAGTTACAACTATTCAAAATGCAATGATCAACTACCAAAGGAAATGCGATTACTGATTCTCTGTTGCAGCTAACAGTAACATCTAAATAATTCCACACCACACAATAGGAAAGAAACTAAATTAATCTACCTACTTAAATTGGCTATCTCTATGAGAAGGAGGGCCTTGGCTTTCTAACAGAGATGTCATGGATTAACACAAGGTAAAACTCAGAAATGAAGAACACTGCTCTTATATTAAAAATGGAAATCAACAGTCTTAGCTCTCTATTACAGCTTGTGTACAACGGATATTATCCAACCCCACGCTTTGAGAGCCTTCCAATATTTATACATGGAGAATACAATTCGTGATCCACTAAAATCGTGCAGCAATGAATATCTCTGATCTTCATGCTACAGAGTTACAGCTAAACTATTACAACCATATTAAATGGGGTTGTTAATCATGAAGGCTGTTGTTACTCTTAGCAATCAATGGATCAACGGATTAGCAAACTAGAAGGCGACATGTATGTCGCAGCTATGCTTTGTTTCATCGAAGACCTGTTACAGCTTCACGTGGAGAGATGCCCCGTCCCTTGGAATATGAGGAATCAGATCTTGAAGAGTGACAACTGGCATCATGTGTGATTCTTTCCCAAGTCGTTGCAGCTAATACACCTGTGCTTTGAACTTTGACTAAATGAAATCACATAAGTCAACATAAATCAAAGACTATAATTCAAAACTTTAACAATCTTAGGCATAAAATAAATAAAGCAATAATGAATTATACCTATCAAGATTATTGATTGATCTAGAAGGAAGGAAGGTATAAGGCTTGTGAAAATAGGATGTAATCAGGGAAAAATGGTGTAATAAGTATGGCCAAAAAGGGACAATTCCTGGACCCAACATAGGGCATACAGGGTATTGTCGCAAGTTCATCTGTGGTTATGCTGCGATTACGGCCCCTATGGAAAAGTGGTTGAGTAAAGATGTGGCATTCTTATGGACTCCAGAATGCCAAATAAGTTTTGAGACACTAGATGCTAAGATGGCTTCGGCACCCATTTTGGTATTCCCGGATTGGGGTAAGGAGTTTCATGTCCATGTAGATGCTTCATCAACTGCGCTAGAAGTCGTGCTTGAGCAACTAGGCGAAGGAGAGTTGGATCATCCGATTGTGTTTTCCAATAGGAAGCTATCATCCGCAGAGAGGAATTACACCTTGACAGAAAGGGAAGGATTGGTGATGGTGTACACATTACAGAATTTTCGACATTACCTACTAGGAGGTCACTTTAAGATGTTCACAGATCACTCTGCATTAAAGTACTCAGTCAACAATACTGTGTTGGGGGGGAAGATATGCCGATGGATGCTTCTCTTCCAAGAGTTTTATTTCTAAGTAGTCGTGAAGCCAAGCCATTTGAACGCTGGTCCTTATCACGTATCATGGATTGAGACAGGCGAGGAATCCAGCAATATTGAAGATGGATTGCCGGATGCACAGTTCTTCAGAGTGGAGATGGCTGACGACTATTACGAGGAGATAATTCAATTTTTTATGATAGAGACTGCACCAGCGGAGTTCAAGACAGCCTAGAAGAAGCAGCTAGTGGTCAAGGCTGTGGATTTCTAGTTAATCGCGGGACAGCTATACAAAATGGGACCATATGAGATTTTGTGGTGCCATGTCCTCCCACATGAGCAGGGATAGATACTGAAGCAGGCACATGGAGGTGTCATTGGTGGACACTACGGTGGTTGCGCCACCGCTAATAAAGTGCTTCATGCAAGACTTTGGTGGCCTACCTTGTACAATGATGCAATGGATTATGCCCAGACTTGTGATGTTTGTCAACGAATAGGAAAACCGTCGAGAAGGGACGAGATGCCCTTGGTACCGCAGATGACGTTGCAACCGTTTGAAAAATGGGCCATGGATTTTGTGGGGCCCATCAACCCACCCGGGAAATGAACCAGTGCCCTTTATATCATTACCGTGACAGATTATTTAACGAGGTGGGTGGAGGCCGCACCTATTGTGGATTGTACTACTGCAACTACAACAAGGTTTATGTTTGATCACATTGTTACCCGGTTTGGCTACCCGAGGATACTAATGAGTGATCAAGGGAGCCACTTTATAAATCGTACTGTGCAGGCGTTGACATAGGAGCTCCAGATACAACACAAGAAGAGTATGCCGTATCCTTTGCAGGCCAATGGAACAGTGGAGACGTTCAACAAATTTCTGGAGCATGCACTCACTAAGGTATGTAACTGCAAGTTATGATGACTGGGATTTGAATATTCCAGCAATTCTGTGGGCATATCGCACCACTTGCAAAAGGGTGACAAGACACACACCATTTAAGCTGGTGTACGAATAGGAGGCAGTTATGCCCATGGAATACATTGTTCCAAGGCTGCGCATCGCAGCAGTGACCGGTATGAATGATGATGATGTGATGGCGGAAAGGATGACACAACTAGTGCAGCTAGAGGAAGATTGCTTTATTGGAGCATTTCATCAGCAGGTGGAGAAAGATCGCCAAAAGGCTTGGCATGATCGCCATCTAAAAAATAAGTTGTTTCAATAGGGTGACTTCATGCTGCTATATGACAGCAAGTTTCTGAAGCATCCAGTGAAGTTACATATGCACTAGCTTGGTCCATATCGCGTTGGTTCTATAACTTCAGGTGGAGCGGTGTAGTTGCAGTAGTTAGACGGAATGATGCTACAAAAGTTGATTAATGGTAGCAGGATGAAGCCCTACAGGACGGGCAAGGAGTCTTGCGATGCGTGAAGGCGTCGTCAAAAAAAAAAAACCAGATGATTGGTGGTAGGAGGGCACAAATATGCAGGTCGGAAGGGTTGTTTCATAGTATGCAGGAAGGACCATGGAAATGGCAGTGGCAGGGTCACGACCCTGTCAAAACATCGATTAGTAGTCCATACAAATGATTCCCTCTGACAGGTCTGATTAGTACCCCTTCACGATCGACACATGAGGGAGGTACGTTTGGCACATGGCACATACCAGGCCAGTATGGTCAGTAGTACTAGGCATGATCGCTCGCATGCATTGGCACGTAGGATCACTAATTGCAATATGGTTTCCCTTTCGTGAGTCAGCAGTCGGGTTTACGCATGCAAGAACTAGCAACGTCACATGATTGCACCATATGCGAATGGCAGTTACACATCATTATCTAAGCAGATGACCGGGTTGAGGTTTGGGAATAAATAGAAGACGTAGAGGTTTGCTATGCACATAGGTATTGACTAGAAGTGAGGTGTTCATGCCACCAAAGAATTACGTAAGAATCTAACATATGAGTTCCAAGAAGGCTATGGAAATGATTCACTTCATTTCCTGAGGCAGCACACTAGCTGCGTTGAGGGCCCGAATGACGAGTATGCATGAGTGCCTTGAGACGACAACTGCAATGACACTCAGATGCAACAGACCCACGGGTCTGTCCAATATGTCTAGGCACATGGTGGTAGTTTGAATGGTTCTAGTCCTCCTGAACACTGAGGAGGTCGGGGTAACAGCCCCCTGGTCCCAATAGGAAATGATCCCTGGTGCAAAACAAATGTGCTAGAGCCATTGGCTGGTTTTGCACCTCGGTACTGTTCGTCTTCTTTTTCTCCATCTGCTCTCGGTTCCAAGAGACTGGAGGATGAGTTTAAACAATTCCCGATCACCTGTTTGAAGGTCCCTACATCGCCATGAGAAGTACATGACAGGGAGCCTGTTCCCAAGATAGCCGCTAGAAAGATACATGGTAGCGAGATCCAGACAGCAAGAACAGTAGCAACGACAAAGTTCGGCAACAGAGACCAGTGAGTACACGATGTTCAGCTAACGTGGCTCGAGGGAGAGCCATAAGATTGTGTTTGGGGCCTGTTAGCACGAGGTTTGAAGATGGAGTATCACAGCATCACGGATGCTACAGATACCACGGAAGGTGGAAGGATGAGCAACCACGACGAGTATTTTTATGTATTTTTGAGTCAATTAGACCACAGCATGTGAGATTTTGGGTCGTTGGACCATGAAAAATTTATTTTGGGTCATTTAGACTGCATTGTGCGGATTTTGAGTCAATTTTGTAGAAGTGTCAGTTAGAAAGTAGTTAGAATGTGGAAAAATGATGTAAGGCACAAGCCTATAAATAGACATAGATTTGTAAGTGTTGATAGATGGAGATAGAAGGATAGAATGATATACAAGGAGATACAGTGATATATATTGGCATTAATCTTTTGTTGCACTGATATGTACTCGGGTTTTTGTGGGGTTAATACGATGTGATGAAGTTTTGGAGCATAATTCTTGAGTTGTATCTTGTTTATCTGTCATGATGCATGTTTGCGAAATGAATATTTGAATGATGCAATGTTTCCTTGTTGCAATTAACATGTTATTGTTTTATCTGTTGCGCAATAATGATTCTGGTTATGATGCGATATGTTGAATGATGTTGTAAATTCGGTTTAAGTATTTAAGATGGTAGATCTGTTGTCTGAATGTCGCAATAAGTTAATGTTGTGATACCCAAAAATCCTCCTGCATTCGGTGGAAATGTGGTTCTGTCAGCTCTCCCTTGTGTCCCTCAGGTGAGACCTCATCTACTCCGTAGGTGTTTCTAGACAGGGTGAAACCTGTCCGGGCCAATGCTCAGGGAGATCCTGGTGGATCGATGTCGATAGATTGAGGAACCCCTGTCGACTGGGTTTGTGTCAACGGAGAGAATGTGATACATTAGAAGAAACCATGATCTGCCCTATAGCTTACACCTGCAACAAATGACTCCATTAAAGCTCCAAATGAAAGTTCCGAATGGCCTTTCCAATTACCAAATTGGATGGGAATCTTTCACCCTCGAAATTGGCTAAGGAAAGAAACTAGTCATCCACTAGCTCTCCCTCTTCACAAATGCAATTGCAAATTTCTCAAATGATCAAAAGCTGGTTTCCTTCTTTGTTATTGACATTTATAAACTTTTAATTTCCTCCATGGGTCGAATTCCTTCCAAGAGACTCATGCCAACTCAAGTTGGGAAGAGATTCCAAAGAATGCCACTTGTATAACGATTCCTAGTCTCCCACTTCCACCAAATCACATGTGGAAGCATCTTAGCTTCCCTAACTCCCTTGAGCGCCCTCTTGGAGGATATTTTTAGCCCTTACATGTAATATATGTCATATGTCATCCTTCAGGTCTGATTTGTGTCATAGGTGTCATAGCATCTTCATCATTGTTGTCATATAGCTAGGGAATCTAGCCCAAGTGTCTCACTAGCTCCAAATTGCCTCTTCCTCTTCCATGGGGGTTATTCTTCCTCTACATTTCGACCTTGGATGAGTCATACAATGAATAATACCTTTTGAACTCCCCCAATTATGTTACCATTCACCTTGAATTTGAATTGGTGAGAGAATGATGCCAAGCGTAGTGGGGAAATCTAGCCATATGTGGGTCCCCCTTCCTCCATGTGTATTCATGATCAAATGCCACTTTGATTTCCACTTGTATATATTTATTTAGCTCCTTTATTAAATATTTATGCCATTCTAATTTTCAAACATCATTTATTATTCCCCTTATTCCAAATCCCAAAGCTTCCACCCCAAACCTAGGAAACTAGTAATTTTCCTCCTTGGAAATTATTTGACCCTTAGCATTAATTTGACAAACTCTAATGAATATGTCCAATGTGATTAGGCCATTGTGACCTAGTGCTAATTTGGGACATGACAGGAACCAAGCAATGTGATAAGCTCTAATGGTATGAAAAAATTGACGAAAAAAGGACATCAAGGTGTAATTGCACAATTATGCTCATTAGATGTTCAAACATCTAAGCCTCCTATTTATGTTGATCTCCAAAGGGTCATCAATAAGCATTCCAAGGTATTTGAAGATATTCTGAAAGGTCCTCCACCTGTCCAAGATTTTGATCATGTTGTTCACTTAATTCTGGGAAGTGTTCCTCCTAACATTAGACCTTACAGATACCCTTATGGACAGAAGAGTGAAATTGAGCGTATGGTTGAAGAAATGTTAGAGGATGGCATAATTAGGCCTAACCAAAGTTCTTACTCTATACTATTGGTAATGGTACACAATCCAGATGGATCATGAAGAATGTTTCCAGATTATAGAGAGCTCAACAAGATCACCATTAAATATAAGCTTCCCATTCCTGTCATTGATGAATTGTTAGATGAAGTGAATGGAGAAATTTTCTTCACAAAGGTGGATCTTCGTTCAAGGTACCATCAAATTAGAATGAAGGATGAATACATCCAAAAAATAAACATTCAGAACTGATGAAGGAAATTATGAATTTCTAGTCATGACATTTGGTCTCACCAACGTGCCTTCCACATTTCAAGGTTTGATAAATTCCATTCTCAATCCTTTTCTTAGAAAATTTGTGCTAGTATTATTTGATGATATACTAATCTATAGAAAGTCTTGGGAAGAACATGTTCAACATGTTGACAGGGTACTACAACTACTACAAGAGAAACAACTATATACAAAACCTTCCAAATGTTTCTTTGGGGTGAAGGAAGTAGAGTATTTGGGTCATATTGTATCTCATGAAGGTGTCAAGGTAGACCCTAAGAAAATTAAAGCTATGATAGACTGGTCGATTCCCAAAACCTTGAAAAATATCCGAGGATTCTTAGGTATGACGACATACTACAGAAATTTTTCTCAGAATTATGGAAGAATAGAAACGCCTCTAACAACATTATTGAAGAAATATGCATTTTATTGGACTCCAGAGGCAACTGAATCTTTTGAACAAATTAAATAGGCTATGTGCACATCTCTTGTTTTTTCCACACCAGACTTCACAAAAACCTTTATTGTGGAATGTGATGCTTCAAGAACTAGCATTGGTGTTGTTCTAATGCAAGAAGGACACCCACTTTCTTTCACAAGTCATCCAATCAAGGGAAAGAAATTACAGTTTCTCATTTATGAGAAGGAACTGTTGGCAATACTACACGCTCTTAAGAAATGACATCCTTACCTAATAGGTAGGCACTTCAAGGTCAAAATATATCATGATAGTCTTAAATACTTCTTGGAATAGAGACTATCATCAGAAGAACAACAAAAGTGGGTAACCAAGATGTTGGGGCGTGACTTTGAAATCATTTATACAAAGGGGAAACATAATGTGGTGGAAGATGCACTCTTCAGAAAATATGAATATGTCAGAGCATTACTTTGTTCCATTTCCATTCTATAACCAGATTGGGTAGTCATAGCAAGGGAAGAGTGGAAAATGACCTATCGATGTGGACACTCATTCAAAATCTACAAAACGATCCCAATGTATTAGATACTTTTGTGTGGAAAAATGATTCACTATGGTATAAGGATCTCTTATATTTATGCAAAAACGGCCAACTCAAGCAGAAGGTCCTTTCAAAATTACATGCCTCTCCTATAGGTGGGCACTCCAAATTCCTGAAAACTTACCACAAGATCAAGAACGAATTTTTTTGGGAATGTCTTAAATCTGATGTTCAAAGATTCGTGGCTAAATGCTTGGTTTTCCGATAGAATAAGGGTGAAACGGTTAAGACCCCATGACTTTTACAAACATTAGACATATCTTGCCAGCGCTGGGAGGAAGTCTCAATGGATTTTATCAAAGGTTTACCCAAGTTCGAAGGCAATAATTTTATTATGGTGGTTGTTGATAGACTCACAAAGTATGCACACTTTTGTGCAATCTCTCACCCTTTTAATGCAAATACAATAGATGCAACATTTATGGAAGCTGTTCAAAAGTTACATGGAAATCCGAAGATTATTGTAAGTGATAGAGATCCAACTTTCACTCGAAAAATTTGGACTGAATTATTTTATTGTCTAGGTACTCAATTGGCTCACAATTCATCTTGCTACCCTCAATCTGATGGGAAAACTGAGATAGTGAATAAGTGTTTGGAAGGATATCTTTGTTTCTTTTCATCTAATAAACAAACACAGTGGGTGAAATGGTTGTCTTTGGAAGAATGATGGTACAATACTTCCTTCCATACATCATAAAAAATGTCTCCATTTATGGAACTTTATGGGTACCATCCTTCATCTATCACATATCCCTTAAGAGGAAAATCTAAAGTTCAAGCCGTGGAAGATCACATAGAGCACCAACAAGAAGTTCTCCAGATAATTAAGGACAACATGACTATGCCAAAAAACAGGATGAAACAACAAGCTGATCAACATCACAGTGAAAGGAGTTTTGAAGAATGGGGTTAGGTATTTCTGTAAAATCAGTCACAGCAGATCTAATGAACAAGTAAATCAATTACAATAGATGAAACTCAGAAAAATGCTGTAAACTGTGCAAAAACATGCATCAGTGCTCTATAATCCCAATAAGGGTGAAAATAAAATACAATATTTTCATAATGAGTGAGCAATTCGAATTTCCTAAGGAGGTCATTCGAATTAACTGAATGGCATAGCTTGGCTCCAACTAGGAGTCCTCATCATCAATCAATGGTAGTCATCAATGCACAAGCCACTGTCAAACATGTGTCAAACTAAGTCTAACTGAGTCTAACTGAGTGTAATAAGTGTAACTGATGGTAAGTGGCACTAATATAGGGATGGAGGCTCAGTGGAGGGCACATGAGGGCTTAACTGCACTCAGAACTGTCAGTCATGTCTCATCGGAGGTCAATCGGAGTGATAACATCAGTTATGGGTCAATCGGAGGTAACTCAGAGTGATAACTGAAGTGTATCTAGACTAGTAGGTCAGAAATGTACCCTTCTGCAGTGGTAGGTGAGAAGTGGGCGCATGATAGGCTAGGATTTGGCTTAATTTGAGTGGTAAGTAGCTCCTAAGTGCTGGGAGACTAAGGACTAGGTGCTGGAGGTACCATACTGATGTCTGGGCAGCATGCGGGCGCATGCAAATGCATGCATGCATGCAAAATTCATGCAAAGTACAAAAGTGAATGATGAGATATCCTAACACCCCCCCTCAAGATATATTATGATGTAAAAAATAAAATGCAGGGCCCTGGTTACTGAGACCAAAGGCCACTTCAATACAATAATCCAAAAAATGTTGAAATAAGCTAAGTGAGGAAAGAGGGAAAACCCAGTGGGAAGAAAGCACCCCCTCAAGCTAAACATAAAAATGGATCTAATCTGTCTCCACCATGATGGAACTCACCCCCAATAGTGAACGGAGGTAAGAGAACTTCTTCTCAGTGAAGCTCTTGGTGAAGATGTCTGCAATTTGCTCATCGGTAAGGCAATATTGCAGAATGATGGTGCGATCATGCACCAACTCTCGAATGTAGTGCATATGAATTTCAATGTGTTTGGTCCTCTGCCGCTGAACTGGATCGGTGGAGATCTTAATAGAACTTTGATTGCCACAAAATAGGACAGTCAAAGTAGTGCTACCAAAATCAAACTCGAAAAGAATACCCTGCAACCAAACTGCCTGAATGCAGGCATTGACTGCCCCTCGATACCCTACCTCTGCTGAAGAAAGTGCAATGGCTGCCTACTTTTTTCTTGACCAGAAAATAGGCCCATGTCCAATCATGAAAACATATCCAGAAGTGGACTTCCAATCTATGCTATCACCTGCCCAATCTGAATCAATAAAACCAATGAAATCTAGCTCAGAATTTGCAACATAATGTATGCCAAAATGTTTCGTACCTTGCACATACTACAAGATCCGCTTGGCTGCCCACCAATGAAGCTCATGGGACTTTTGCATATACCTTGATACAACACTCACGGCATATGAAATTTCAGGCCTTGAGTGTGTCAAGTAAAGTAGTGAACCAATCAACTGTCGATACATAGTGCAATCTGCAAGCGGTGTAGTATTTCCCTCTTCAAAACTGATTCGTGAGAGGAAAGGGAATGGAGCAGCTTTACATTCTTCCATATTAAACCTTAATAGCAGGTATTTAGCATACTTTTTCTGATATAATGTGATCCCATCAAAGTTTTGAGCTATCTCCAAGCCCAAAAATGGCTTAAGCAAGCCCAAATCACTCATATCAAAAGCTAGATTTAAAGCGGTTTTCAGCTTGTTAATTGTAAAGAGAGTGCTACCAATAATGAGAAGATCATCAACATATAAAATCAAATTCAACAAATTACCTTTATCTTGCTGTAGGTATACATTAGGATCAGATTTGCATCTTTTGAAATTCTGAGAAAGAAGGAAGGAGTCCATCTTTGCGTACCATGCTCTTGGGGCCTGTTTCAATCCATACAAAGATTTCTTCAATCTGCAAACTAATGATGGATCTGATATGTATCCTTCTGGTTGTTCCATATATACCTCCTCATCAAGGTCTCCATGTAGAAAATCACTCTTCACATCCATGTGGCACACTTCCCAGTGCTTGGATGCGGAAATGGCCAAAACTAGGCAGATGGAGTCCATCTTTGCAACCGGTGCAAAAGTCTCAGTGTAGTCCACACCTTGGAATTGGGAGAAACCTTTTTCCACCAACCTAGCTTTGTATTTTCTGATAGAACCATCAGCAGCAACCTTTGTGCGGTAGATCCACTTACATTGAACTAATTTTCTTCCAAGTGGAAGAGAAACTAGCTCCCATGTATTGTTCTTTTGAAGAGAACTGTACTCTTCATCCATGGCGGTTTGCCATTGTGGATCTCGGTGGGAATAATAGTATGATTTGGGATCTGAACCAATCATCAAATAAAATTTCTCAGATAATAATGGATCAGAAACAGAAAGAGCCATACCTTCTTTTTGATAGTCTGCTCGTGTTCTCCTTGGATCAGCAGGATTTCCAATGTTTGGAGCAGCAGATTGTAGAGTGTTTTGAGTCCACTTTGGGAGGATCATTATGGTACTATTCCGAACCTGATATTTCATGGCCATCTAAGTCTGATATAATATCATAGATATCAGATCCAATTCTTTCTTCATACTCACTTGAATCTTCTTCTTGTGGAGGGTGCAGATCGACAGTGTTTTCCTCAACTAGTTTCAGATATGGGAGCGGTTCATCAAACTTCACACTTCTCTCTATGAATAACTTTTTGGATCTGATATTCATGAGTTTATATGCTTTTGATTATTCCCCAAATCCTATTAGGATACATTCAATACATTGTGGATCCAAAGACTTTCTCTTATCAGAAGGAATTCTAGCCCATGCAGTGGAGCCAAAAACCCTCAAATTGGACACATCCGGTTTGCGACCAAAGAATGCTTCGAAAGGAGTTTTACCTTTCATGGATGAATGTGGAACTCAGTTATGAATGTATGCAGCAACATTAATGGATTCAGCCCAAATATTTGCAGCCAAACCTTTTGACTCAAGCATGCAGGTAGCCATCTCTTTCAGTGACCGATTCTTCCTTTCCGCTACACCATTCTGCTGGGGTGTGTAGGGAACTGTATGTTGGATCTGAATTTCGCTTTCACCACAAATTTGCAGAAAATCAGTCTTGATATATTCTCCACCATTATCAGATCTAAGAGCTTTGATCTTTCTCTCAGTGGTGGTCTCAACAGAAGCCTTAAAATCCTTGAATTTTCCAAGCACTTATGACTTGTTTTTGAGAAAAAATACCCAAGTAAAGTAGGAAAAGTCGTCGATGAATGTCAAAACATACCTTGAACCATTCATGGACATATTTGGCAGCAGACCACTGATATCAGAATGTATGAGGCCCAAAATGGTGGAAAATCTACTAGATTTTCCGCGGTCGAACCTGTGCTCGGAGTGCTTCCCAACAATGCAACCGGGGCAAATTCACTTCGAGGAACAAAGTTGTGGAAGACCATCTACCATGGATTTTTGTTGTAGAAGTAGAAAATATTAGTAATTAAGGTGTCCAAACCTTTCATGCCAAAGCCTACTAACCTCGTTTCCATGAGTGAGGAGAGCAGTGGGATTTTCAAGCTGCACAAAGTGAGAAAACTCATAGTATTTTGCAGTGTGGTTTGCCTTTCCGACTGCAATAAGTCTTCCACTTTTGATATCAAAATTTTTGACATTGTTAGGGATGAATGTAACTTTCTTCGGTTCACCAGTGTGTGTCATTTGATACACAGAAAGTAGATTTGAAGCCAAGGAAGGCACATAGAGAACATTCTGGAAGCTTCCATGTTCTACATGGATGGTACCTTTGCCCTTCGAAGAAATTTTTGAGTCATCTCCCAAATGGATGGGGATGGAGCTGCTTGGATCGAATGACGAGAAGGAGACAATATTTGTAGCCATATGATTCGAGGCACTAGAATCTATTAGTAGAGTGGTGTGTTTCGAAACAGTTGCCATGAGTGCTTGACATCTTTCATGATCATCATTCCTATCCTTCTTCCTTGCACCGTCGTGAAGACATATGTTGCTCTTTTCCAAAAGGAGGGCCATTTTATCTATTGTTTTCTTCATGCATGAACTTTCAGGATGAAAGCCACAGTTTCAATAAGAACACTTAGATTTTTCTTTTCCCTCTTTACCCTTTTGCTTGTTTATTGAACTAGATGGTGCATCCGTCTGCTTGCCTTTCTCTCTTTGCTTGTGAGGTTCGAATTTGGGCTTCTATTTCTTTTGCTTACCTTTTCCATTCGAATTCTTGGATCCTTGAACAAACAGGGCTGAATATTTGGAGTTTATGGACCCCATTTGAATCAACTTGTCATGCTCTTTGGTAACGGATTCAATGAAGGCATTCAAGGTAGGCATCTTCCAATTCGGGGTAGTTAGCTGACTGGAATTGAAAGTAGAGACAAATACCGAGTAATATTTCCCAAGCTTTATGAGAATGGAGAGGATCAATTGCTTATCCTCTTTCACAACACCACTGTTCTTCAACTGCAATGACAAGTGCTTGAATCTTGTGAAAAACTCATTGATGGTCTCGAAATTCTCAAGACTAAGAGCAATCAATTCATTCTCTAATTGAAAAGCTCTAAGCTCGTCCTGCTTGCCAAAACGTTTGTCAAGTTGCTCCCATATAGCTTTTGGAGACTTCAATCCGCTGAGATGGAAGTGAAGATTTTTGGAGATGGAGAGGCAAAGAAGACCATAAGCTTCATCAAGCTTGTTGAAGTATTTTGACTTTTCAATGAGAGTGTTTGGCTCCAATTTGAGGCCCATGGTGACTCTATAGTACCCTTTTGAGTGCAATATTATCTCTATGTCATCTTTCCAATCAAAATAATTGAAAGGAGTTAGCATAGGCTTTGAAGAAGAGGAGTCCATCACTGAAAACGAGTGCAATATTTGAGGAAGAACCTGCAAATCAAGAGATAGCGAATGCACTTGATGGAGAAGATTAACCTGCAAATCACAATCAAAACAAGAACAGTAAGGTCGAACAATCCATCCTTTTAGAGTTGCATCACACCTAGGATTGGAGATCAAGCAAGTTGAATGGGTCAAATGTATCAAATCCGGGAATTATGTGGAAAACTCAAGCTTCTGGAGTGGATTGGAGTGTATTTTTATTCTTTGCATGCACATGAGCGAATGCTCATGAGATATTTCATGCCAAACTTCTGTTATTTTGAGCAAATTCACTCAAATCTCCTTGTAGAACACCTGTAGAAAAGAGATCTTGTCCCTGCAATGGCTCTGATACGATGTAAAATTAGTCACAGCAGATCTAATGAACAAGTAAATCAATCACAATAGATGGAAACTCAAAAAAATGGTGTAAACTGTGCAAAAACATGCATCAGTGCTCTATAATCCCAATAAGGGTTGAAATACAATACAATACTATCACAATGAGTGAGAAATTCGAATTACCTAAGGAGGTCATTCGAATTAACTGAATGGAATAGCTTGGCTCGAACTAGGAGTCCTCATCATCAATCAGTGGTGGTCATCAATGCACAAGTCACTATCAAACAGGTGTCAAACTGAGTCTAACTAAGTGTAATAAGTGTAACTGATGGTAAGTGGCACTAATCTAGGGATGGAGGCTCAGTGGAGGGCACATGAGGGCTTAACTGCACTCAGAACTATCAGTCATGTCTCATCGGAGGTCAATTGGAGTGATAACATTAGTTATGGGTCAATCGGAGGTAACTCAGAGTGATAAATGAAGTGTAATTGGACTGGTAGGTGAGAAAGGCGCCCTTCTGCAGTGGTAGGTGAGAAGTGGGCACATGACAGGCTAGGAGGGCTTAATCTGAGTGGTAAGTAGCTCCCGAGTGCTGGGAGACTAAGGACTAGGTGCTGGAGGTACCATACTGATGACTGGGCAACATGCAGGTGCATGCAAATGCATGCATGCATGCAAAGTACAAAAGTGAATGATGAGATATCCTAACAATTTTTGAGGCTACAACCTTATAAGAAGATGTATCTCAAGAAACTAAATAAGGACAATAAATTAGCACCCAATTATTATGGTCCTTATAAAGTGTTGCAAAATATTGGTAGTGTGGCTTACAAATTGGAGCTCCCTTCATCTTCAAGACTACATCCAGTTTTGTTCTTTCTTAAATAAGGTAATAGAAGACAAGATCCCCATGCAAACAATCTTTTCGGAGGTTGATGAAGAAGGAAAATTCATATTGGAACCTGAACAAATCACTGAAACAAGGACCAAACAACTACGGAATCGGGCTATTACTGAGTACCTCATAAAGTGGAATAATTTACATGTTGAAGACTCAACATGGGAAGATGAGTCCTTCATACAGAGGTATCCGAAACTAATCAAGCATTGATGAAAAAACTTGTTTGAAGGGTAGGGGCATGTTAAGCCCTCAATAGGTGCACATTTCCCCCTATATTGTGGTTCATTACATTAGTTTTCATTTCAGCTTTGGTCCATTAGTGGTAATTGTCATTAGTATGGTTATATTAGTTACGTCAGCTTGGGTCGGTTAGTTGGGATTATACCCCTTAGTATCCTATATATAGGAAGGAGACCTTTTCATTTAGATCATCTTGTCTTGTCGTGTATTTTGTACTTAATACATTAAGGAGGTTTCCCCCTAGAAGAGGCTTGTTATTCAGCTATTTTCTTCAATCAAGTCGTGTAGTACTCTTTTTGATATATTTTATCTCTTTTCATACTCTTTTTGGAAATTTGTTGCATAACAATTATGGACATGTCACACTTGAATATGGAGTGGATGTTGAATTCAACCAATCTATTTGTGCTAGCCACCATGAACAAAACATAATAGATGGAAAGTTAGATTGCATAGGAAATATACAAGAGATCGTGCAAATGGACTTCTCAATCTTCTAATGTGTTATTTTTAGGTGCAGGTGGTGGGATACATTCAACATGATTAACGTAAAGGAAGGTCATGATAGTGGCATAATATGTATCAACTCTAAAAGGAAGTGGTATGAAAATGAAGAGGCTTATTTTTTTCAAAACACTACAACAAAATATTTTCCAATCCAGATATGTTGGATAGGGATTGGTGGTTCATACTAAGACACAACCCTAAATCAAAACATTTTTTGAGAACAATAATGTTATAATGCCAAGTGATGAAGATAATAAGGGCAATGATAATAAATAATGATATGTACATTTTTTATTTCAACAACTATATTGTGGATGTGTCATTTTATAATTGTTATTTTTAGTTAGCCAATTTATTTTTCAATTCATTTTCTAATGTTGGAAATGAAAACAGGACAACCATTTTCACCAATCATGTTGAAAAGCAATTAAATGAAAAGAGAATAAATGCATATAATAAATAAGGGTAAGTTGATCCAAAGGAAGAGTGATTTATAAATAAAATATTTTGTCACGTATATTGATTTCTAAAATTATCATATTTGATTTACCATTGTTTTCATGATGATGATAATTACTTATTCATCCTTATTTCCGTGAAATGCATCATTTTTCAAGACTTTATTTATAAAATTTGAATCTCAATATTTTACGAGGGTTATCATATTTGCTTTACCATTGTGTTCATGATGATGATAGTTACTTATTCATCCTTCTTTCCATGAAATGCATCATTTGTCAAGACTTTATTTATAAAATGTGAATCTCAATATTTTACGAGGGTTTTTAATTATATGGAAGCATTTGCACATGCACAGAGGATAAAGAGAGCATATCAATTGGACAACAGTAGTAACATGGCATCGATGTCTTCCTCCATGTATCCCTCACATTCATCTCATATGATTCGGGTCAACATCACCCCTAATCTTAACATGGATGTTATCTAGTTCATCTAATGTGGACTTACAATATTGATGCCAAACCTCACAACATACTAACGTGTAAATAAATTAATGTATTTTTCAATGATGGGTTCTTATACCTTATCGAATGTGAATATTCCAGCAATGCATTGGGGAAAACTAAAAGCATTGAATTGAGTATTTGAGTACATGTGGTGAATTCTCTACTTGGATCATGCCATTTTAATCATATACTAGCATAGATCCATCTAAAAGGGGATCTACCAAGCGCTGAGAGGGATCAAAATTTTCATAAGTGCAAACTTATTTTTAGACTGGAAATGTCAATGAAATGTGTAATTCAATGCTTATTGTTTTAATTTATCTCATTTATGTAGTTTAATATATATGTCGTTTCAAATATTTTAAATTTGATCTGAGCCGACATGTTATTTTTTTATAATATTTTATTATTTTTTATAAAAGTCACTTGTCATTTATAGGATGAGCACTGAAGGAGTTACACATCTCCCCCTACTGGACTGTAGAATGTACCTCTTCGGCACAATTAAATGAGCATGAATCCATGTATCCTGGAGAGTTGAAATCACCTCAACCAGAAGATCACATTTGACATATTCAGAACCAAACTTTCGAGAGTTGATAAACAAAAACTCAAGAATCTAAGAACAAGTTTGAAGTTGATCATTTATTGTTTTGATGAGGTCGACCGATCATCCATTAATAAGAAAACTATATTCCCACCAAATTCACAACTTCTTCAATATGTTGTCTTCAATCATGTAACTACTACAGCATACCAAAGTTTCGATATAGGATTAATTCCATATGGTTTTGTGTTATTTATATTGTAAATAATTAATCAGATGCCCATATTTGATATAAAAAGGGAAATCCCGACCTTATATGGGGATTCAACTTGAATAATTTATCCTATGATAAGATTATGTAATCTCAATTTATAACTAAAAATAAGAGCTGAAGTTCTCATCAGTTCTTTCATTTGATCTTTCATACCAATGCGAGGACATGATCTGCTCCATGAGAACATGTGTTGGGCATTGTATAGAGTAAATTTTGTTATGTTCATTTGTGTTCTATTTTATGTTATAAGTTTGTTGTTATACTGATATGTGTTTATATATTTGAATTTTGGATGGAATACCATCTATGCTTTTCCTATATTGAAGGAGGATAGGACAAGTGTAGTATCTAGATTGATTTTATGGTTGTCGTTCAAAATTCAAAATAAAAAATTATAAAAAAATTGAAATATAAAACATAACTGGTAGTTGATGCATAGATAACTCTTAGCTCATGCATGGATAACAGATGGATAACATGTAGTGACAAAAAACCCAGTTAACTAAAGAAGGTAACAAGTAGCTAGGGAATAGAAAACAAGTGATTACAATTAGGCATGGAAAACAAGTGATTATAATTAAGCATGGAAAACAAGTAATAGATAACTTGTGTATGGCATTTAACTTGTGACCTTTCGGTGTTCACTAGCCACAAGTTAAGTGGTTGTGCTAGTTATTACAATTTTTGATATGTGTTGTAATCGGCTCACACACGCTATTAACTGAATTTATTTAAAGATTCTTGAGCTTCCACAGTGAGGCTAATGTTGTGTATGTGTTATATTCTTTGCATGTGTGTGGCGGGGGATGGTGCACCTGTCAGCGATATGCTTGACGATCCCTCCGGCACCTTTCGGTTATTTTTGGGAATTTTCTAAAAATATGTAATTTAATCTCAGTTAAGGGATTGGATTCTATTTTCTAATCTGGTTTAATGGATTAGGGTATTGGATTCCATGGAATACCTATATTGTATTGTGAGTGATTCATAATGAGAATGAGAAAATAAGATGTGCGACTCTAAGTTTTGATAGTTTTCCTGGTTAAGGGTTTCTAGGATAAATCTCTCTATATTATGTGTGAATGTTGTGGTTTAATCTTTGTTATGCTTTAAATAATCTGAATGATTTGCTTCTCTACACAGGTTTACAATTTATATGTGGTATCAGAGATTAATTATTTGGTTTAGGGGGATGCCTTTGTTGCTGAGGGTTCAACGTGGTTGATAGATATTGGCTCTATGATAAAAATGGGTTCAGTGGGAGCTTTGAAGCTTTGATTTGTGCATTGAAAGAGAATGGTGAGCAATTCAAGAATTGAGATCGAGCAAATTAATGGATAGAACTTTGGTCTATGGAAGCTCAAAATGGAGGATATTCTTGTAGATCAAGAACAATGGATTGCTGTGTATCCGAGTACACAATCCACTAGAACGTCGGAAGAAGATTGCGAGAAATTAGATAGAAGATCAAGGAGTACAATTTGACTGTGCTTATCAAACTCTGTATTGTTGAACGTATCCGGAGAAGAGACCGCGGTAAAGATTTGGGAAAAACTAGTGAGTTTGTATCAATCAAAATCCGTTGTAAACAAGTTGTTTGCTCAAAAGAAACTATATCACCTCATAATGAATGATAATGACACAGTGACAACGCATTTGAATGTCTACAATACTCTACTAAGTCAAATAAGCTTTGTTGGCATTAAAACGACCGAAGAAGATAAATGTATTACATTATTGTGTTCTTTTCCAGATTCCTGGAACAACCTAATTGTAGTAATAGAGAGTGCTAATCAAGCGACTTGAAAATTTGATGAAATAGTATCATCCTTGTTATCAAAAGAGATGAGGCGGAAAACCATGTGTTATAGCCAAAATTGGCACTTCTTCATCAGTGACGACACTTACCTCTTTTGGTCACATGCCGACACTTCATGAGATTACTGTGAGTAACAAAAAATGACATTTGTGGATGGCAGATCCATATTTGGGACATTAGATGGATGGCATTACCTAATTCATGGCCCATTTGATAGGTAGGAACCTTAGCAACATTTTTGGAGACCAAAACTTCTCCAGAAAACCCCCAGAAAAGGTTGTTTTTGACCATTTTTCCAAAAAAACAGAGGTTGTAAGGTTCATAACCTGTGGGTTTTCCAAAAAACACACATTTTTTACATGTTAAGAGTTGCGGGCACCTGCTATTTTTCCATGTGCAAAGTCACGGGTACCTCAGAAACAGTAAAAAATGTATAAAATTACGAAAAATGGTCGGTTTGGGTTGTTTTGGAACCTCCTCTTGGTTGTAACTACTTCCTCTTCGACCATATCTTCTTCACTTGATATATAAGAGAGGGAGAGGGACCATGAAAGGGATATGAATCCCATTATAATGTTATGCTAGAGGTATTGGGATTCACATCCCCCTCAATTGTGCCCTAGTTTCTCGTAAACCCTAGCACATCTTATCAGAGGTTGGGATCCTTGGAGAAAGAGGAGCAGGAGACCTTGAATCTTGGTTTCATGAAGTGCCATGCTTGAAGGAAGTTATAATTTGATGTACTTGCTTCATTCATTAATAAATATCAGACATTCTTCCTTTCCAAGTAGATTTGTTCATGTATGTTTCAGATCTGATTACAATTTGATGTTTTATTTCCTTATAAATATCAATCTTTTATTTGTAGTCAAATTGGTTTGTGGAAGGTTTGTAGTTTTTTTGCAGGTTGTTGCATTGGAGAAAAATAAGAGAAGCTTGGATCAACCTTCTGAATAAGGTACACATTCTCCTAAACCCTAATCTCTTTGCTTAATAATTGTACTTGCAGAACCTTGTATGTTTGTCTTTTACCCTAGTACGTTGGTAGTCTCACCCCTACTATAGGAACATTTTCCCTAACAACAGCATGGATACTCATAGCATGGATGCCTTTCCTATGATAGGTCGCCCCCAGGAATGAAACAAAAATAAGGGATCTGACGAAAGATCTAAATCTAAGGGTAGATCTAAATCCCCAAGAAAATTTATAAGGAAGTGTTGGAAATGTGGTAAAGCTGGGCACTATAAAAGGATTTTAGATCTAAGAATGTTGAGAAAGGAAATGGATCTGAGGATACCCCTACCATAGAGGCAAAGACTTTCCCAGAAGAAGGAGGGGATGTGTACCTAGCTCCCACTGGTAATAATTTAGAACGTGATATATGGTTGATTGAATCAGGTGCATCATGTCATATGACCCCTCATAGGGAATGGTTTTGTGAATATGAAAAGTATAATGGAGGTGATGTGTTATTGGGAGATGATTCACTAGCCAGTATCACTGGGCGTGGTAGAGTTAAGTTGAAACTCAAGGATGGAAGGATTATAACTCTCCCTGGAGTACTACACATTCCAAATCTAGTGAGAAACTTGATATATGTCGGAAAGATGGATATTTCAGGTGTAGAGACTGTGTGTGGAGATGGTGGTTGCAAAATGGTTCGAGGATCAATAGTATTGATGAGGGGAGTTGTGTATGGAACTCTGTACAAACTATTGGGTAGAATCATCATTGGTAAATGAACCAGTTCTATTGTGCTTGAGGGGGGAGATACAGAAAACAGAACCCTGACTACATCAGGAGGAAAGACAATGCTATGGCATCAAAGATTGGGGCATATCAGAGAAAAGGGCCTTAGAGCATTACAAGGTAAAATTATGGTTGAAGGTATGACTAATTGCACTCTAGATTTTGATTTTTGTGAACATTGCATATATGGGAAACAAAATTGAGTAAGATTTGCATCTAGTGCTACAAGAGCAAAGGGAATTTTAGAGTTAATACACAGTGATGTGTTTAGACCTGTGCTTGTTCCATCACTTAGTAAATCTGTGTATTATGTTTCATTTATAGATGATTTCTCAAGGAACACATGGATTTATTTCCTTCAAAATAAATATGAAGTATTTGCTAAGTTTAAATAATTCAAGGCTCTTGTAGAGAATCAGACAAAAAATAAAATAAAGGTCTTGAGGATGGATAATGGTGGAGAGTTCTGCGAGAATGAATTCAAGGAATTCTGTAAGAAGTATGGTATAATAAGGAAGAAGACTAATCCATACACACCTCAACAGAATGGAGTTGCTGAAAGGATGAATAAGATGTTGATGGAAAAGTCAAAGAGCATGCTAAGCAGTGTTGTTGGTCGCATCACTATTCTAGAGGTTTTCCAATGTAGACCCAGGTACTTTGCGGTACAAAATACCAACAAAACCCCTATTCACCGACCCTTTCGGAAACAGAATGCGAGCAGCCTGAGGTCCCACCCGAGGAGAAGGGGTGGTTGCAGAAGCAGGTTTCCACAACCAGGGGGTGCGATAGATTTAGCTGATTAATGCGCAACGCGGTGACGAACTACGCAACTGCGTATGTGACTACGCGAATTCTTCTACTTCGCGTCAAGACTCTTCAAGATACGGGATATTGGCACCCTCAATGCAGCCCTAAGCCGCGCAGTGGTTTTATGAGATCTGATCACTCCTTAGTCAATTCTTAGTCGATAAACCTTTAATCATTCATCCTTTCTTAGCTTTGATAAACACCGTAACTTATGCAAATAGGTGAGATGCGCAGTGCTATGTGCTTTGATAGTGCAATTTAATCCTCAACACTTAACCGTGTGGCTCTCTTATTGATCTATTCATTCGAAACTTATAGGTGCATGACTGTTACATTCATCCACACATGAACTACTTAACATCTTAGTACATCCTTTCTGTGGCGAATATAGATCACAGTAAACATATAACAAGTAATAATAACGTCATGCATGCACTGTAAGTAAATTAGATCACAAATTATTGGCAATCATACAAAACAAACACATAACACAATGGTTTAACGTGGTTCACCCCCCCGGATGGGAAGCTACATCCACAAGAATTGTTATTTATTTATCTTAGAAAGGGTACAATAGTTCTTCGCCTACGCACTCAGCTGCAGACGCTCTTCTCTTTCTCTCTCAAAATTAGGTCTTTGCGCACTTAGCTGCAGAGCCTTTACAATGCTTTCTTGCTCACAAATCCTAACAATACTCACTAATGCCCTAAAAATATTAACTTCTAACTCTTTTCCTTTACAAAATTTCCTTATATATAGATCAAGACCCGTAGGTCATTTCTTTACATTTTACGAAAGCAGAACCCTTAGGTTTACAAAACTGTCGGGGTTTTCCCAAAACCAGACAACTGATATCTGGCAGTGGATCTTCTGTTATATGCATGCTAATGGGTTGCTTCCACCGATCTATTCCTTCTTTTTTGGCCTTAGATGACTGGTTCGAGTAGTAGTAGTCTTCTTCCCATTGTGATCAGTCACCTACCTCCGATTTGCACCTACCCCTTGCTTAGTAGTTATCGACGATCTTTGCCAAAAATAGGTCTTCTGTGACCTAACCAAAATAATTGCCTTCATCCGTCGATGCTGTGCTTAGCTAGATCTTTGTTTATGTGGCACATCGCAGCGATGTACTCCTCGCAGCACCAACCTCGCAGCTCCTTTGACACTATGCTACGCGCAACTTCGCATCATACCAATATTTATTCCAAAATTGTTCAAGCTTAACTGCGCTTAGTTTCGTAGTTCTCACAATACTTCCTATTCAAAATTGCCCCATCTGGGCCAGGCCCAATAGGCCCCTAACACTTGTGGCTCACCCCTGAGCCACCTGGAATCCCTTGAAGCTGTTCCGATGATTGTTGGCTGATCTTTGCAGCGAACTCCTAGAATGTGTGAGTCATCTTTTCTACTGTAAACTTCGTATCTTGTTCAATTTGCCCAACTGTTTCCACCATCTCTAATGTTATCTCGTGGCCGATCTGGCCTCCACCTGCTCTTGATTCTGGTTCAGTTCCTTCAACTTTTCTTCGATCTCTTGTGAGATCGTGTCGGCGTCTTCTAATAATGGCTGTGACTTATCACCCATTTCTATCTCCTTCTCCTGCAATGCTTTAACTTCCTTCTTGAGGTTGTTGATTTCCCTTCATTTGAGGAGTTTCTCCCTTGCTAGAAGTGCCTTAACATCCTCACCCATATTCTCTAGTACTTCTTGTTTTTCCTTGACTTCCTTCTTTACTTCTTGTAATTGTTGATCTTCTTCAAGGGTAGTAAATGCCTTCAGTGCTACTTCCAGTAGACTTTGGCACTTAGTGACTTCGATAGCAATATTCCGTGCCGCGGTCTTCACTACTCCTTGTCTCAAATGCTATTCATCTAGTGGAGTCTGTGGATTGATCTGCGATTTCAGAGAAGCAATTTCAGATTCATGGAGAATCGCCATGTCTTCCTTCTCATTCCTTAGGCTATTGACCAAATTGCTAATCTTGACGATGGTATCTACTGGTTCCTGTTGCACTTCAATTTCTCCTATGCTATCTACGACCGCAGTGATGGTGCTTTCCAATCTTAGCCAGCGATCATTCTCATTCTGCAGTAGCATAGCTCTCTGCGAGCTCTCCTTCAGTGCTTCTGTGGTTCTTTGCTACATTTCTTCATAAACCTGCATCTACAAGTAATGGAGGCCTGGAAACGGTATCGTTGCAAGATCCAGTTCTACGCGCTCCACGTTCTTTGTATCCAGGGTGTCCTGATCAGGTAAGGGAAACCTTACAGATAATGGTTGCAGATGAACAATACGGGTCCTTGTAGGAACAACAAGTTGCTATTGTGAAGTCTCTGTCATCTCTCCTCCAACTTTTGATTGCGGTGGCAGGGGTAATCTTCTGCTCACTTCTTCAAATTTTAGTGAAATCCCTTGCAGTTTAGTCAAGTTTTGGTCCAAGCTATCCTGAATTGCCTTGTTCTGCTTCTCTTTGTCAGTCGAGAGCTCTTCCATATGCTTAGTGACCTTCACGGCGATCATTATGTAGTCATCTTCGTTAAGAACTGTACCCAACTTGTCATTGACTGCTTTCTGCTTCTTCCTCGGTTCCTTTTGTAATGAAGAAATTCCAATGTCCTTCCTTTTTCCTGTCTGTTTGTCTTCTACTATCGGACACGGAATAGAGTTATCCTCACCAGGATCACTTTGGACGTCTACGACCTCAACTCAGAATTCATATGGCTACTCCTTCATGATATTCTCAATATCTTCCTCATACATGTTGTAGTTTCCTGGGTACGAGTCAGGATTCTTCGTCTGTGCTTTAGGCAAAATGGATATGCATTTCATCACAACATAAACGTTTACCACGTGGATATACTTGCTTGTTACTTGTTTTGGTATCTGCGGCATAAGCATTATGGCCCCACACAGCTGGTCATAATATGTGTAAAATACTAGTGATGTTTCATGTTGTCTTTGAGTTTGAATTTTCCCAAAGATTCTGATATCACACACCTCTGCAATCTGAAGTGCATGTGATCACTCCCACATAGTGACTCAGCTCCTTCCATCCTATGAATGCTATCAGGACTATTAACCAGGAGAAATGGAAGTATCCGCCATTGATCTACGTGTCATTTAGTTCCTCTAGGAACTCATTTAGTAGATATTGACACCAGTTAAACTCTTCACCTTCAGCGGATGCGGCGCCAAGTAGTACTGTTCCTATAGATACTTCTAATGGTCTGCACTTTCTGAGGATTTTACCTGCTAGCAGCTGCATGACAAATATTATTCCTTGGTCCTTTATGTCATCCATCTGGAAGCCTCGCTTCCCTTTTACAATAGACTGCGTTTGCTTCATTAGTGATGCTACTCTTTATCTTTTCTTTTTCCCTAAAAAAAACTTCTTTGGATCTTCTCCTCGTTTGCTCAGTCCTGTTATTCGATGGATAAATTTGATTGTCAAGTCGATATCTTTGTCTAGCCATAAGTATCCCTGGTGGATGCGTGCCATCAAAGTTCACACTACCACATTGAGCTCTGGTGATCTGCCAAAGTGTGGTAAACTGAGAAGATTGAGTAGTCCTAACTTGGATACTCTGGACAACCAACTTTCTGCGACCAATGTGAGGTCACCCCTTGTGTTCTTCTTCCAGCACATGTATTTGTCTGGTTGGAATTGTGGGAACCTTGGTTCGCTTAGCGTCTCCTTCTGCATGGCCATAAGATCATAGTCCTCCCACTTGCAATCAGGGATCTTTCCCAGCAAGTTTTTGTCCACCTCCACATGCTTTAAAAGTGGCCAGAGTGGTATGTCATATTTCGGACTTTTCAGTAACCTAATGGCCGGTGCGTCAAGTGTACGTGGTGCAACGTAATCTGGGGTCATTGTTAAGGGTATTTCTTTATCAGCTACTGGCTTTGTTGTCCTTGCCGAACTCATCCTTGGTGACCTTGTCTTCTGCCCTACTGGATTTTGGCCTCAGTCTTGCATTGAAGGACTGTGTCTTGGTGATCTTCTTGAGTCAGTGGTGACTTTCTTGCTCGGGGTTCTCATTAAATCCTCAATCCCTCCATGTTGGAATATTCTTACAGTCTCCTCGACTATGAATTATCTAAAGAAAAAGGATTTCTGTGAAATTCACTTGCATGGTACTTATTAGAGTAATGGATAATTTGCAGAGCTAGTTCAAAGTATAATGCTGAGGGTATCTTGGTTCTTTGGTAACACCCGCGAGTCTAACTAATGCGTTATTTATAGGCATGGCGGAGTCCACTCTGCGTCCCCTAATGGTTGGATAAGCAATAAATGTAGTATCCGTTAGCCAAATCCGGAAGATGCTCCAATCAATTGCTTCATTAATTCACTCAGAACGGCTATCTATGCGTTAAATGCTCTAACGGTTACAGGAAAAAGCACATTTAACGGCTATTTTTCCGACTGACACTGTAACGGTTACTTCATTGGAGTGTTGCGTCGAACTGCACAGCAGGTGAATATAGGTCCTGCGTTGTTTGTTCGTAGTATCACATTTATTTTCTCTGAGTTGTTTCCTTTTAAACTTCGCAACTGTGCGACTCTTTGTCTTTTTTTTTTTTACCCATGCAGTGTTAACAATGTTGTGCGGTATAAAGACCATTTGTAACAAGCTAAATATACATATTCAGTAATATCTAGTGCCTAATTTCAGCTAGTTTTGACATTTAGGATTTTTCTCTTTTTCTTGATCATTTAGGGTGCTGCGGAGTAGAGCTATCGCGATAAAGCTTTAGTCTGCTTCCATTTATCAGATTTGGCAATTTATCTCTAGATAAGGTAGCTAACTGGACTGTGCCACCATTAGTAACATGTATAATTTTGTATGGGCCAAGCCAATGCATTTTAAACTTTCCAAGGAACTTTATGAATTTACTATCATATAAGAGAACTAGATCACCTACCTGAAAAGATTTATTCTTGATGTGGCGATCGTGCCATGCTTTTTCCCGTTCTTTCTGCACTTGCTGGTGGAATCCTGCAATGAAATGATCCTCTTCCAACCCAATCAAGTGTAACAACCTCTCTTTCAGTGCTGCGCGATCTGCCATTCCTGTGAATGCAACTATTATCAAGCTGGGAATAATATATTCCATTGGCATGATTGCTTCCTACCCATAAGCCAATCTGAAAGGGGTATGTCCAGTTAATTTCTTGCAGGTAGTTCTATATGCCCATAATACAGAAGGAATGTGCATCTCCCAGTCATCGCGGCTTACATTGCATATCTTAGTTAATGCATTCTCCAGTACTTTATTGAACGCTTCAACAGTACCATTCGCTTGTGGATGATAAGGCGTACTACGCTGATGATGGATGTGGAATTCTCCAGACAAAGCTTCAATAGTTATATTTAGAAAATGAGTACCCTGATCACTCATCACAATTTTTGGGCATCCAAACCTTTTGAGGATGTTCTCATAGATCAATTCTACGGCTGTAGCTGAGCTGCAATTTTTCACAGGTTTCACTTCTGCCCATCTGGTGAAGTAGTCAGTCGCGATAATAATGTACCTCGCGCTAGTTCTCTTTCCTGGTGGGTTAATAGGTCCCACGAAATCAATTTCCCATTTTTCGAATGCCTACAAATTTAGCTGAGGATTTAATGGCATTTCATTTCTCCGTGATGGCTTTCCTGTCCTTTGGGAGACATCGCAATTCTAACAGTGTTCCTTGGAATCTTTATGGATTGTCGGCCACTATAGCCTTGCACGCAATATCTTCTGTGCAGTGGCTCTTCCTGCGTAGTGTCCTCCTGCAGCTCCTGAATGTGGATCAACCAGTATATATGGCTTTTCATATTCCATTACACATCTTCGCAGTATTTCATCAGGTCCTAACTTGTATAGCTTTTCTGCAATAATTGTGAAGTCTGCTACGCGTACTACCAGTTGCTTCTTCTGCTGTGTTGTGAGCTCTTCCGGTGCAAGCCCTGTAGTTAAAAAAATTATGATTTCCTTATAATAATCACCGGCAACTTGTATGGAAAACAATTGCGCATCAGGTAGATTGTCTTCTAGATTCGAAGGTTCTTCTCCTGACTCGATCCTTGATATATGATTAGGGCCTAAATTTAATCTGCCTGGCTTGACTATTATTTCAAAATCATACTCTTGGAATAGTAATAGCCATTTGCATATTCTCCCCCCTAACAATGGCTTATTGATGAGGTATTTTAATGTAGAATGGTCAGTGAACATAGAGAAGTGCGCACCGAGTAGGTAGTGTCTGAATTTCTGTAGTGCGTATACCATTGCGAGTCCTTCTCTTTCAGTAGTGGTGTAATTCTTCTCGGTTGATGATAGATTTCTGCTCAAAAATGCAATGGGATGATCAATGCCTCCGTCTCCCAGTTGAGAAAGAACAACACCCAATGTGATACACAAAGCATCCACATGCACATGAAATGGCTTTTCCCAGTCTGGGAAAACTAGGATCGGCGCGGTGATCATTTTTTCTTTCAATGTGTCGAATCCTTTCTCGCAGTCCTCATTCTAAATGAATGGTGCATTCTTTTTTAAGAGCTTTTCCATTGCTGCGGTTATCTGTGCATATCCTTTTATGAATTTCCTATAGTATCCAGTATGCCCTAGTGTAGTGCATAATTGTTTAACTGAATTTGGTGTAGGCAAGTTTACAATAACTGTGATCTTCGCAGGATCAACCATCAATCCCTGCTTACACGCAATTTGTCCCAGTAGAATCCCATAAGGAACACAGGAAATACATTTCTTTAAATTCAATGAAATCTGAGGCTGTCTACATTTTTCTAGCATCATCCTGAGGTTCGCGGCATGGTTCTTCAGTAACCCAAAGATGGTCCAATCATCAAAGTAAACTTCTAGAAACTTGTGGATGAAGTATTTGAACGTTGCGATCACTACTCTTGAAAATGTGGTTGGTGCATTCTTCAAGCCAAAAGGCATCACTGTATACTGAAATGACCCCCATTCTATTGCAAAAGTGGTTTTGTGGCTATCGAGTGGATCAATTTTTATCTGATGGTATCCAGAAAATCCACCATTAAAAGAGTATGCCTCATTCCCTCCAACGTTATCAAGAACTTCATTGGTAAAAGGTGTAGGAAATGGATCATGCATAGAGGCATCATTCAATTTTCTAAGGTCAACACAGATCCTAATCTCACCCTTTGTTTTCTTGTCATGGATTACCATTGGGCTTATCCACTTAGATTCTTCAACAAGCTCGATGATTCCTGCATCGAGCATCTTGTCGAGTTCTTCCTTAACTCGTTCTTTGTAGCGTGGATTTAATATATACAGCCTTTTCTTTACAGGTTTTGCTTTGGGCTTAAGGGGAATTCTCATGATTCCTAAGTCTCCTAGAATACCTTTCATCTTTGTGAACTTTGTCGGGAATACTTCCTGATATTCCTATAATATAGCTGCGATTTCTGCAATTGTGTCATCATCCCAGTAGTCTCCTATTGCTGTGAACTTCGGTTCTTCGTTGGTACCAATGTTCACTTTCTTTGTTTTGACCGATCCACTCATATCGGGAATCTCTAATATAGGCCCTTCTACCTCGCATATTCCTTATGATTCATGGATTTTTATATTGCACGGATCCTCCTCATTGCTATCTTCCTTATCTTCATCTTTTTCAGCTAAGTTATAATAGCCCATGACTTGTTCTATTTGTTCTGTCCAATCTGGTTGGAGACTTGCAAGTACATTGCTTGTGTCAAAAAACTCTTCTAGTGTTATATTTTCCTCTTTGTGATGTGGGCTAAATATGTTTCGCTTGATCAGTTGCAGCGCGTCATGTATAGTCGGCTGGTCATCTTGGAAATTAAAATCCTTCTGGAAGGTCGCAGTAAGGATGGACCAATCCGCGATTCCTGTGCTCATCTCCTCCTGTAGGTACCAATTTTTTGGAATAGGTTTCTCTAACGTATGAACAAAGAGATGTACCCATTCTTTCTACGTTCTTTCCTTCCAAGCTTGTACACAAGCTGTGATATGATGTCCTAGATCCCTCTGGCTATTATGTTTCTTAAATGGTAATGTGACCTTATCAGCAAATATAATTTGTAGTTTTATTCTGGACTGGTCCCAAGTTGTCATTGTCTTTTTGTGTGTAGCCCACCATCTGGAAGGTGTTTCTCTGAGTGCCATGTCTAACGCTAAGATGCAGTGTTCATCTACCACTGCTGCAGTGTATTCTTTGATAAATGAATAGACGTTAGTTGTACCATCATAAGTGGGGATTGGACTTACCTGCTTCCCAATCCAACGGACTGACTTTGTAATTGTCGCGCATCTCCTGGCAGATACTTCATGCATTCTGTGTTTCCATTTTTCTAATCCTGCCTCAGAGTCTGAGATGCAAGAACTATCGCAACGCCAGCTGAGCGTTCCATCCGCAGTAGGATCAATATAATCCGCATCATTTGTTTTCATTTGATAGATACGGTCAAGGTCTTGAGCTCTGTACTCTTCTTGAATAGGTTCAACATATCACTCCCCCTGTGAAGGATCCAATGGTGCGATGACCCTTATGTCATTGCCTTCAAATATCATTTTCATTGTTTTCATATTGATGACAGTGGAGTTCGTCATTGCCCAATCGATGCCCAGTAGTGCTGGATAACGATTGCTATCATCCACAATTTCAATTACTTCGAAGTCTGCATAACTTCTCACTCCATCAATGTTGACAATGGTATTGGTTAACCTTCCGAGCGGTATAACTATGCCCTGATTAGCCATTCTTAATTGTATTGGTGACCATTATAGATTTGGTTTCCCCATCGCCTGCCATGTCTTCTTGGTCAAGACATTTACTTCAAATACGAGATCAAGAATGATCTCGTCCATCTCATAGTCTCCTATCTGTGTAGTGTGTGAAAATCCTCATAGCAGATCTAAGAGATGATGTATACCTCACAAGAGTAATTATGATTAAGCAGGAAAATAGAAGAAGAGTGAACAATACAGTATAATGAGCAACTGAATAATATGGTACAGTAGAACTCAGATAGAAGCAATAATACTTCACACACACTAGTTAATTAATCACAATATGGACAAATAAATAGTACAATGGTAGAGAGGATTCAAATGCCTAAGGTGGCAATTCGAATTAGCCTCTCAGAGTGATCCTAAGATCAATAGAGTGTCATCGGAGCACAACTAGGTGTCATCATGATCATCAGTGAAGTCATCAATGCTCAAGTAACTGTCAACCATCAGTCAAACTGAGTCTGGTAGGTGTAGCTGAGTGTAACTCAGTGTAACTGAGTGTAACTGAGTATAAACTGAAGACAACTGGACTGGTAGGTGAAGAAGGGCGAGTTGCTTCCTAAAATCAAGGAAGGATGGCGCATTAAGAAACTGGAGGGATAAAACTGAATAGTGAGAAGCTCCTGGGGGCTGGCTAACTGAGGGCTAGGTGCTGGACTGATGATTGGGATGCATGCAAAATGTATGCAAACCCTAGAATGCATGCAAACCCTAAAAGTGCATGCATGACTGAAAATGTAAATGATCAAAATACTGGTGGGATTAGGATGGAGTATAGGAATATCTTAACACCCCCCCCTTAATCCATTCTGGGCCCTGGTAACTAAGACCAAAGGTCACCCAATACAATGAATAAACCAAGGAAGTGGGGAAAATTTCATGGGAAAAATACCCCCCCCTCAAAACAGATTGTAAGGCACACATAAAAAATAAATGCTCGAAACTCAAGCAGGTGTGATGCTTGGTCATATGTCTGGAGGTATCTTCTTCTTGGGAAGAAGTGGATCATGCTCAAAAAGCATGTGCTTGTACTTTTTCTTCAGATCGAATGTGATGAGAACAAATCCAGAAGTATGAGGATGATCCTTGAACCTGTGATTCAAATCAGCTGAGGTAGGATCAAAATCATGAATATGCAAATAGTATTTTGTCTTCTCCTTCGAACCATCATGGGTGAGATTATGCCAAAAAGAACCATCAAATAATAATTGCTTGAAATCCAAATCAGATTTAAGACTTGAAGAATAGTTTCTTGAGATCTCCTTTGAACTAGCAGGGGTGAGATCAAAACTATCATATGCATGAGAAGTTATCCCAAGCGAATGGCAATGGTTTCTTGAGATCTCTTTTGAACCATAAGAGGTGAGATCAAAACCAATGGATGCATGAGAAATTATCTCAAGCGGGTGGCAATGGCCATATTCTTCAATAACCTTCTGAAAGCATGTGTTAATGATCATATAGTAGTAAATAAGAGATGATTGCTTGAGAGGAGCGAATGCATTACCTCCAATAGCTGATTTTACCTCCGAAATAATCATGTAATCATGATGCAAACCAATAGACTCTGGCGCAAGAGAGGATTTAGGACCTTCTGCAATATCTAGAGTGTGAGCTGGCACATAAAGAGAAGAAAGTTGGAGAATGAATGGAGAATCTGCAAGTTCTTTGTCAACAACTTCAATATGAGATGATACTAGTTCATGATCTGAGAGACCATCAAGGGGAGTGAATGCATCACTTTGCTTGCTTTTGAAGGGGTTTGGACCAAATCCTTCATTCTGTTTGCCGAATCTTTCATCCAGGTGAGCCCATAGATCTTTTGGAGTTTCAATATCAATAATGAAAGGGTACAATATGTACTTAGGCATAGTAAGCATCATTCTTCCAAGGTGCATGTCACCTTTATTCAACCAGTCAATCTTCTCTTTAGAGGATTTGAACTCTCTTTCAAAATAACAACCAAAGAGATCATGGCTCTTTAAATATGCTATCATATTCGGTTTCCATTCATCATAGTTGAATAGAGAAAGAGGAGGGATTCCTTCTAAATCATACATTGAAGCTGTAGAAGACCTACAAAAACAATAGAGAATATCTGCAATTGCTACTGCTCCAAAGATGCAGAAACTGTTGCAATTGTTGCACTCGAAATCTTGGTAATAACCTACAAAAAACTCTCAAGAATGGAAATAAACAATACTCTCAGCATGCTCTGATACCATGTGAAAATCCTCACAGAAGATCTAAGAGATGATGTATACCTCACAAGAGTAATTATGATTAAGAGGGAAAATAGAAGAAGAGTGAACAATACAGTATAATGAGCAACAGAATAATATGGTACAGTAGAACTCAGATAGAAGCAATAATACTTCACACACACTAGTTAATTAATCACAATATGGACAAATAAATAGTACAATGGTAGAGAGGATTCGAATGCCTAAGGTGGCAATTCGAATTAGCCTCTCAGAGTGATCATAAGATCAATAGAGTGTCATTGGAGCACAACTAGGTGTCCTCATGATCATCAGTGGAGTCATCAATGCTCAAGTAACTGTCAACCATCAGTTAAACTGAGTTTGGTAGGTGTAATTGAGTGTAACTGAGTATAAACTGAAGACAACTGGACTGGTAGGTGAAGAAGGGTGAGTTGCTTCCTAAAATCAAGGAAGAAGGGCACATTAAGCAACTGGAGGGCTAAAACTGAATAGTGAGAAGCTCCTGGGGGATGGCTAACTGAGGGCTAGGTGCTGGAATGATGACTGGGATGCATGCAAATCGTAGAGTGCATGCAAACTCTAAAAGTGCATGCATAACTGAAAATGTAAACGATCAAAATACTGGTGGGACTAGGATGGAGTATTTTAATATCCTAACATAGTGAACCTTGGTGAAGTAGGTGGTGGTTGTTTAAACATGTCGTGCACTTCTTTGAATATTTCTTTGTTTTTCTGTAAGTTCAATGGAGGTGCTTTCCCAAGAGCTTTTCTTATCCCTATTGTTTCTCCAGGGTTTTTCTTAGGATCAGTTGTTCCAGAAGTCGAGGCTTCTATGATGTTTTCTTTTCCTGTATCAACGCCACTTCGCATGACTGCGTTGACACTCTGACCTGCTGAGTTTGTTCTCTGATGCAATCAACTGGATGTTAGGGTTCGGTGATTCTATTCTTCTCCTCTTCTGCATTTCTACCTCAAGCACCGGATAATCTTCAATCACATGATCAAATGATTTACAGTAGTTGCATGTGGTGCTTGGATTAGTACATTCTCTGGATATGTGACTTGTCTCGCCACATTTATAACATATTACCTGGCCTCGTCCTCTTCCTTGATTTTGACCAGTATTTCTTCCTCTCTCGTGATATCCACCACCGCGGCCTCTATATCCTCCTTGATCATAGTGGGTGTTCTCTTGCTTTGGCTGATTTTCCTCTTGAATGCGGTACATTCCAACACCTTGCATTGCTTCCATATATCATTTTCTTTCATTCATCAGTTCATAAGCACGACAATTGGACTCATCATGTCCAACTGACTTATAGGAATTACAGTATAAGTTTTTAGGTGTTTTTACATATTTTTGTACTAGGTAGCAATCCTCAGGTCTGTGTCCTCTTCTTCTACAAATTTCACACCATGGCGCCTAGTTCTGATTCATATTTATTGGATTTGGTGCACCACTGTTAAGGTATTCTTGAAATAAGGGGCAATGTTCTCTGGTGTGGCCCTCTTCTTTGCATCTTGTGCACCAAACTTCATGTCGTTGTTCATGTCTCTGCTCTTTTCCATTCTTCATACCTTGTAATTCTAATGTCAAGGTAGCCAATTGGTTCTAGATCTGTATCATCCCCGAACTACTTTCTCCAATTAGTGAAGCTTCCAACTTCATTGCAATCTCTGATGCCTCAGCTTGAGATACAACCTTCTGTTGCATTAGTGGTTGTCTAATGTGGGGCAACAACACATAAATGAACCATTCTTGATTTTATTACGGAGCTATAACAAAGCTCACTTGGTCCAACAATGTTTTGAATTTTTGGTTGAATTCCCAGACTGATTCAGTAGGTTTCTGCTTAATTTCTTTCAATTCCGTTATGCACTGTGATTCTGATTTGGGTTTCTTAAACTCGGCTGCAATCATGGCCTTGATATCTGCTAAGGTTCTTGGCTGTGCTTGAGAATAGTTCATAAACCAATGCAGCGCTCTGTCTCTAAAAGTAGTTATGAGCCGCTCTATCTTGATAGCATCATTTGTCACTTGCTTAACACTCCACATGACTTCGCATAGAAACCAGTGCTAATCAGGGTCTTCCTGACCCGTTCCTTTGAATATCGACATTTTTATATCATTATTTTTCATTCTGCTTCTGGATTTTGTACTATTCTGAGGCTGATTCCCTGTGACAAAAGTAGATACAGGTTGCTGGATTGTGCTAGGGATAGTATTCTGGGGAATGGGATAAGATGTAGTGCTGTGAGCCTGTGAGAACTCGGTCTTGCGGTGTTAGTAGTATTACTGAGCTGTGGGATGGGCTGCGTGTTGCTCGCAGTGGGTTGTTTTTGGAGTTCTGGATTCCGAGGTGTAATACGTTGGACTATGGCAGATGATTGCGTATTCTGATTTTTAAGGTCGAATGGGATTTCAGTATCTATACGTTTTCTCGACCTTCTAGGAATCTCTCCGCTAGTAAGTTTATATCTCTTTCCACTTCTCAAAGTATGGTCTTCTTCGTCAGAATTAATGTATGTATTTTCTACCATGACAGTTTTAGAATTATTACTGCATTCTTAAAACACCTTTCTCTGCTAAAAGCATTTTAATGCATAGACTGATATTTTTCAAGAAGTTAGCTCTGAATCCTTCGAAGAAGTATGCTTAAGCCTATTTGTAGGATTTTAGTGTGTCTACAGCAAACTCAGTCACAAATCCTTCAAGTATGATGTCAACCCAGAAGTCAACTGCTCGCGATAGGGGGTTGTCGATTGCTTTGAGTTGTTCGGTAAGCTCCGGACTCCAGTTTGTAGGTGCTCCGCCTTGGGAACAATTCTTTCTTTCTACAAGGTGCGAGATCCACTCTTCTAGTTCATTTGGGAATGATGCCAAAAAAATATCATGGATGTCCCGCCACAAATATTTGTTCAGCCACTCTATGTTAGACAGACGCAGGTGTCTGTGCCCTTTCTTTGCGAAGTCTCTTTCAATCTTATCACACCAAGCCCAGATATCTTTCTTTTTTGATTGCCAACTATCGGACATTACTTTTCTGTATACACTATTGCATCACCGGTCTTAGTGCGGCAATGGAACCATTTGTTGGTCGCATCATTGTTCTAGAGGTTTTCCAAGGTAGACCCAGGTACTTCACGGTACAAAATACCAACAAAACCCCTATTCACCGGCCCTTTTGGCAACAGACTGCAAGTAGCCTGAGGTATCACCTGAGGCAAAGTTGAGGGGGTGGTTGTAGAAGCAGGTTTCCACAACTAGGTGGTGCGATAGATTTAGCCGATTAATGCACAACGCGGTGATGGACTGCGCAACTGCATATGTGACTGCGCGAAGTCTTCTACTTCGTGTCAAGACTCTTCAAGACACGGGATATTGGCACCCTCAGTGCGGTCCCAAGCCGCACAGTGGGTTTATAAGATCTGATCACTCCTTAGTCAATTCTTAGTCGATAAACCTTTAATCATTCATCATTTCTTAGCTTTGATAAACACCGTAACTTACGCAAATAGGTGAGATGCGCAGTGATGTGTGCTTTGATACTGCGATTTAATCCTCAACACTTAACCGTGTGGTTCTCTTATCGATTTATTCATTCAAAACTTATAGGTGCTTGACTGTTACATTCATCCACATATGAACTAATTAACATCTTATTCCATCCTTTCCATGCCGAATACATATCACAGTAAATATATAACAAGTAATAATAATGTCATGCATGCACTATAAGTAAATTAGATCGCAAATTATTGGCAATCATACACAACAAACACATAACACAATGGTTTAACGTGGTTCACCCCCCTGTATGGGAAGCTACATCCACAAGAACTGTTGTTTATTTACCTTAGAAAGGGTACAATAGTTCTTCTCCTGCGCACTCAGTTGCAGACGCTCTTCTCTTTCTCTCTCAAAATTAGGTCTTTGCACACTCAGCTGCAGAGCCTTTACAATGCTTTCTTGCTCACAAATCCTAACAATACTCACTAATGCCCCAAAAATATTAACTTCTAACTCTTTTCCTTTACAAAATTTCCTTATATATAGATCAAGACCCGTAGGTCATGTCTTTACATTTTATGAAAGCAGAACCCTTAGGTTTACAAAAGTGTCACGGTTTTCCCAAAACCAAACTACTGATATCTGGCATCGGATCTTCTGTTATATGCACGCCAGTGGGTTGCTTCCACTGATCTATTCCTTCTTTTCTAGCCTTAGATGACTGGTTCAAGTAGTAGTAGTCTTCTTCCCATTGTGATCAGTCACCTACCTCCGATCTACACCTACCCACTGCTTGGTAGTTATCGACGATCTTTGCCAAAAATAGGTCTTCTGTGACCTAACCAAAATAACTGCCTTCATCCGTCGATGTTGTGATTAGTTGGATATTTGTTGACGTGGCACATCACAGCACTGTACTCCTCGCCGAACCAACCTCGTAGTTCCTCCAACACTATGTTGCGCGCAACTTCACAGCATACCAAAACTTATTCCAAAATTGTTCAAGCTTAACTATGCTTAGCTCCGCAGTCCTCACAATACTTCCTGTTCAAAATTGCCCCGTCTGGGCCAAGCCCAACAAGTGTTGGGATAGGACAAGAATTCTGGACAGAGGTAGTGGAGACAACATGTTACTTGGTAAATCGATCACCCACATCAGCATTGGTTGAAAAAACTTCACAAGAGGTATGGACTAGTAAGAAACCCTATATTAAACATCTGAAAGTATTTGGTTGTGATTCTTATGTACATGTTCCAAAGGAGAAAAGGAGTAAGATGGAAAATAAAGCTGAAAAGTGTATCTTTATTGGTTATAAATATGGTATGAAAGGTTATAAGCTTTGGAATCCTGTAACTAAGAAGACTATTTACAGTCAAGATGTTGTGTTTAGAGAGGTCAAATAACTTCCCATACAGGAAGTGACTCCAATGGAAAAGGAACTAGAGAAGATAGAGTTTGAGTTAGAAGCTGAAGAATCTGACTCAACAGAAGAAGGTGAATTAGAAGAGGAAGAAACTCATACCCATGTTTTGAGGAGATCATCTCGAGAAAGAAGACAACCAGAAAGGTATTCCGCTCCTTATTTTTCGGTTTAGTTTTTCTTTATCCATTACTGATAATGATCTTAGAAATGTGAAGGAAGTTGTTGATTTAGAGGATAGTGATATCTGGAAGAGAGCCATGCTTGAAGAAATGGATGCCTTGGACAAAAATGAAGAGTGGGATTTAGTTCAGTTACCTATTAGATGAAAATCCGTTGGCAAAAAATGGTTGTTTAAATGAAGTCAAATGCATAAGGTGAAGTGGATAAGTACAAATCTCGATTGTTAGTAAAGGGATATTATGACGTAGAGGGAATTGATTTTGGTGAAATATTTTCTCCAATTGCAAAATTAACTTCTATTATAGTTCTTATTTCTATTATCGCTGCTTTTGATCTTGAAGTAGAGAAAATGGATGTGAAGACATCGTTCTTACATGGGGATCTACAAGGAGAAATCTACATGAAACAACCATAAGAGTTCATAGTAAAGGGAAAGAAAAAACTGGTATGTAAACTAAAGAAGTCCATTTATGGTCTAAAGCAATCTCGAAGGATGTGGTGCCAAAATTTTGACACATACATACTTGGATTGGGGTTTGTAAGAAGCAAGGTTGATCATTCTGTATACTCCAAACAAGTTGGTAATCACTTCATTAACATATTATTGTATGTTCATGACATGTTGGTGATTGGAAACAACAAAGATGTCATAAAGGAGGTGAAGTCTCAGCTATCCTCCAAATTTGACATAAAGGATCTCGGTGCTGTAAACTTCATACTAGGAATGGAGATTAAAAGAGATCGTGCAAATAGGAAGATACGGTTAAATCAAAGAAAATATGTTCAGACAGTACAACAGATATTTAACATGCAAGAAAGTACGTCGGTCAAGGTCCCTATACCTGTAGGTGTAAATTTATATATAGATCAGTGTCCCAAGACATAGGAAGATGAAGAAGATATGGCTTGAGTTCCATATGCTAGTGCGGTTGGCAATTTGATTTATGCAATTGTCTATACCAGACCGAACATTGCTCATGCAGTGGGAGTATTGAGAAGATATATGTCAAAACCAGGGAAAGAGCACTGGACAATTGTAAAGAGGGTCTTCATATATTTGCATGGCACTATAGATTATGCAATCTGCTACCAAGGAATACCAGGACCATACAGAGTAATAAATGTACATGGATTTGTTGATGCAGACTGGGCTGTAGATCTTGATCACAGGAGATATACAAGTGGGTATGTTTTCAACCTATTTGGTGGAGCTATTAGTTGGATGAGCAAGAGACAAGTTGTAGTTGCACTCTCAACTACATAAGCTGAAAATATGACAACCACTCATGCAAGTAAATCAGTTGTATGGTTGCAGAGATTATGTTCAGGTGTTGGGCTTGTACAGAAAGTTGTAAGGTTAGATTGTGACAGTCAAAGTGAAATATTCCTGGCAAAGAACCTTGCTTATCATGCTAAGACAAAACATATTGATGTGCAATATCACTTTGTGAGATATATGGTTGAAGACAAGAAGGTGCTGCTGGAAAAGGTTGACACCTTGAAGAATGTTGCATACTCATTAACAAATTCTGCCAGTACAAAGAAGTTCTCTTGGTGTAGATAATCTATAGGCATTGATGCCCTGAACCTTTGACTTTATGAGTACATGACTCATTGTTATGCAGAGAAAACAAGAAGTGCTATAATGTTGGGTATGTGTTATATTCTTTGCATGTGTGTGGTGGGGGATGGTGCGCATATCAGCGGCGTGCCTGACGATCCCCCCAGCACGAGATGGTAGTCTGCTTCCGATATGAAGGACGTTTGCATCCGCGAGAGCCAAATTTTTTTGGGTTGTTTTTGGCTATTTTTAGGAATGGTCTAAAAATATGTAATTTGATCTCAGTTAAGGGATTGGGGTCTATTTTTTAATCCGGTTTAACGGATTAGGGTATTGGACGCTGCAGAATACCTATATTGTATTGTTATTGATTCATAATGAGAATGAGAAAATAAGAGGTGAAACTCTAAGTTTTGTTGGTTTTCCCGGTTAAGGGTTTCCAGGGTAAATCTCTTTGTATAGTATGAGTGAATGTTGTGGTGTAATATTTGTTTTTCTTAAAAGAATATGTATGCTTTGCTTCTCTGCACATGTTTAAAACATACAACTAACAGATTAGCACTCATTTATAGATATTTGTACCTTTTTCTTTGAATTTTGTTTTTATAGCATAAACTTATTTCTTAGGAGCATATGGAAACTAGTTGTGGATAATGAATTGAGATCCTACACATATAGTGCATGACATCTCACAAGTTTCTCATGAACCTTGGGTTGACAATTAATGCAAAAGTCTATCATTTTTTTCTTTATAGGATAATAAAATAGCTTGTCATTTTGGCACCATTGTCGGAAAGATGTCATGGTACATAAAGTAATTATTTTCACTTCTTTTAGGAAACACACATAGAAAGGGGAACAACAAATATGAATTCACGAATGCTTGACTACCCTCTTTGTGGAATCTCTTACTCCATGTGATGCACGTAAATTAGGTCATATAGTTGCATGAATAGAGTTATAAGATTCATTGATAATATTTTGAGGTGTAGTAAAAGCCACCCATGTACTAACTATTTTGCAGGAACACCGGTAAGAAGAATAGATTTATGCGTACAGTTTAGATCTTCATATGAATCAATGCCCTAGAACGAGGCACTCCATGGTTTCCACAATGGTTATGTCATTTTCTCGTTCTATCCTACCATTCTCATTCCATTCCATCTCATCCTAACCCGATACTATCCCTAGGTGCATCATCTCCATACCTTCCCTCATTTTGACCTCCTACTCAATGTCGAATCTCCACTCAATATCCAACCACCTCCATCTCCTTTGCTCCTTCCACTACGTTTGAAAAAATCCTCCTTAAAGACCTCAGAATTTTTTCTCCACTACTAATCCATTCAATAACATAGCTCAGTACGTTTACATCACTGAGATACGTGACTATTCTACTTATTTCTGAGTCTATCTGAATGATCCACTCACTCCAGTAATATGTTACCAATCCCTCAAGGTTCTTTTCTATTTACAACTATTGGCAATGCAACAACATTCTAGCAAAATTCTAGTTCTCTTAGTTTATTGGGAGTGTGATTGCAAGAGCTTTGTTTGATGGCCAACTTCTAGATGATTCACTTTATTCAAATATATTCTTGAAAGTCGAGCACCGTTTCAGTATCAAGATATATCCATTGAGTCTACAAAAGAAAGCATTCTATTATAAATTACAAATGCTTAGCAGATAATAAGCCTTTAGATGAATCCTCATGATGCTTTTGTTTTGATCATTAAGGAAAAGATTTGACATATGCCATAGAAGTTGACCTAAAAGATCAGTTTTTGCAGCACAATGTGCATCTGTTTTACAATATATATCGTTTGGGCTTGCACTCTTTTAGGCAACTTAAGCCTTATATATATTGGTACAGTTGTTTTTCCATGTTATTTTGACATCACTTCCAGCCATATCTTTGGGTCTCCATTTCTACGGTATTCTTCATTGCAGCTACAATGTTTACTCTTATGTAGCTAAGTGGTTTATATTAATTCCTTTGTGGATCTTTCATATTTTTATTGATCGAGGACGATTCTCTATGCAGCTCTTATACCACGTCAAGATTGACATTGGGCACCTATTCATACTGTTGTTACTGTCCCACTTCTTATTGCATTTGAATTGTTGCTTTGCACATATCTTGATAGCCAGTATGAGTATGGCATACTAATGGTGAATTTAAAGGTTGTGTTTATACCAATACTATGGTTTGAAACTAGTTTACTCGTCGATAATTTTAGACTGTGCAGGGATTTGATGCTCCGTGACGATGAAAGCATGACTAATGAAGCCATTTTGGCAAACATACGAGAGAAGCTACAACCAATAGCAGTGGCAATAATGCCTGTACTTGGAAGTTGGTACAGGACCAATCACAAGAACTGAAGTCTCGTACATGTGCTTTCTATGGGGACTTGTCACGCATCAGGATATCTATCATTCCATTCAGCATACTTTTGGAGATATTTTCCCTCTTTCGTTGATGGTTCATACAAAATGGCTTCATTTCTTGACAAGTGATGGGAAGATAATGGTTTTCATCTTGTCTCTGTTTTTTGTTAGTGGTAATTCCACCTTCGTTAGTTTCAACAATGGAAACATATGCATTCTTCACTATAATTGATATTGTGTGTGCTTATCTGGATTATTTTATAACTTACGATAGTACAAGTGTTTGCATGTGCATCCTTCGGAAATTCGATGATATCGAAAGGCCTGACGAATAAGTTGCATATTGAGTTTGTGTCATTTATGCCCTTTACAATTCAAAGTCACACCTTTATATGACCATGTCACCGAGGTTGTTTTATTTCATTAAATTATAGAAGAAGCAGCTCATCCTTTTAAAGGTCTTGGATTAGCGATTATGATGCATGGAAAAAACACTCTTCATGAGAAGTCGCAACAGTATTGGTCGTGGAGAATGGTGAGCCTCAGAAACAACATCATTTTCACCATCCAAATATCTTATTACATGCATTTTATCTGCCAAATACATCATTTTCATGGTCGTGACTATAAAATGTGAATCTCAATATTTACAAGGGATTTTAATTATATGGAAGCGATTACACATGTACAGAGGATAAAGCAAGCATATCAATTGGACAACAATAATAACATGGCATCAATCACTTCCACCATCTATCGCTCACATAGTAAAATAGTCACATATTTTACGAATAATCTTAAAAAATATATAATTTATTCCAAAAAAACATGTAAGCATATTGATTCATTTAAGAAGTTTGTAAACATGTTTGATCTACATATTTTATTTTCGTGTTCAACAAAGAATTCATGTTGAGAAATGGTTAAACATAATAGCAATAATCTAATTTTGATGTATGAAACCATCTATGCAACATTTTGATTGCTAAAGTTTATAAACATTAAATGATTATTACATCAAAATGAAATCATATCCACATCAAAATAAAAATGATTACTTTCATGTTGAAGATCCTTAAAAGAACAAGTAAAAGTTAAATGTGATAATCTCATACTTGAAAGACATATTTGTTTTATCCATTTTAACTATCAATACTTACTATAATTCCAACTAAATTAGACACCAAATCAATAGAGATATAATTTAACCAAAATTAATATAGAGTGTTGTTCTTCATTACGTGTAATCATATTTCAGTAATAAATGTGTTTTATTATCATATAATCTATAAATAAGTTAAAATATTCAAACTACAAATATCTAAACAATTAGGTGTTTTTGAATATTTTAAGGACATATTTCAAGAAAATGTTGTAATTGACATAATATATAATTCATAACTCTTCATTAAAAATTAAAAAAAATTGCACATACTAAACATTGTTACATTTTATCTAAATCTTTCATAAAATATTACATATAATTGTTTGTAAGGTTATAGCTAAGAATATTTTTGATGAACTTTTAAACCATTTTAGTTGGATAAAACTCATTTTAATGTGTAATATGTTTATTTATTTACTATTTTGTGATTGTATGGAATGGTTGATTGAAAAGAAAAAATACTTAATCAAAGAACATCGTCTCCCTTTATCCCAAGGTGTCATATATAAATAGTATACAACGAAAAATAAATTATTTCAACAATTCGTTCTCAACATTTTGTCATTCAATTTGGAAGTATTTACAATAAAATTATTATGTTTAAATCTAATATTCCAAAACATATTCTAAAAACTAAATATTATATTTATTATAACATATTTTTACAAAATTAATTAAGTAAAATATTGAAATTAAAAAGTATTTCATCAACATCAATGAAGAATATGAATATAAACTTTAGTAATCAGAACAATTAAACATTATATGACAATCCCTGAGGGGCAGCTCAGTTGGTTGGAACTTCGAGAACTAAGCTGACACAAGGTCGAGTTCGGGGGTTCAATTCTCTGGGTCCTTCGGTGTTAGGCATCTAACTAATGCTGATAGGGGTGAGAACACTTCGAGTGGCCCCCCTTGGCTTGGATCTGTGGACATAGCAAGCTCTAAGGCCATGAACCACATTGAAAAAGAAAAATTAAACATTATATGACATTTCTAATTTAAATCATCGATACATCTCAAATTTTATTATGAAAAAGAGAAATCATTATTTATGTTAATTATTAGCATACACAATTGATTTTATAAAACATCATCAATATCAACATGATATATGAAAAAACATAATATACATGAATCCTAATATCAAAATTAGTATATATGTTAGATATACATCTCAAATATGTCAAATATGCCAAGTCAAATTTAAATAAGTTATACAATCGAATTTAATTTAAAAATAGAGATAGAGTTAATAATATAAATTATTAACATACACACAATATATTTTATAAATAAAGCAACATCAACATCAACATGACACACACACAACCCAAATAAAATATAAACATCAGATATATATGTAAACGATACATCACAACAATTAAATATGTACAATATGTGATCAATAACTATTATAAGCTAGTTGGTCCACCACCAGATTTAGAGGCATTAATACCTTTGCCATATAAAAATGTACAATGAAGAAGCTGGTATATCTCTCCACTATAAGCTATATCACCCAATACAACCATCTCATCTATAGGAATAGTGATCATATTAGGTGTTGCAATTGGTCGATTGACTACTATAGGAGGAGACGATGTCCATTCAGCCAGTGGAGGAGGATAAGTAAGTTGATCGACTTGGGGAGAAGGAGAGGCCATTGGTGGGTTGGTTCGGTGAGGAGGAGATGGTATTCAATCAACCTGTGAAGGAGGAGAGGGTGGTTTTTCATTTCATAGATAAGGAGTAGAGAGTGGAGGAAGTGGAGGATCACCATGCTCGGTAAATGAATAAGAGGAAGAAGACTAACAACGATGACAATCTCTTCTCCTCTTAAGTAGTTTGATTGCATTGATAACATGACGCATCAAAAATGTCATCTCATGTAGAATGGTTTTCCATACATCTACAATCATAAGGTCCTACAAGATTTGGCTAATGCGTACATAACACACCCCATGTCAAACCATCACTCCACATAAAGTATCCTTCAGCTCTCAATGTTATCTATTTCTAGATTACATCATTGGTTGGGTCTATATTTGAGGTAGCTCAACTATATACTCATAATGTTGGGGAGGAACCTCCCCAACGTTTGTGCCAAATTTTTCAAAATAATAGACAACCATAATTAAACATTTTGACAATAATTAGACAATTAAAAAAATGTTACAATAAATTACATGTGCATTAATAAAATAAAAATGCAACTAGATTAATAAAAAACATAACTATAATATTACCTCTAGCATATGGTGACTGATCCTAGGTAAATAGGTTGTTCACACATCCTTTCCAGTCTAATATCGTGTCGGGGTATTGCACAAGATACATGGTATGATCATCAGAACTGGAAATCATCTCTAGTACCTATAGACTAACTCTACATGGGAACTTTGATTAGCCCTCCTTTGGAAACTTTTTACCCACATGTACATCCATGCATCGGTCCTAACCCTAGGAGGGAGGAAATTGAATGATAGTCAAGTGGATGGAAACATTTCAAAAAATAAACAAACTAAATTTGCAAAAAATGAGAAGTCCATCCTACCATGAAACGCAGAATGACAAGGATCCAAATAAAAACAAAACCATTGAAAAAAAATCCACACCATCTAATACATTTGGGTCTATGTACTAAAAAATATGCATAATAGAATAGAGGGAAACTAATGTACTACCCATTAGAGATGTAGTGTGCTAGTGTCATGACCATAAGAGACACGAACCTAACCTCCTCTACACTAAATGCATGTAATTCCAATTGGCCACCAACAACCTAGAAGTTTCTAGGGTGAATGATGTCTTCACTAACATATCACTAAACATATGCAATTTTCCCCTTTCCCACAATGATGAGTGGGATATTGGGGATCGTGGGAAAATCCCCCCCTCTCCTTGATAGCCTAGTAATGAAGCATATGTCCTCCTCTATGGGTTGATACCATAGATCAATACCAACCCTAAATTCCTACATAGCACGATCTTGACAATAGATCAATTACCTCAACAAGCATGTGTTCCCCTAAGGGGTGTAGCCTCAGTATAAAACGTATATAGGCCAACATTCCTTGAGAGGATACAAGTCTATAGTGTAATATGGAGAGGGTAAAAATCCATTTCCTTCTTTAGAACCTCCAAATATTGTAAATTGAAGTTGTACAAGTTGACTTGGTGTTGCTACCATTCTTGTGATTTTTTTATGTGATTCACATACAACTTTAATTAGGTACTTGTGTGAATGTGTACACACACATAGCATACATTTTTTAACTAAATGACCATTTTCATTTATTATTATTTTGTTTTATTTTTGCAAAAAGCTGGTCTAACACTAGCAGTGCACCTTAAAAAAATAAAATGCACCATTAGTGGTTCTTAATAGCATATAGAGCATAATAAATAGTGGGACATAGTTAGACAAATACCACATCATTAATCTAGAGTGGATTTTGATAATGTTATTGATGCTCCATTTTTGTACACACCATGAACATTGTGTTGGCTCCTGGAAAATTCCTTGTGTCGACAGTAGGGGTTCTCACTAACGAAAAGTCCCAATTAGAATCTCCACTATTTCGAATAGGGAACCCATCTGGTTTACGGTCCAACTACTGTATAAGATGGTCTTTTCATAGGTTTATCAAATGCGACCTGATCCACCATTTAGATTTTTTAGTATTTGGTATGCAATGCAAATTACTAATTCTAAATGCACATGATTCTATCTATGCTTTTTTTAACGAGTATAAAGAGATCTCACTTAGTGATGTGAAGGTTCTTACCTTTTGTCTTAACACCAACTTACTATCATTCAACCAAGAATATGTCCTAATTAAATGCAAGATTCTAATCTACTTAACCTATCCTCACAAGGAGAAAATTTAAGAAGGAGAAATGACTAGACTGCATCATACAATTCCATAAGCTAATTGCTGAAAATAATGTGTTTTAACAGCCACAAAATAAAGTCAACACATATATAGATTGAGCATTAACATTTATTGCATTCATGACTAAAAAATAACCCGGAAAATTGTACTTTTTGCGTTCATATACAACAAGATGATTCAAATCTATTAGAATAGTCCAATAGAATAGAAAAGATCTTACTACATATCCATGAACAAAAGAAGAAAGTAGTTCTGCACATTTGTTCACAAGCTTCAACACAATAACCCATGTATGCTTTCACCTAGAAAACAGTCTTTCTCATTAGCATAAAATAATTTCTTACACATGAGTCTAGTACAAAATTTCACAATCCAAAAGCCACATCCTCATCTAATTTCTCCTATTTTATCTTTACAAACCAAGCCTTTGGGTGACTTGCCACTTCACATTCCTGAAACCGTTTTCCTTCCAAAACTTTTGTCTCTTCGTGATTACAAAATAAGTGATAAAAATATCAAAATACAGTAAAATATCATACTAAGATGGTGGAGCACTTTATAGAGTTTGGATATAATCATTCCAAAGACCATTTTCATAATATATAACATTTAATTGTCGAGTTTTTAATAACTTTAAATCTACTTCATGAAATGATAAATCTTTGACCATGACAATCAATCCTTTAGTTGTTGCATTATGACCATTTGATAAGCAATGTGTCTTCATTGTAGCTTGTTCAATGTGCTCTTGTATATATTTTGGAGTGATAGTCTCTAAACTCCTGATAGCAACAATGTTTTCTTCCTTGATAGTCCTTAATTCATCCAAGCGTTGCTCTTTTGGTACTAGATTTTCAAATGAACTAGAAGGAGGTAGATGACACTTTTAAAAAGATATGGAAATAATCTTGTGAATATCCTCATATTTGGAGATGGAATCTCTCACTTCATTTCTCAATTTCTTTTATGCTTTCTAGCAACTGTTCAAAATTGCAAAATCTAGCTTGAGTTCAGCTGTAGATCTCTTAGGAAAATGTGGAGGGATTTCTTTGGATATTTTCCTCCAAGAAGTCATCTTATTCATCCTATCATAGATTTTTGTAATATTTTGTCTCGTAGAAGTAGCTTCCTTGGAAATATTCCTAAGCCTAGTTACAATCCCTTGCACTTCATAAGTCTATTCAATGAGCAATTCTTGGGAATGGAACAATTGTTCTTGTAAGTCAAACGCACATTCATAAAATGGTGTCAAATCTTGATTATGTTATTGTGCAGTATTTAATTGATCCATCACTCATTCCTATTCTATGTTAAAAGCTCCCCTATTTGTGCTTGCAAAGAACCCTTTTCTATAGTAAGCGATTATACCTGTTGATCCCACTGGTTTTATTTCTCATATATTCCTCTCAGTTGAGACTAGAGATTTACTTTTTCTCCTTCTAATATTACTACCTGTACATTAAGTGAATCTTTCTCATCTTCTAGACTTTGAATAGCCTGCATGGATTCTTCTTTTTCCAGCTCCAGGGCATCTCATTGGTGCCTTATGTCAATCCCTTCGCTCCTAACCTACACTAAATTATCTTTCAATTTGACTACTTTGGCTTTGCTTCTTTCTATGCTTTCCATTAACTTGTGTATGTTATCTTAATTTGGTAATGTTGCAGCAACATTTATAGATGCAGTGAATTTTGGATCTTTTTTTGTACCCTCAACAACTAGGACTTCATCTATAGTAGCAATATTGGGCTATGGAGCAACTTTTAGTCTCTTTTATGTTCTCTTCGTGACAATCTTTCTTTCAGGGTCATAGACTATTATTTCCATCTTAGCAATTGCATGTTGCCTGGAAGGTGTGAATGGCGTAAGTCCTAACTCAAGTAGAGGAATATGTCCTCCAGTAAGAGGAAATTTTGTGTTGATATCTGTAGGATTGTCAATTTCCATGTCTTGATTTCCATTACCTTCTTGTAGGTCTTGGGATTCCATAGCTTTCTTGAGAAAATCTTCCTATTCATTCTTTTACTTCAAATCTTCTTCTTGTATTATTTTCTCTTCTTTTTCGGCAAACAACTTCTCAGTTTTCTCTTGTTCATCCTTCCTATGTGGTTCTTCAGATATTTCTTTTTCTATCCTCTTTTCTTCCTCCTTCTTTTTCATTTCTTCTTCTTGTAGTCTCTTAGCATTTTCGGCTAAGAGAGCTTCTTCTACCGCCTTTCTTCTTGTGGTTTCTTCTAGGTCTACTTGTGATAACGTATCAGATAGCTTGTTGGAACTTGCTCCTTTTGTTTTTTCTAGTCTTTTGTTTAAGTATGAAATATTCTTTACCCATCTATACACTTCCTCCTCTTGTAAAAATTGATCTACATATTTCTAGTTAATTCTAACTGACTGGCAATGTAAAGCCACTTTTTGATGGCTATCATTTCTGACAAAAATCTTCCGCTCACTGAAATGATAAGAATCCAATTATTTTATAAATTCTTCAACATATTTGAATTTATTGAATTTATATGCTCCAACCATGAGTGGGAGTGGTGTTCATGAAGCTTTCTTGTTGTGATGCAGAAAATGTCTGATACCATTTATAAATACTTGTCTCACTATCTCTTTTAAAATGATGTAATCCATGACATATTTTGGCATTAATAGTGGACCTTTTGAACCTCCATACACATGTAAATAAGCACCTTCAAGAGTAAAGAAATAATCCCCTAACTATGTGGCTACAGTAAGGGCCTCATTGGACATGCAATTTGGTTCTTTCTAAAAAAATCAATTTATATAACGGGACCAAGAATTCTTCACAAATTTGCTTGTAAAAATTTGCATATTTGTGAATCCATAGAATCCGATATGCCACGTACATTGTGTTTTCGCTAGGATTCCATTTGCACCCAAGCTTTGGAAAAGGATTCATGATCAGAATACAATCTTTAAGATAGGATGACATATGAAACTCAGCTTTCTTTTTTTTAAGTCCTGTATGTGCATCGTCAATGTCCTACATCATGTTCTCAAATATAATATCATCCTAGTAGAACACTATAGCATGCATTGTGATGTGATACAACAAAGGTATCCAACTAAGTTTGTAGTTGGCTGCGTTGGATCTTCCATACAACCAACCTACAAAGGAGAGTGGTAGCAATCTTGAAAGGGGTTTTCAAGAACTTAGTCTCATACTCTCCACTAACTCTTTGATGCAATTGTTTTCCAGTAAGTAACATCTTCTTTGCACATTCCATGTGATCTATCTTCAATATTTTAATCCAATCTTCTGTCAATAAGACTTTGGGTGATGGGAGTTTTTAATACTTTCCTATGTGGGAAGGATGGAATGAAGCAAATCTTTTTCCTGTAGCACTTGCAATGATCTGGGATTTAACATCAACATCAAGGAGAATCCACTCTATCACTTCGACAGATGGAAACAATTATGGGCGCACAGTCAATATGGTAGAGATTCCCTTCCAGGTGTCGTGGACGATGCGACGTCGTTGAAGAAAACACAGAACGAGCTTTCTAAGGGGGTTCAAATCCTTAGACATTTTTCTTCACAAGCCCTAGTTTGCTTAAATTTGATTAATGGGGTTTGGGTGTTAAAATGGCATTCCAAAACCATAGCTTGATTTACAAGTGACCTCAAACAATTGAAATTGTGTTTTAAAATGTTAAAACAAATATTCTGGAGTTAGAAAATAATCTCCCTTCAACGCAAATCAGAGGAACTTCGCAATCTTTCGCGATAGTATATCAACACTGTGCCGACCTGTATCAGCATTAATCCTCATTTTCCGCCGATATGGTTTGGTGAAGAGCCCATTTAGCCCTCGAATATCACACCTAACAAAAGTTTTAGTGAAGAATTCAAAAGTTATACGACATGGGTGGGGAAAATAATGATTCCACATCGACCAGTTTCGGAAGAAAAACATAGATCTCGCCTATACACTTCGGAGATAGAACCATAAATCCAACAAACAAGAATTGGTCCTTGCCAAAATGTCTAAGTAAATAGTTTGGAGATAATTAGGAAGGGGATGACACATCAACGTTGTTCCACAAAATTCCCAAGATTTCTAATGTTTCATACCAACACTTAAAACTTCTCTGACTTGTTTCAGAGAGATTTAAAAAAACCTCTGGCAATTTAGTGTAAAACTCAAAACTTGATCGGTGTTTCAGCAAAAAAAAAAAATCCTCGAATGTTTCAGGGCACAATTGAAAAGTTTTCTGACTTGTTTCGGGTATTTTACACAAGTTACCCTATATTTCAGCGGGAAACAACAATCTGCTATGATGTTTCACTGAGTTTTAAATAAGTCGCCGAAACAATAAAAGGGGCCAAAAAATGGAAACTTTTCTAAGTATCACTCTTCCCAAGAAACATTGAACTTCAAGCAATACTAGTTTTAATTTATGGAGAAACTAAAAGAGTGAATCAAGTAAAAGTTGGGTTTAGAAAAGAAGGGAGGGGCCCCAAATTTTCATGAAAAATTGGAGAGGGTGGTTGCAGCTGCAACACATTGGTAGGATATAAAAAACATAATATGCCATGTGTGGTGATCGATACTCTTCTATTATGCGTAATGATAAAACTAATATGCCATAAATAAATAAACACACTACATAAATAGGGTATGTACACTTGAAATTGCACCAATTAGCTTGGAAAATTTATTGATTTCTGAATATTATTAGTGTGCTTACTATATATGAATGCACCATCAATAGTGCCTCCATACGTCTAAAACCACACAAAAATATTTGGGCCCCACAAGTAGAACTGTGAATTATTACGGACAATATACACTACGTGCAGTGCATATGTATTATTAAATGCACAACATAATCGTATATCCATACATTTTTTTATGTTTGACCAGTACATTTATAATAGTAGCTAACATTGTTATTGCTACTTCAATATATTATAAAACACATTGAAGAATTGCATGAGATATTAAATATCCATGTTTACTTATGTGTTATTAAGATGGTAGAACACCGATAAGACAAGTGCACCAAAAATAATTTGGAGCACTACATACAAAAGGCCCGTACACTTAGTATCACATTGATTAGCTCAAATTTTTTGTTGGTTTCTAAATATTAGCAACGCGCTTACAATATATGGACACATAATCGATGGTGCATCCATACATCTAAAAGTGCATCGATTTGTTTGGGCCCCACATAAAAATAGGTGAATGATGCTTTTATAATGAATATTTGCACCACATGCGATGCATATATATTATACAAAGGTCTACAAAATTGTTATTCATGCATTGTTTGTATGTTCTACTTGTGCATTTATATTATAAACCACACTTGACAAACACATGAGATATTGAATAATCATGCTTAATAGTGTTCTTTTAAGGACTTGAAAAACACATGAGATATTGAATAATCATGCTTAATAGTGTTCTTTTAAGGACATAATTCATTGAGGACAATTTATTTCCACATAACACATTGTCTCTAGTGTGCCCTATAAATTGAAAGGGCACTCTGATGTTATCCAAATGGCTTGAATGCACCACATAGAAATTTTTTTTTTTAAAGAATGAAAAATTAATAGTAAATTCTAAATTTTGATCCACTAAAACATAAATGTGAAAGTAAAAAAACACTTTACCTACTAGATTTCCCACGGACGAGGTATGGTTTCCATGTAGAAGTTACAGAACCATTTTTCAAAATTAAAATTTTTTCCAAATCTACTAGAGAATTGAAGGAAGGGGGGAATCTGCTATCATAGTAGCACCAATGATGGGGCAGTCATACAATGAGGTTAAGAACCAATTCTTTTGTGGTATAAAGAAATTAAATCAAGCTAGGTGATGAAATTACCATTTAGTAATTATTATTATTATTTTACCATACCCATTGAACCACACACTTGTGATGCACTGGTATGCTATTATTCTTAAAGGGCGCCAGGAAATAAAAATAAAAATATCTGGCCTAGTGCATGATTTGACTAGATGCCCTAGTACATTTATGAAAACTCAATGCACCAGTATGTTTACGTAAATTTAAAAAAAAAACTATATTTTATTTCCAACCAATGAACTTGATGGAACACCATATATAGATATGCACTAGTGTGTTTCTCAGCCATAATTGCCCCAAATATTTTTTATCTTACTAAAATAAAAAGACCTATATTTTATTATTAAATATTTTATCCTACTTCAATTCTCCATGAATTTAAGACACTGGTGCACTAATGTATCTCTAGCACACGGTTTTAACTTAATGATCACTTGAAGTCAATGCGCCATGTAAAATTGCACATCGATGTGTTTAAGTTCATTTAACACCCAGTTTAGTTTTAGAATTTATTTTTAATGTAGAAACCTATATTTATTAATAAATATTTGACAGGATTCAGTGTGTTTTACATTGAAACACCTTGGTGCATTATGTGATGTTAGATGCATTAGAGAGAGATTTTGTAAAAAATAGATGAACGCAATTTTTCCTTGAGTGATGGGATATTTGATGTTTAGTGCATGTTATATTTTGGAGCATTGATGCATCATAGATGTTTATGCATCGATACATTATCACGATTTAAGAGTGCCAAAAAAAACCTCCGCTAAAAGGTAGTTTCCTAATAGTGTGACAATGATTGTAGTTGATTGTGATTGACCACAATTTGACTATTCTTGGCATTGTTGATTTCGGTTAATGGTGGTTGACTATGATTATGATTGAATATGGATTACTTTGGTTGATTATGATTGATAATGGTTGACTTTTATTAAATATGATTGACTCTAGTTGACCATAATTGATTATGGGTAACTTTGGATGATTATAATGAGTATGGTTGACATTTAACCATTATAGTTAACTATATTTAACCATGGTTGATTATGGGTGACTTTGGTTCAATATAGGTGACTATGATTCGATTTGGTTGACCTCATTGAATACATAAATTTTGATCAAGACTATGGTTGAATATGGTTTACATTGTGAAAAATTGTTGACGTTTGTTGACCTTCGTTGATTATGGTGTACTAATGTCGCTTTGATTCACAGCGGTTGACGTTAGTGGTTTGTGTACTTAGTTAGGTGACTCTGGTTGAATATAGTTCAATGTGGTCAACTTTAATTAGATTTGGTTGACTATGGTTGACTGTGGTTTCCTTGAACATTGACTATAGGTTACTATGGTTTACTATTATTGGCTAGGGTGGATAATCATTGGCGATGGTGTACTCCAATTGACTAAGGTTAACTATTCCTGAATTTAATTGATTTTGGCTAACCATGGTTGAATTGATTTCAATGTAGTTGATTATGGTTGACTTTGCTTGACTCTAATTGACCATAATTGATTATCATGGGTTCCTTTGGTCGAAACTTGTTGAATATGATAAGTTTTGTTAGTTATGGTTGACTACGGTAGAATTAAAGTGCAAATTATTTTGGTTGATTGTGGTTTAATGTAAGTGAATCTAGTAATTTCCTTTTCTTGAAAACATATGGTTGACTATAGTCAAATTTGGTAAAATTTGTTGAGTATGGTAAGGTTTAGTTGGCTATAATTGACAATAGTTTATTTTGGTTAAATGATATTGACTATAATTAACTATAAGAAATTCAGATAAATACTTTTAATCCATGTTTAATGTTGTTATTTATGCATGTCCTCAATTCATATAAATGTTTATCAATGTATTGGCCATACTGTAGCTAGGGTTTTACCCCTAGCTTGTGCCAATGAGCACCTACTAAGGAGAATGGACTCCTTAGTAGCAGTTCAGTATATTAAACTAATTATGCAAAAAACAAAAATTAAATTATTTCTAAGACAAGCATGAAGCATTAAACACCAAAATGAAAGAATGACTTTGTATTGATGTTACCTTGAGTGTCAAGGTTGGTGAAGCCCTTTGCAGTGTCCAAGAGGATGCTCCAAGCTTCTGAATGCTCCTTCTCCTTCTCCAATGTTGGGGATGGGCCAAAGATGGCTCTCAAGGTGAAAATAGTTCAAAGGTGAACTAGGGTTTCGAGAGAGATTTTGGCAGAGTAAGGGTGCTTGTGATTGTGGATATGGAATAAGGGATCTCCATCACCTATTTATAGTTTTTTGGTGGTGGAGTGCTGACCCATGGTTTTAGGAAACACATGGTTTTCGGCAGCTGTATAGGGTTTTTTTCTCCTTTTCCTCATTATTTTATATTTTTATTCCCTTTTTAGGGGATTTTTGCTATTTTTGGAGGAAAAGGGGGTTTTTTAGCCTTTTTTAGGCTATTTTGATGGTTTTTTGGCCTTTTTAATGGAAATATGGTAGGAAAATGGACAAATGAGTCATATAATGTGGTAAATGAGCTAGTGAGCACTTTTTGGGTGTTAACAGATTGCCCCCTGATGTGCGAGGTCAGGAGCTCATCGTATGGCCGATGGACATCATAAGTCATGAATGGTTTTCCTGGGATGTGGAGAGAAGAGAAGAAACAAACTGGAGCCCGGAACAACGATCCCGAACAACTGCAAGAACTAAAAGTACATAACCTCAATAAAGGATGAGGAATCATCTGATCATATGGACGAGGCGGGCATTCCCATGCTCGTATCAGGATATAACATAATAACAACAATGGGGTCCAAAACATGGGGACCTGAAATATACATGACCTCAAATACTGACTGAGGAATAATCTCAATATATGGACGAGGCGGGCATACCCATGCTCGTATCAAGATACATAAAAAACTGTGAGGCCCGAAAAAGAGGGACCTGTAAGATACATAGCCACTGTGTACATCATAAGGGTCCAGAGGGGACACAAAAACTGGGACATACTGCTGAGCTGACCATGTCTGTGCTGAAGAGCTGATACACTGGAACAATCAATAGTGCTATTGAATGTGGTACCAAAGGAACTAATGAGCTGCTGGATTAGAGTGACAAGAGGTACACTCGTAATGGTACACTGCACTGGAACTGATCTGGGTACTCAAAGAAGCATGTAACTGGATGGATTCCGAATACAAACGCCAACGTAGCCCGGACATCCGCGGGAACATACAACTGGGCGTTCCGAAATGACTCACCAATGTGCTAGAGTCGGGGGAAATCCGGGGTCTTCGACTAAAAACTGATGGGATCTAATCCTACGCGATCCTCAACGATGCGATGAAGGTGCTGAAGTCGAGCATGTGAGGAACAACCACTCGGAGAGGCAATGATGTCTCCTCTCAGAATGATCCGTAGGCACTTACCACAGATGGTGATAAGTCCAAGGCGTAGGGACCTCTGGGCCTATCCTCTGGAATAGAGGAGCTGTCGTCGACAGAGGGAGACCTGCAACTATCAAGGCAATGATGTTTCCTTGACAGGAGTGCGAGGTACAAGACCGAAATGTGATAGTACTGATGGCAGAACTGATAAACTGTGGGGGGACAACTGGGCAAGTAGAGCGGGTGGACTCAAACTTCCTTTGTTCAGAGTATGATAATGGAAATGATCTGGCAGCATATGAAACTGACTGAGGGGAAAGGGATCATAGCTGTAATGGATCTGGGAGGATAACTGGCTGAGGGAGACTCAAGTTGGTGTACAATGGCAGGAGACTGCAAAATACTCTGAACAAAGGCGACCTGATTGAGGGTGCTGCCGAGATGATCGATCATAGTGCCAGGAGGCACGGGAGGAGACTTCTTCATGGGTTAATGAACTAGAAGAAGTGTGTGTAAAATGGTACTGTCGTGTGGATTTTACGAGCCCAGGACAGTTCATGCTCGTGGTTGCTTTCAATTTTAAGGAGTCTGAAAGCGATAAGAAGACTCTGAAGTGATGGAATGGTACTGTCGTGTGGATTTAACGAGCCCAGGACAGTGCATGCTCGTGGTTGCTTTCAATTTTAGAGAGTCTGAAAGCAAGTAAGAAGACTCCAGTGGGTTTCTTTTTCGTAGATTTAGTCTCCAAGGCCCAAAGAAGCATAAAAGGATGCAATGAAGAACTCTTCTAGCCGGTGTGACTAGAGTATTCCTTTTTCGTAATTAGTCTACCAGGTCCGGAAAAGGGTTAAACTTATACCAGATAGACGCCCTTTCAGGTACTTTAACGAGCATGAAAGGAAGCAAGATTGCTCGGCGATCTTTTCATTCTTTCAGGAGTCAGAAAAGAGCTTAACGGAAACTCCCTAAGTGCCTTTTTCGTAAAGGACTTGTCCGGCCCGAAAAAGGGATAAAATTATACCGAACAAAAAGAATGGCCAGGCAAGGAGGAAGTGTTCAATCAAGGATCAGTAATGATGATCAAGAGCGAGGGTAGTGGGGAACACTGGTGGGCCTCCTTGCGGGGTAGATGAAATGGTGGCAAACTAACGAAATATTTGCAGTATGATAGGAGTGAATGGCTCATGTAAAAATGTGGAACAATTCGATGGCGGCCGATGTGGCGCGCAAACCGAGGTAGCAAGGTGTTGGGACACAATGTTGAAATTGTACCAAGTGAGAGCGAGAAATGATCTCAAACATCATCACGAGCTCGGAAAAATGAATCCGGCGATATAAAGGATGTCAAAAACAGGTAACGGCCGATGTGGCACGCACACCGAGGCGACGAGGGCGTTTTGGAAAAAATACCCGAAAAATCTGTAGGTGAGAGCGAGGAATGACCTCAAGCATCATCACCAGCTCGGAAAAATGAATCCGATGATATAAAATATGTGAAAAATGGAGAACAGCCGATGTGGCACGCAAACCGAGGCAACTAGGGGTCGGGACACAATGTTGATATTGGTCCTAGTGAGAGCGAGAAATGATCTCAAGCATCATCACGAGCGCGGAAATATGAATCCGGCAGTGCGAATGGTGCAAAAAACGGAGGTCATAAGGACTCCGGAATGGTCAAAGGAAATAACGAGGTGTATAACATCAAATCAAATCTACAAGTGATATGTGACCACAAAAAATGGTTGAGATCACAAGTGTGAAAAAGTGAGCAGGGTTAATGACTTGCCCCCATGCTATGTGCATGGGGTTTGTGATTTTGGATCACATATGTGTGGGTTTGAACAATGGGTTCATTGACGTGCTGAGATAGATGTGATAGGGAATGTTCAAAGTGATTGATCGTGCCCCCTATCCCAGGGTCGAGGTGATCTATTATGCCCCTTGACTTAGAGGTGTCAAGGTGGTGCTCTATAATGGCGGGGTCGAGACCGGGCATCTCAGTATAGGACCAGGCAAAGACATCATGGAATTCTTTGAAAAGGTTTGTGTAGTCCTCAATCTCTTGTTTACTGCAGAATGCTCCTAGAGTAATGAGTTCAGGAGCACGACCTGGAGCAGCAATATCAACTTGGATGACAGGTGAGATGTTGGCCATGTTACCTTCCTCAAAGGCGTCAGGAGCAGGAATAGGGTCCTTGAACCAATCAACCTTAGTGGGAAGGAAGTCTTTGGATTCGACCGCGTATTGGGTAGCGGTGCTAGAGGAAGACGCTTCTGGGATGAAATAGGAACGGTGGTGCATATCATCCCAAGGATAATCCGGGGCAGTTAGGGCCTCAAGAATCTCCTCATCAGTACGGAAAGTCTGCGTCGTCAAATCGGTTGACGAGGGGGTAGTAGAAGTGTTGGTTGAAGAGATCATGTAGATGATATTAACCTCTTCAGAAGGGGGAGAGACCGGGGGGTAGATCTCCTCAATGGTAGGTGGTGCCGTCTCAAGGTCCAGATTGTTCATCTCGTAAAGAGCTGCTCTGTAATCCGGGAGATCGGGACAATGATGTGAATAATGCCCGTAAATACCGCATATGGCGCAGGAGTGGTTGGTACGTAGGGACTTATCTTTAGGCTTAGGAGTGGGGTTTAGTTCGACAGTTGGGATGTTGGGGTCATCATCGAGCATTTGCATGTGCTTCTGCAATGCGGGTAACTGTGGGCATTGGTGGGTCGCATGGCCCAACTCGTCACACAGCGAGCATTTGGGAGGAGCACGAAACACTGGAGGGTTCTTGACTGTCTTGGGAGGTGGGACAGCAGTGTAAGGTTGTGGACCTCTGCCCCCAGTGGGTTTGGGAGTAGGAGGAGGTGTCGTGGAGGACGAAGGGGTAGAGACACCGGGAGGTGGCTGAGTGGTAGTAGCCATGGGTTGCACCGGCTGGAGGACGACATCAGGTGTCGGCGGGCGAACGGGAGGCGAAAGATACCATACAGGTAATCCCAAGGTTAACCCAGGGAGGCTAAGGGTAGCCATGACCGGGGCACTTACTACTCCCGATGGAGGGACTAGGAAGGGGATCGTATGGATCGGTGTAACACCAATGTGGCTAGGTACCAATGGTGGTTTAGGAAACAAGGGTGGTTGAGTGTTAGGTGGTAGGTTGTCGTGGGACAAGGTACATAAATCAGACACTTCGGGCGTAGATGACGGCGGAGGAATGGAGTGAAAGGTGGAAGTCATCGGCGCGTCTGAGTAGACTCCAGGCCCCGTAGAGGAAACAAACGAGGTGGTGGCAGGGGAAACAGGTTGTTCAACCATGGGGAGAACATTTTCCGGTGCCGCCGGAGCACTGGGATCATAGTAGGTGAGCTGGTCAATCTTAACCACGCGTCCTTCATGGGGGAACATCATGGTGCGAAAGACAGAAGAGGCAACCGCCCGCATGGCATACATGTAGCTGCGGCCAAGTAGAAGGTTGTAATCCAATTGGGCATTGATTACCTCTATATCAATAAGAACTGTTTTACCACCTAACTGGACAGGAACGTTGGGCAGGAGGCCTTGGGGCTGGGGCCGAACGACCGTCGTAGGCACGTAACGCAGTGGTGGACTGCTGGAGAGGAGGGGATCCTAGCTTCTGCCATACAAATGTAGACATAACGCATGTGGAAGCACCCTCATCGATGATGCACCGATGGATAACAAGATTCCTAACGGAGACTGTAACTTGGAAGGCTAAGCTGGAAGGTAGGCGTGGTTCAGACTGGTCTAAATCAAACGCCATCAAATGTGAATCAGTTGGGTCAATCCCCCCGATGGCGGAAAGTAAAGTCTTGCGCTGGGAAGGGCAGTTCTTCAAGACTTCCAACGCAGACATGGCTGCGGGAGATTGGGCTAGGTCGTCTACGATGTTGTAGTTTGACGCAGCACGCGCGTTAGGGTTATTGTTGATTCGGCGAAGTGGAAAACGAGGTGCTTTCGCGACGCCGTCTATGGGAGGCGGAGGTATACGTAACGCCTGGTCGGTGGGATGAGCGTTAGTAGGTTTATCCGTGGGAGTGGCTTCAGAGGTGGAGCCATATTGGTTCCGACGGGTCTGTAGGTGGACGTCAGCAGATGACATCATCAGTAAGTGGTGGGTACCTGAGTCGAACATGGGTTGATCAGGAGCAGCGTAGGTGATCTGTTGTTGTTGGGGTTGCACGTTAGCTTGAGGGGCCAACGGCTGAGTGTTCACCACGCCTTGGGTCGGTAAGGGGTTTTGCAGCACCAAAGGGGGTTGCTGAGGTTGGGGGGGTTGGGCGGTGCTTGGGGAGCCGCATGCCCTTGGCGATGGGCCTCGTCAACCCAAAGCTGCCGAGCTCGCTCCAAGTGTGGGCAAGCATGGGTGTAATGTCCATAGACTCCGCAAATAGAACAAGGGTGGTTTGTTCGCAGATTGGGGTTTTTGGCCTGCTTGGGCGGGCGATCAGGGTTTTGATTAGCGGGGGCCGCATTGTTGTTGTCAGGGGGATTAGCCGGTTGACCAGCTTGGTCTGTAGGTTGGTTGTTTCCCCGATTACGGCCCTTGCCGCGGTTCTGTTGGCCCTGGTTACGTTGGTTATTCTGGTTTTGCTGCGGGTTATGTTGGGCGTAAACTTGCCCTTGGGCAGCAGGTGGATTTTGAGGTTGCGCAGGTGCAGGAGCAGGCTGCGGAGGATGATATGTAGGTTGAGGCTGAGCAGGTGCAGCAACTTGAGGGGATTGCTGATAGGACTGCGGAGCAGGTTGTGGATGTGCCGCAGGGACTGCCTGTGGCGGATAATAAGCTGGTGGGGCTTGTGAAGGCGCAGGAGCTGAGGCAGCCTGCTGATGGTAGTAAGGCTGAGGGGCGACTGGAGGAGCATAAGCAGGAGTCGCATACCCGAAGCACTGAGGTGGACATGAGGGTCCATGGGAATGGTGATGTGTCATAGGAGCATATGAGTTGGTTGCTCCAGACTGTGAAGTAGCCCGCGACAGGTCGGGGCCAGGGGTAGGACGTGCTATAGAAAATGGTTGGGGATGCGAAGAAACATGGCCAATGATACCATCTGCAGCGTGGGATGCCCCCGGCGCATCATGCTGGGAGGACTCGCCGCGAGGGGCATCAGGTATAATGGTATAAAGGTAACCCGATTGGGCGTAAATGAGGTCGAACTGTTGAGCCTTAAGGATGGCTTCTTCTTCAGACTGGGGTCTTTCTGAGGCTACATCCTTAGCGATAACAGGGAGAAGGGATTTGAGGAACCAATCTAGGAAGATACGGTCGTCAAGTTTGATCTTGCATAAGCTACGGCGTCTACGCCACTCATGGATGTGGTCCGTGATATGGGTAGCCGTGTTTTGTCTACAAGATAGAAGGATCTCAACGCCCGCGTCATAGCGGACTGGCAACTGGAAGAACTGCAGGAAGGTCGAGGCCAGGGAAGAAAAGGTGGCGTGGGTCCCATGAGGCTGCTCAATATACCACTTGGCTGCAGAGCCAGTAAAGGTGCGCTGTAAGAGACGGAGGCGAACAGAGTCATCCACGATGGAGTTAGAGGAACACCATAGGTGGAAAGACATGATGTGGTTCTGTGGGTCCTCACCGGCCTTACCCTCGAATTTAGGGATGTCAGAGGGTAGTTTGGTAGGCATATGAGGCCACATAGGGTCGTGTCGAATAGGATCGTTGGTCAATCTGGCCAGGTCAGGTAGGTTGAGGCTAGCCATGAACGGCAAACTGGAAGAAGGCTGGGACACAGTAGTGCTATGGACCAAGTTGGGGCCAGTGCCCCCAAGTGGAGGGACAAAATTAAGGGTGGTGCCCCCAAGTGGGGGAACTGAGGTAGTGGAGGATGGTCCAGCACCACCATGGGTAGTGTGAGCCACTGATGTAGTGGGGATAGGTATTCCCGCTGTGGGAATAGGTACCGTGAGGGGAACGGTAGATGGTTGCCCCATGGAGGGCATACCAAAAACAGGTGTAGTAACTGGTGTAGTGGTGGATGTGCCACCAATGGTTCCTATGACAAATGGAGTGGAAGTCGTACCAGCCATGGGGCTAGTAGGGGCAGTATAAATAGGGTTCTCAGACTCTTCGTCAGAATCAGAGGTAAAGTAAGGTGCGTCACTATCTGGTGACGGAGACCTACGTCGCTGACGGGTGGAGTCAAGTGACAAGGCTCTAGATCTGTGATGAGTGGTATCAACGGACAATGATCAGAATCTACGACGAGTGGTGTCGAGAGAACCGTGCTGTGGGGGCTCGCCCCTGAGGCGCCGAGAATGTCTCGGGGACTCAATGGTGACGGATGGTGTCTAGTCTCTGTGGGTTGAGGTGAGTATAAAAACAGCTCAAAAATCCTAATGCAACCGAGTGTGCAGAAGGAGAGCTAAAAAGCAAGGCACTCAGGCCAACAACCAACTCAAAACACCCACTGCAACAGCTGTGCTACAATAGGTGGAGTAACAACAAAGATGGTCAGAATACCAACAAGCAGCAGGTTTCCTAAAAAAGAAAAAATGGTGGACTCACTAGACCAAAGGGAGGTAAAGGAGCATGCAAACACCTAACTAAAAGTATTATGACTTAACTAAACATATCCTCTGCAAGGTGATGAAATCCAAGTCAGACAATATGAGTAGGAAAGCCAAGTGGCTATGATATCCCCCTACCGGGAGGGATACCGGGTAGACAATCCTAGAAGAATGGCAACTAAGATACCCCGTTCATGACACGTCCAGAAAGGTGAATCTGCCGTTTAGTTCGTTGACCGCAATACCCCTATACAGGGATATCCCGCGAACCGCGAAAGGTAGCCCTTCGGTTACTGAATGGAGTGCGGTATTCCACTCAGGCCTCCGGAACCAGTCTCCCGACTTCAACCCTCCTAAGGGAGAGGCCCTCTGATAAACTGGTCGTGACCGTGCCAAAAAGTACTAGGGGATTTTGGTTCCCTATTTGGACAACAACTATGTCTCAAGTGAAATAACCAAGGGGTGTTATTGGAAGCCTATCCCCCTGATCCTACCTAACTACAATGATTCTTTTGTGTTCCCCAAGTGGGGTTAGAATGTTGGTTTAGTTAGGTACTTTTTAAGGCTCACTTGATTTAATGTGACAGAGTGTGTGCTCGTGAGGTGTTGAACCCAAAAACAGAAGTGCCACAAGGGAGGGCAACTTCCAATCTATCAATAATGCTGAAATTGATTCTTTTAATTTGCAAAATTTTCTGAAATAAAAATACTGAAATTTTAAAAAGATTCTGTAAAAGGAACAGAAATTATGTTGCAGAAAGGCTGTAAGGAAGTGGGCTGCAGGTGGGACAGAGGGCTGTTCAAATGCAGAAAATATTGCAGCAAGAGGGGCTGGGCTCAAAACAGGAAAAGAGCAGAAATCAGACCGCGGGTCTGTGGCGGATCAGAACAGGCCGACCGCGGGTTTAAGGGGAACAGTGGCGGTCAGGTCGCGGCTATCGGGCCAACAGAGGCAGTCGGGACGCAGGAAACAGGGAAAAAGGCACAGTCGGGTCGCGGCTATCGGGCCAACAGTGGCAGTCGGGACGCAGGAAAAATGGAAAAAGACACAGTCGAGTCGCGGCAAAAGGGCTAACAGGCGCAGTCGGGACGCGCGAAAGAGGCAGAAAGCCGCAGTCGCGACGCAGGAAAAAGGCCGACAGGCGCAGTCAGATCGCGGCAAACAGGCTGATTAGCCACGGTCGGATCGCAGGTAACAGACTTGAATCCGCCGGTGGAGCGTCGGAAGCAGTCTGAGAGCCACGGTCGGATCGCGGGTAAAGGCCTGAAAGGCGCGGTCGGGACGCGACTGCAGAGGAAAAAGACGCGGTATGCAGCGGCCGAAAGGGACAGCCGAAAGAAAAAATTTAAAAACGGAAACCAGAAATTCGAAAACTAGGGGAGTCGCCAAAACTGTAGCTAGGGTTTTACCCCTAGCTTGTGCCAATGAGCACCTACTAAGGAGAATGGACTCCTTAGTAGCAGTTCAGTATATTAAACTAATTATGCAAAAAACAAAAATTAAATTATTTCTAAGACAAGCATGAAGCATTAAACACCAAAATGAAAGAATGACTTTGTATTGATGTTACCTTGAGTGTCAAGGTTGGTGAAGCCCTTTGCAGTGTCCAAGAGGATGCTCCAAGCTTCTGAATGCTCCTTCTCCCTCTCCAATGTTGGGGATGGGCCAAAGGTGGCTCTCAAGGCGAAAATAGTTCAAAGGTGAACTAGGGTTTCGAGAGAGATTTTGGCAGAGTAAGGGTGCTTGTGATTGTGGATATGGAATAAGGGATCTCCATCACCTATTTATAGTTTTTTGGTGGTGGAGTGCTGACCCATGGTTTTAGGAAACACATGGTTTTCGGCAGCTGTATAGGGTTTTTTTCTCCTTTTCCTCATTATTTTATATTTTTATTCCCTTTTTAGGGGATTTTTGCTATTTTTGGAGGAAAAGGGGGTTTTTTAGCCTTTTTTAGGCTATTTTGATGGTTTTTTGGCCTTTTTAATGGAAATATGGTAGGAAAATGGACAAATGAGTCATATAATGTGGTAAATGAGCTAGTGAGCACTTTTTGGGTGTTAACACATACACTCCATTTATTTACTAATATTATTTAATTACTAATCATATTTAATTAATTGATGATATAAAATTCCAATCAATTTCAATGATAGAAGCTTGAACTGCTAAGGGAATTTAAATTATAGAATTTTTCCTCTGACCACATCATGTGCCTGCAACAAACCAACTATTGGAAACATCACATGTTTTTATGTACATGGCGAGGTCTCGCTTAGCCAACGAATGAGATGATTCCTTCAGTTGGTTGTGACAAGGCTTTTAGTTCATTGTAGGTGGTTGTGTTCAATTGGCATTTTGCAATTGTGAGCATGATGCCACCAATTGTTTATTCATCCATGATTCATGATCGATGGTCATAAGAAGATGGATTAGGGAGAAAATTTTGGCCAAATTCAAAGAAAATGAGAAAATTTTGAAAATACAAGTTGGTTTTTATTTTATTAGTAAGCATTACTACATTTATAAGGACACAATAGAATGTCTAGGATAAAAAAGATGGAGAAATATGGTCTTGTTTTGTCAATTTCAAAAAATTTAAATGTTAGTTTGAGGGAGAAAATGTGTGAGGGTTTGATATAAATGGGGTTTTGAATGTAGAAATAAACATGTTATATGAGAACTTAGTGAAAGGATAAATTCAAAACTACATAAAGTCTTTCAAAGTGATTTAACAATGACAATAGGGTGAAATACAGTCTATACTTCTCCCCTGCACCATTTGTTTTATGTAAATATTAGCTAGAGGAATGGATAAACAAAAAAGGTGGAGAGAGTTGAAAATTGTAGGAATTATCATAAGTATCTTGTTGTATGGAGATGATGTGACACTAGTTACAACTAGGATGCCACATAGCCTATAGGGTCACCTTGAGGCCTTAGAATAGTTTTCTGTGGAGGTTGGGATGAACGTGAACGCCAACAAAACTAACATATTATTGTTTTTGACAAAACATATAACAAAACATCTAAAAATCAACATATGGGGTAAGTGAATAGAGATAACAAAAACCTATAATGAAAAACTATTTGGGACAATATTTCAATGAAAAACTATGATAAGACAAGCATGACAAAATCATTGCATGGAGAGTGGAATGCATGCTTCCCATGGCAAAATATATTCAAGACAATAGAATTTTGGAAATGGAAAATGTTGCGCTCCATATCTTAAATGCTCATTAGTAACCTCAATAATCCTTTATGGATAAGACATATGGAGGTCAATTATATCTAGAAATATATGGAACATATAGAGAAGCAAGTACAAAAATATTGGGTAACAAGCTAGATCTAAGAGTTAGAAACACCACCCCTAATGAGTTAATCCTAGTTGAAATGTGACTATACCCAATAGCATTTGAGTCATGTATTGAGACATTGATTTTATATAATATAAAATCATATCCATGGAGAACAGTAGGATTTTAGTGAAAATCAACAAAGATAAGATAGAAAGAAGGAAGCGAACATTAGAGCAATGATGTAGGAAATGGTTTGGAGATTTGTATATAGACAAAGAGAAGTGTCCATTGGATACAGATACATTGAAAAGTCATGTAAAAGTCAATGATATAGGAAGGAAAAATGGATAAATGTGCCAAAAAGAGGAATATACTACATAGGTAACTTCAATAAACATCGAGAGATCAAACTGGAAATTAACTACTTGCATCCTAACATCTTATTCCATGAAAAAGTATAATAGAAATACTAAAATCCAATGCATACATGTTGAGATGTGAAACAGGAAGATCGGAATAACCAAAGGAGTTGTGGGAGGAAAGGTTATGTTTGGTATGTGGAAAAGGGGAGGTAAAAACTAAGAAACGCTTTCTCCTATATTGTGTAATGTACTCACATATTAGGGGGAGGTTGAATTTGCATATTAGAGATTAAGATCGTTATTTCAAGAGGATGTATTGAGACAACATGAAGGTTGTATGAGAAAACGATGCATGAATGAAGTTTGTTGAGAGCATAGTCAAAGATAAAGTGAGTTCTTGATGTAGAATTAAGTGAACTAAATTGAATTAACTGATCCAAGTACATGATTTGGGACTTGACATTACATTGCTATCCTTTAGTTTCTTACTTTAGTCTTTTAAAAATTAGCATATACAATGTAAAATTCATTGTCTCCAGAAGAGTTAGTTGCTTTGAAGTTTCTTAGGTGTAACTCATCTGGTTTCCAGAGTATAGCTATTCCTCTAGCAGCACCTCTTGCATCAATATCTATCCCTTTGCTACCGCGCCACAATTTCCATCCAATCTCCTACATACTCTCTGAACTGCACTTAGTTTCTTGAAGAAATAACACCAATGGTTTTTCCTTCCTTAGATTATTTCTAAGAGTCTTCACTTTCCTTGGGTTATTTACCCCCCACATGTTTGAGGTTATTTTATTCATTTAAAAACTTCTATTGACTTCTGAAAAAGGCCTTTTTTATCATCGTATATTAGCTCGATTCGATCATTCGGGTTCCAACCTCTGTTATTCTTTGCCTATTCAGATTTCTCCATCGCTTATCTCCATCCTCTCGTTGTTTCTGATTAATCCCGTTCGTTGGATCTCTATCAATGCCCGGCAGATGAGGTGAGGCCTTTGTTTTAAGGATGGCTTGCTGCAGAAGTTCTAGATTCCTTCTGGAGACGTACCCTTGACCTTTCTTGCTTGATTCCTTCTGTATCTCATCTAGATCCAAATCCCCTAGGTCCATGTCCTCCATTTCCTCCAGTCCTTCTTCTTCCATGTCTATCATTAACCCTTCTATCTGCATCTTTTCTGGGTTGGTTGGAAATTTACGACCTTCCTCGACATGAGATTTGTTTTTATCCTTGTTGTGTTCCTCCTCCTCGTTCTCCATGCTGCTCAGGGTTTCAAACCCATTTTCAAATTGTTTTTTCTTTTCTGTATTCTGATTTGGGTGGGATTGATTATTGGTCCTTTTACCTTGCCGCTTTCGATTAAGAACTTGAGTGAAACCTTCATTATCCTTTCTAGTTTCTTTCTTCTCCTAAGGTGGGCTTGCTTTAGGGTGAATGGTTGGACAATCTTTTCTCAGATGACCATACTCATGACACTGCCTGCAATGGAAAGGGATTTATTTGTAATCAAGAGGTTGGACCCAATCCTCATTGTCCCATGTTAAATTGATTGCTTCTAGTAGTTCTTGCAATAGGTTCATATAGACACGGATCCTGGCATAGGTAGTATACCTTTGAATTTTTGTCTGATCTAAGGCCTTCACAAACTTTCCTAGGGTATTTCCAATGGCCTCCAAAATTTTTGGTTCCCAGTACTCACAAGGAAGAGAATAAATCCTAATATAGGCTGTGGCAATACTCATATCCTTTGTTTCAGGGTTGAAACTTTCTTTCCATGGCCTGAGGAATAAACCTATTGAGTAAAGCAAATAAGGTCCACCTGTCAAAACCCTATCTCTATCTTCTTGGTTGAAAAAAATAATAGTGAAGAATCATTTTCCACCAAGCTATAGATCATAGTGTCCTTTAGGGTTCCAGGTAACCTTGATCCATTTGAGCAGATCCTTCTCCTTTGGCCATATACCAATAAATTTTCCAATGAGGGATTTTTTCTTCCATTATTCCACTCATTCCCGCAACTTCTCAGACGTGATCTACAAAGAAGGGTTTTCTGTAGATCGGGGTAGGCATCCCCCTCTTGTCTTTTTCCTTTCCATATCCTTCTTCCTCTCGTCTATTGTCTCATGATCCTGTAGGTCTATTGTAGGATCCCGAGTTCTCTCTTGCTGAGGCTGGGAGGGGGAGGGGGAACCTCCCCCTCCATACGGTGCCATTTCATCCCAAACCCTTGCCGCCTTCACCAATATGCCTTGTGATAAACTTGATCAGTGTCGTCCTGGCTGTCTGCTCACACCTTTGCGCTCTGTCACGTCCCCATCTTGACCCTATTGCATTAAAATTGTAAATGATGTAATATTGTTATAAAATCATGGTGAGGAGCTCAAGGCCAAGGCCCCGCCATCGATTTATTGATGCATATGGTTTGCATGCTAGCTAGGCACATTGGAATTCAAACATCATGTATATATGCATTTTAATAAAATACCCACAACTAGCTATGCAATGCAACAAGAGGTGGGAAACAAGAGGTGGGGGCATGATTTTACAAGGAATTGGGAGGCAAAACATTCAAACCCTTGAGCCAATCAAGTCAATCCAAGTGTCAATGAGAGAACCCATCAAACCCTCAACTACCCATGTTGACTTTCGTACCTAATCATTCATTTCTCCCAAGATTTGTTTGAGGTAGTTAATGCCTTGGGGAATGGGAGGTATGGCTGTCCAAATTCGAGTATGGGCAAGCCACTCTTCATGGAAAATCGTTTTTTTCTTCTTGGGCAAAAAAGAGCCATGAATTGCTCCCCAAGCCATTATCCATCAACCAGTTTCTCTCCCTCACGAGTTGGGAGCTACCTGGGCGTTCTCCAGCCATGTTGTTATGTGTTTTCCTTCATTCTCAGTTGGGAGAAGGGCGTTTGTGTGTTGTACACCAGTGGGGAAGAAGGGGAATCCAATTGGAGCTCCATAGAGACCATTTTGACTATTAAATGCTTAGATATTTGGGAGAAATCGTTTCCCTCCCTGTGAATTTTTTTCCCCATCCCACAATTCGGTTTTGGATGGAAACGATTTGGGAAACCCATGGCCATCCTGTTCGTAAAATCCATTGTTTTGGCTTGAGATTGAGTGCAAGCACATAGGGTTCAAATGTAGCCTGATAAATCCAGCTATGGACTGGCTTGACTCAGATGAAATGCTTAATTGGTTGTGTATGAGCTAAATGTCCCCTTTTCCTTGTAAGAATCATGCCCAGCTCGGGGGTGGCAGTTGTGTTGAGAGATTGATGAACACAACTAGCCTATGGTTGGGTGGAACGTTGCAGCGACATAGCTAGTTGCTTGGGACAACATTACATCAAGATGAGTATTTTATTGTGTTTTACTGCTGCAATGTTTAATTTGATGGTTATTTTGATATGTTGGATGAGTATGAAATGTGTATGGATGATGTCCTATTCTGCTATGCATATTCAATTGATTTGCATCTGCACACATATGCATTTTATTGTAATGCCATGTCAATTATTCATGATGAATCTGGCTAAGTTGTCCTAAAAGCCCATATTTTAGTGCCATGTTCCCTTCCTTGCATTGGATAGATGGGAGGGGATGTGACACGCTCTCAGTCAAACCGAGGGTTTCCCCATTTTTTCAAGTTTGTGGCAATTATCTTACTATGAAGCAAAATTTTTTGAATGTGATATTATTTTTAAATAAAAATGAGAAAATGAAAAATATGTGGCAACCTTGAAATGTTATTATTAAAATTTATTTATCAAAATCAAATAAAGCAAAGTTATTTTAAATTTTTACATAATATTTTGATTTCGATGTGAATAATTCTATATACTTTTTATTTTAATATTTTTATTAAAAAAATTGATGTGACAATTATATAGAGTAGTCTATTTTTTCTATGTTTTGGACTTTCTAGTTGTTTTTGGTTGTAATCCAGTAATTTATTTTTGGTAAAATTCAAATTTGGAAGCATTTAAATTGTGTTTTGAATGCATAAATGGATTCAAGACCCTCAAATACCCCTATGGCACTCAAATTATGCATAAGTAGTATTCTTCCTAACATTTTTCAAAATATTATGGCCACCTAAAACACTAGAAAACATGTTCCTCCTCAAAATTAGTCCAACCATTACTAAGCATTCATCATAGGGTGAAACTATAACAAACTACAGTGCATTATTTCTTAGTTGCAAATCATATATATTTTGTTCTTGCAGGGCACCATTGTATAATTCACTCAAGAATAAGGCCTCCTCATGACTTTGCAATGGTCGTTTAGATAGAGAACCTTCCTCCTCACTAGGTTCTCGAAACATGTGTTTGAAGTTGATCTAGGGAAACCATGTCAAAATTCTTGCAGGTAAGTGGCTATATGCAATAAGCAAATGTCTACATTCTGTTGTGCACATCTCATCCACTATATAACACGAGAAAAATCACCATATACTTGGAGGTAGTTCAACCACAATTCCAACATGTATTTCATTAAATTTATAATTAAACAATGCACCTAGAATTCCAAAATAACCAAGAAACATAATTGTATGGTTGTACTTGTAATAAAATATTTCCAATTTGACCAAATAAAATAATGCCAGTAACTTTGCTAAGTTATTATATATTATGCTCGTGAAACCTCTTCCTTTGTACATAACTTGATATGAAATATAAAGAACAAATCCTATGCCACAATGCTATCCTTTCCTTGGCAAGATCCATAATAAAAATCACACCCCTTCTTTGTTGACACAAAGATCACCAACCTACCACACTTGAGCTATATTCATCGACAAACTATAGTTTTGGGGCATAGAAATTTCTTGACAAGATACCTTGAAAGGTGGAAAACTTTTACCCTTGAAGATGGCCATATTCCTTGCAATCCAAATTCCCTATCATGTTAGAAATGGTAATGGGTTAAATAACTCTAATTCCCATTCGGAGAATAATTCAAAAAAACAATAAACTTTTGTAACCTTCTCCCAAAGTATCTATCATTTAAAATGCCAAGTGAGAACACGATTATTCAACAACATCCAAAGAAAAAGAACACTTTTAGGTGGGGCCAAGTTCTTCCATATTTTCTTCCACCACCAGACAGACCCTATATTAATCCCAACAAAAGTGGATAAGTACCCCAAATGGGATGATTAAGTTCCTCTCGCGTGATTTTAAGTCCACACCAACTCATCCTCTACTTCAAAGCGACGAATATGAGATCTCGGTAACTTTGCTGCATAACTATTCCACAACTAATCCAAACACCATTGTATACCAACGTTCCTCAAACTTAACCACCCGTACACCCATAAATCAGTTGTCAAAGGTTGGACACCCTTTTCAAAGAACCAAAACCTCTCTATAATAAAAGCATAATTGGATCGTCTAGCTAAAGAATTATGGTTGGGAAGCATAATTGGATCGTCTAGATAAAGAATTATAGTTGGGAATTATATTATAGAATCCCGACCCACCCTAACCGAGGAGACTGAGCCCACCTTCCATTGTAAGAATCTACTCACTACAGGGAAAGCTAGTTTGATATATTTACATTGGTTAGACACCCGATGTATATTCTTTTGTCCTCTCCATACCCAATCCATTATTGATTCCAGTGCAATATATTTCTCAACTAGAATTATTCGCAAAGACTCCCCCAAGTCAGATAACACCAAAGGGATTTTGCCGCCAATACCTTATTAAAGAAGAAGATATTCTTAAGATCCCATCCGCCAAAATATTTGGGATATCAAATTTTTTTCTAACTGGCAATATGAGAGCCGCAATAATCTCAACTACCTTTGCAAATATTATATTTTTTCCAAAGTTTTCTTCAGGATATGCACCATGAGATGCCAACATACAGGGATTGCTTCAACGATGGATTCCATAAGAACCAGTTTTTGGGTCGCTGAATTGTCACGGCCCTTTTACCATCATTTAGAGTTATTAATTTAACCATTTGTTGCATATTTCACTCATTTATTACTCTATTTACCATGGTTTCTCATAAAAAATGCCATTACACACTTTTGTATAGCCTAGTGGTTAAATTACATCTGTTTTCCTTGATTTTTACTGAATTGAAGATTATTATACTTGATTTTATTGAGATGGTTTATGAAGTGAAATCCCTATATCAGTTCAACACTTCTTGTACCAATTCAACACTTTTGGTACCAATTCAACACTTCTTGTACACATTCAGACAACTTTCAATACCAAAATTTCCATCACCAACTTTTGGTACTAATTACCATACCAAATCCATGGTAAACATACTTGCACACCTCCAGCTTGAATTATTCCACTTGGATCTTTTTTAAGACCTTCAAAGATGAATTTGATTCACTCAAACCTCACCCATCTAACACATGTGACCTCCAACACTTGGTCAAAGGTTTATTAAATTCTAGCAAGCAATTTTCAAATAGTCAACTTTCACCTCGATTTGTGTGTATATGAGGCCGGATTTGAAAAATACAAGACATGGGTTTTCTTCTTAGCATGGAAAATTAAGTATTTTGTGAGCGATTTTCCAAAATCAGCTAAGGTTTGGAGATATGGGTGGATATTCAAGGAGGATCTACCCAAATTGATGTAAAACCAATATTTTTAGGAAACTAAATTTATTTGATTTTTCAACTTGCAAACGACTTGGCTATGTTTGTAAAGGTTGTTTCGGATCTGTTACCCACCTCTCATATATAAATATATGTGGATGATAGCATAGGGGGTCAATTAGTATTCATTAATCTTCTATGTGAGAGCAATTTTGTAATTAAAAATCCTTTTGTAATAGAAGAGACAAGGGTCGAGCATTGTTATTTTGAAAACAAAGATTTATGTTGAATGAAGATTTTCTATTACTGATATTTTGATCATTATTCAGCTATGATATAGTCTCTGAGGTGCATTTCCCAGGTCGGGAAGGTCCCCTCAACTCAGGTGATTCCCTACTACTTTTATTTTTCTTTATAGATTAGCATTATATTGTTGTTGATTACATTGCATTTCAATTCTAGTTTAATTGTTATTTATAGTTTTGTTCTTTTCCTTAGATTTATAATTAAAACTTAGAATCATTACATCTTCATTTTCATTATCATTTCAACACTGCAATTATATATTTCAAATTCCACTCATTCCTAAATTCACAGCTTAATTATTTTGTTTTATGCATTGCATTTATATTCTATTGTGTATAGATTCATTTCCAATGTTAATTACATGTGCTAAACTCATTGTAAAATCCATTGTGAGCTTGTTTATTATAATTACCCTCTCATCCCCCTACACATAACGTTCATGATCCTATCCAAAAGGGCTATGTTATATATGCACATTACATACTCTTTTTTCATTATTGCATCCACCTTTAATTCACTTCCAAAACCTTTCCAATTCACCTTTGATATGATTCTAGTTTAGTCCTATCACACGCGCGCACACACACACACACACACACACACACACACACACACACACACATATAAACCTACTGCACTTAAATTTTTATTTCATTACACCATTTCCATCCATTGATCGATGTGTAACTTGACCAATTCGCCATTCCTTTAAATGCCAGTTGCAAATGGTTTTTACACAATCAAATAGCAATACATATGTTTAAGAATTGTCTTTGTTCTTTTATAAATATGAAAATAAATATAAATTGATTCCTCCTCATATACTCCTCATTCCATTCATTGATTTGGGATTGATATTCTTCAGCTCACATTCACTAATCAATCCCATATTTACTGACAACCATTTCACCAATAAACACATATCTTTTGCCAAAGTCAATAACACTTAGCCCAGATCCAGAGCAATTATACAAAGGTTGAGTATAGAAGGTAGTGTGCCTTACCTCATTCCAATTCAACCATCAATTCTTTGTGAAGGCTCCTGCTAGAAAACTAAATACTTAAAACACAGAGAGTCAAGATATTTCTATTGCATTCATTTCTTTTTTAGGCTACTACCGCCCCTTTCCTTATTGATTGATTAGTTTCAGAATTAATTACAACATACATAGTCATTAAACACAGAGGATAGCATCGTCTCTTTATTTCTTCTTAATGTTCACTATATGATTGTTCAGAGTAATTGTTGTTCACACACACACACACACACACATATATATATTTCAAATTTCCATTACTCTGTATATATGTTTAACGCTTTATGCATATCCATTCTATCCTGTCATTGTTTTATTGTTATTGCTTAGCCCATTCGAATAACCACTGAGTCTAGATTAAGTTTACTTGTAGGTTTGATTGCCCTTTTAAATTGGTTTGTTTTAATTTCCTTTCAATTGGTTTTATATTGATTTCATTTCTCACAACTTTGTAACACTATTGGAATCCATTGAAGGACAAGAAACTAAAATTTACCTACTCACAATTAATCATGAAACCACGGATAAATGAGTTACTGTGATCTGAGCCTTTATAACACTTAGTTCTTATTGTGTCCCAATGCATGAATCCTTAGTGCTTATTTCTCATAATTTGCATTACTTTTCTTTGATTTGGTTTTTCCATAGCTTAGGAAACCTCTACATGAATAAGCCATTGAATACTGGGATCTAACTTGAGAGATATGATCTTGCAATCCAATGTTAGGCTACACCTTGTGGTGTTAGTTTTCGTTTGACTTTATTTGAGCTTGTCAATTTATGTATTGCTTTCATGTTCAAGTGTGTGTGTGTGTGTTGGCATTAGTTGTTAGATAAGGCTAGATTAAGCTTTAATCCCGCATTTCATGTGCTTGCATCTCTATGTTTATGAACTCTAGGTCAATAATTTATTATCATTTAATTAACACATAATTTATCTTGACACCACTCATCCTCCTTAGATAACCATCAATTGCACCAACAATTAATTCTTCTTTCTATCCAAGCTACCAACCAACGCTAAATAGCTTTTCCATATTTTTTCAAGCTTGGAGAAATAACCTAGATACTTCAACCATTTTTCTAATATGTATATAGTGAATGGAACGAAATGATCCTGACACATTCTCGTAGGGAATAAAAAACCATACTTCTCCACATTAACCTCCATCTCTATTGAGCCACAAAAGTAATCTATAATTCAATGAAGGTGACTTCCTACTTCCTGTGAAATTAAAAAGAACAACAAGATGTCATCAACAAAAAAGAGGTGAGTCTAGTTCACTTGACCACCAAAATAAATTATACCAATAGTTCTTCTCCTATGTTCTTGTTTTAGGGAATGAATCGGCCCTTCCACCATCAATAAAAACACATACAAGAACAACGAACATCCATGGGGTATCCCCCTAGAAGCCATGAGAAACATGGAACTTGACCCATTTATCAAAGCAACAAAGGATGAGGAGATTACATAGCCCATGATCCAATTGATTATGTCTAAAATGAATCCTGCATGAAGAAGAAGAATCTAGAGGTAGATCCAAGAGACTAAGTCATAACCTTTAGAAAGATTAAACTTGGCTACCGCGACAAAAATTCACTATCTTTATTGTTTGAAATCCCTCCTGCACCTCACCGCTATATTCATGGATTAAGTGTCCCTAAAGAAAACAAAATTTCTTTGGGGAAATAACCTTCAAAAGAAAAAGGTTTTGAACACATCATGATCACCTTTGTAATGACAAGTTAGACATAGTTGCATAAAGCAATTCATCAAAGGTGGATAGCCAGTCCACTTTAGGGATCAGTTCCAAGAAGGTGGTGTTAATGCTTCCAGACATCCTTCATGATTTTTAAACTTCATTTACTACATGAAACAAATCATCACTAATTGGATCATAGAAGTCAACATAAAAATTAGTTGTCTAGCCATCTGTCCTAGGACTTTTGTGCTTTTGGAAGGACAAAATAATAGCCAAAAAAAATTTCCTTGTTGATGGGACATAAAAATTCATCATTGACCTCTAACTCCAAAATTCTGGGAAAAAGTACAATCTGATTCATAACATCCCTTGAGTTTCCACAAATTGGATCACTAAATAAACAACTAAAATGCATGATCCCCAAATTGGAAATCTCTCAAAAACCCCTAGTCGGCTATCCCTTCTCATCCTTTAATTCCCAAACCATATTAGAGATATTTTTTTTCTTTGCATATCCCAAAAAAAACTTGGTTTTTTGGTCATCTAAGGCAATCCAAAGTGCTTGTCTCTTCAAACACCACTCTATTTCCATCTCCCTCAATAACTTGTCCTTCCTCTGCTCCAAATCAAGAAAAACACTCTAGTCCAAGTCATTGATTACCCTGCCTAAATTGGAATCAAAGAAGGTATCTAATAAGGTTCTTGCTTAACAATTACACACAACACGCATGTTCACATAGACAAGATGTAAACAGGATGCCAGAAGCTGGCTTATATTACTTCTCTGAATCGGTTACAATGCAAACTGCAAGGAAATAATGAACTAACTGTCGGCCTCAGCCGTTACAATGCAGAAGTAACCGTGTGCTCTCTCAGTGTGTCGACCTTTCCCTCTCTTGGTTCACTGCAGAACTCTAAGCTATGGCTCGATCTTCTCTGGTTCGGAAGATGTGCAACTATTCTCTCCAATCCACAGATCTTCTCCTCAAACTCTGTTCTGCAACTCCAACACAATGGAACTGTCCCTTTGCTCTGTGCCTGAGCACAAGCCTTCTACTCTGCTGCTGCTATTCCCGAGACCAATCCAACTCCCAAGACACGCATCCTATGTCTTTCAATCTCCTCAGATCCTACAGACCTGCAACTGTCAGCGCCCCAACAGTGCTGCACAGCCTCTTCCAGTGATGACATCTGTCATGTCTTCACCCACCTGCAATAACTACAATTAACTTCCTTAGCAACCACGAACTATTGCCAATTACTCTCCTTAACTTCTACGTGTCCTTCTGACATGCTACAGTAATCTGTCTTGTCGACCATACGGTTGTTATCTTCAACGTACCCATCAGTTTCCTTTGCACTTCAGGCTTCGCTAATTCGCCCCTTCTGCCTTTCTTATCTTACGTCCAATCCTTTCGGTGTCGCGGTTCGACGCATGTTGACCCATCGACGCCTATAGCTCTTCCTTTCTTCTTTCAACCTCAACATGTTGACTCTCGACTTTCCACTGCTCCTGTCGGTCACATTCCGACTGCTCATGCTCGACTTATTAACTTAGACAAGCCAACCTGCTCTTCCGTGCCAGTGGTCGCCGGCACTCCCTCTGGTTAGATTTTCTCATGTTGACTAACTTCGATTGGTCTTCCTAGGCCCCAATGCTCCTGCATTAGACTCCCTAGGTGAAAAAGAATTCGACTGCACCATCGGTCTCCTAAACTCTTTTCGGAAATCCATGTCGCCTCCTGCAACTCATCATCTTTCCATCGCACTAAGTATTCCTTCTTTCACGAACTGCGCGTATGCCCAACTTCACGTTCCTCTATTACTTTTGCGATTTCTTCTTTCTGTTGATCTGGAATCTACTCTATCCAGTTGATATTTGTTAATTTTTGAGCATTAATTCAACATACTCTAGGATCTTTACTGAGAGAATAACATGTAGATCATATCAAGCATAACAATGCATATCAATCACACCAAGCAATCACAAGAGACAATAGACACACAAATTTTCACTGGGGAAAACCATAATGGTGAAAAACCCCACAACTTCCTCAGAGATAGAAAGAGCAATGATACAACCCAAGTACAAGAGAGAGTCTCCTAGTAGCTACTCCTCCTTCCTCACTTGTGCACCACTTTCTAGAGAGTGTAGAAGTGAATAATGAGATGATCAAATAGAGTGCCTCCCGCACTCTATTTATACATGACCTGACCTACCTAATAACCTAGCAGGGACGGCTTGTCTAACTCAGTCTACTATCCCATGGTTATATTAATCAAGGCCAACCCCACACTTGGTGGTCTAATAACCCATCACTTGCAAGTTGTGACACCTATCAATACAAATGACGACACTTCCGTATAGAGGAATAATAACATCTCTATAGGAGTACAATATACATAGGTGAAATACATTCTGAATTTACAATTACATCAACACTCCCTCTTAACTAGGAAGGTATTTCTCGACACAGATCTGCTAGCACAAGTCTTCTTCTCTGGATCATCATCATCGAATCATCGTCATCGTCATGGTTGGTGCTATCTCGATCAATCTCCGATCTACTCATCTTAGGAAGTTCTACAGAGCTAGTCCTTTTTGATATTGGATGTAGGCCCACCACCTGTAGGTCTTCATCATCACTGGCCATACTGTGGATCCCAAGACTCATTACGTGCATCAACAAAACCTCGAAAGAGCATCCCAGGCATTTTACGAGCACATAGCTCAACCTATCGGATCTCCCAGGATCTTTTACATGTGACTGTCACAAAACCTTAAAAGAGCGTCTTTCCCAACAAGATCTCTAAAGAGCATCTGAGGCCTTTTATGTGTTTAGCACAACCTGTCCGGATCTCCAGGACTTATTACATGTGATACCTACCACAAAACCTTAAAAGAGTGTCTTGCCAAGAAAAATCTCTAAAGAGCATTTGAGGCCTTTTACGTGACTAGCACAACTTGTCCATATCTTCAGGACGTATTACATGTGGTCCCCACAAAACCTTAAAAGAGTGTCTTGCCAAGCAAGATCTCTAAAGAGCATCTGATGCCTTTTACATGACTAGCACAACCTATCCAGATCTCTAGGACATATTACATGTGTTCTAACAAAACCTTAAAAGAGTGTCTTTCCAAGCAAGATCTCTAAAGAGCATCTGAGGCCTTTTACGTGACTAGCATAACTTGTCCAGATCTCCAGGACGTATTACATGCTACCCTTGCACAACCTGTCTATGGCCACAAAGTATCAACCTGATACTCAACATACATCATCCTGATGTACATCATCACATGATCAACCTGATCATCATCATAGCATCATCCTGATGTATATCATTTGGAGCAACATCCTAAAGCTCGTCATCCATGATCATCCTGATCATACAATGCATCCACTTGATGCATACTAAGTATCTACCTGATACATATCATCATACATGATCTACCTGATCATACAATGCATCCACCTGATACATATCATCATACATGATCTACCTGATCATACAATGTATCCACCTGATACATATCATCATACATGATCTACGTGATCATACAATGTATCCACCTGATACATATACAAATCCATGATCCAACTGATCATGTCAAGCATCCAACATGATGCATATAACAAGCATCCAACATGATGCATAAACATATACATGATCCAACTGATCATAACAAGCGTCCAACATGATGCATATACATATACATGATCCAACTGATCATAACAAGCATCCAAAATGATGCATATACATATACATGATCCAACTGATCATAACAAGCATCCAACATGATGCATATACATATACATGATCCAATTGATCATAACAAGCATCCAACATGATGCATATAACAAGCATCCAACATGATGCATATACAGAGCAATAACTGGAGCATCGTCTTGATGCTCATCATCCAGCGCTTACATGCACAGCTATGGGAAGGATCCTCCTCTTACCATGCTTGGAATGGCTCCTGCAAATGTGCCCATCACTTATTCCTCGAAGTGTCGTCAATTTGAAGAACACCAAACCTCTCTCTAAAGTACTCAAACTTCACTCTGGCTAGTGGTTTCGTCAACACATCTGCAACTTGCTCATCTATCACAACATATAGGAGCTTCACTGCTCCTGTTTGCACCATATCCTTGATATAGTGATATTTGATCTCAATGTGTTTCAACCTGTCGTGGAACACAGGGTTCTCAAATAGCTTCACACAACTCTGGTTGTCACAAAAGATACTAGGATCCTCCAATGGGAGATCAAATAACTCAGACAATAGCTTCCTCAGCCATAGTGCCTCACAAATAGCCAAACAAGCTGCAACATACTCTGCTTCGGCTGTGCTCAGTGCTACGCAGGATTGCTTCCTGCTAAACCAAGAGATCACACGTGATCCCATACTGAAGTAGCACCCAGAAGTGCTCTTCCTATCTGCAGCACTGCCTACCCAGTCCAAATCAACATCACCCTATAGGTTAAACTTTTGATTTGCATCATACTTGAGCCCATAGTCAATTGTACCCTTCAGGTACCTCAAAATATGCTTTACAGTAACCAAGTGAACACCTCTGGGATCTGTCAGGAACTGGTTCAATGTGTTCACCGCAAAGCAAATGTCTGGTCTCGTGTTCGTCAGGTACATCAAGGACCCAATCATCTGATGATACATCGTGACATCAACCGGATCAGATGAAGCATCACACAGAAGCTTCAGGTTTGATGTCATAGGTGTGGCCATGGCCTTGTAGTCCATCATCCCAAACCTCTTCAGGATCTCTACTGCATACTTCCCTTGTCCAAGGAAGATCCCATCTATACTTTGCCACACCTCCATGCCTAGAAAATAGTGCATCATCCCCAAGTCCTTCATCTCGAACTCGGTTGCAAGCTTCCTCTTGGTGTCGGCAATAAACCCATCCTCTCCTATAACAAACAGGTCATCCACATATAGGAGTAGTATCACAAGATTTCCTTACCCAACCTTGTAGTAGAGGTTGGAATCTGCTTTACTCGTAGTAGAGTTTGGAATCTGCTTTACTCTTGGTAAAGCCCAAAATGGATAGAAAATTGTCCATCCTATCATACCAAGTCCTAGGAGCTTGCTTCAAGCCATACAAGGCTTTCTTCAACCTACACACATATGACTCCCTGTCATGTCTTTCAAAACCAAGTGGCTGCTCCACATACACTTCCTCTTCGACTACACCATTCAAGAAAGTTGTCTTGACATCCATCTGGTGTATCTTCCATTTCATCATTGCAGCCAAAGCAAGTACTATCCTGATGGAAGTGTATCAGGCTACAGGAGAAAAGGTCTCTTCATAGTCTATTCCCTCTTTCTAAGAGAAGCCACGAGCTACAAACCTTGGCTTGTACTTCTCTATGCTTCCATCTGCAGCATGCTTGATCTTATAGATCCACTTGGAAGTCACAACAAACATCCCTTCTGGTCTTGGGACCACATCCCAAACATCATTCTTCATGATCGACTGGTATTCCTCGACCATGGCATCCTTCCATTCTTTCTTTTCCGATGCCTCTTCATAACTGGAAGGTTCTTTGTTCATAATATCACAGAGTAGGGAAACATAACTGGTATGTGATCTAGTCCTCTTCCTTTCTCCTTGTTCTTCTTCTGGAATGCCATATCTTTCTGCATCTTGAATGAGCTCTCTAGCCCATGCAGGTTTCCTCTTGTGAGAGTTCTTCTCATGATGTGGATCTATAGGTTCTTGCGGATCTTCAATTTCACGATTTGCTTCTGGAATTGCTTCATTCATGGTGGTGTCTTGAAATTTGGTTTTCTTTGGTTCTCCATGATCTTAAACAGGTGTTTTCCTTGACTTGATGAAGGCTGAGTTTTCATCATCAATCTTCTTGAACCCTGGAAAGTATATTCTGTAAGCCTTCGAGCTTTCATTGTACCCCACAAAGATGCCCTTCTTTCCTGAAGGATCTAGCTTTGTCCTCTTTTCTTTTGGGGCATGTGTATATACTGGACAACCAAATATTTTGATATGGCTGACTTTAGGTTTCTTACCAGAGAAGACCTCTTCTAGTGTCTTGTTGTTCAATATCTTGTGAGGTGTTATGTTTTGCACATATACAACTGTCCTAGCCACTTCTTCCCATAGATGCACAGGCAAATCCTGGTCATGCATCATTTCCCGTGCTACTTCCATGATTGTTCTATTCTTACTTTCTGAAACTCCATTTTGTTGTGGATTGTAGGGAGCACTCAACTCCATCTTAATCCCTGAATCATTGCATAGCTTCTTGAAGTCACCTGAAGTGAATTCTTCGCCATTGTCAGATCTGAAGGTCTTGATCTTCTTATCAGTTTGATTTTCCATCAAGGCTTTGAATTCCTTGAACTTATCAAACCTTTCCTCCTCGTTCTTCAAGAAATAAACTCAAGTCTTCCTAGAGAAATCATCAATGAAAGAGACATAGTATACATACCCACTCAGAGCACTGGATGACATCGAACTGCATAAATCGGAGTGGATAATTTCCAAGATTCCTTTAGCTTTTCTTTCACTACTTGGAAATTCCTTCTTAATGTTCTTTCCTTTTGCACATCCTTTGCAAACCCCTTCATGCTTTCTCTTGATTTCAGGAATACCCTCTACAGCTTTACTTGCAATTGGTAGTGCTCTATAGTGCACATGTGCAATCCTTCTATGCCAAAGTTCACTTGGCTCCATGGATTCATGTATCATAGCATGTTCAGGTTGTCCCTTCAATTTGTACAATCCTCCCTCTTGCTCTCCAATCACTACTGCATCATCTATAGTTTTACCTTTTGGCCACATTAGGACTTGACCATCTACAAATGCAACCCTCATTCCTTTTGCATCCAATGCAGATATGGAGAGTAGGTTCTTCTTGAGCCTAGGTACATATAGAACATCTTTCATCTTCAAAGACTTCCCAGAGTCTAGGTTGTAGGAGGCTTCACCACTTCCTTTGATAGGATATTGATAGTCATCCCCAAGTTTCACCTTATGGGGTGACTCATATTCAGATAGATTTGCAAAAGGTTCTTTAAAACTAGTCATGTGTTTGGAAGCCCCACTATCAATAACCCAATCATTACATCCATCAGAGATAATACCTGTGAGAGCAGAGATTAGAACATAATCATCTTCACTAGATGAGTCATCACTTTCTTCTCTAGCCTTCTTCTTGGGAGGTTCATCATCCTTAGCAACATGATCATGATATCTCTTCTTGTTTCCCTTCTTCTTCTTCTTCTTGAATCCCTTTTTGTTCTTGGGACAATCTGCAGCAAAGTCTCCCTTCCCATTACATGTGAAGCATCTCAGATCCTTCTTACCCTTTTGATGATTATGAAAAGGTTTATTGTGATGAGAGTGCTCCTTCTTGGGCTTGCTTCTTTTGGTGTGAGCTGTGATAGCTTGATCTTCACTTCCCATCTATTCTTCTCAGGCTAAAAGCCTAGCCACTTCTTGTGAGCATTCCTCCCATAGTCTACTGAAGGAGATCAACTTCCTTCTTGCACATATTCCTTGAATGAAGGAATCCCATGACCTAGGTAGGCCATTCAAAATGGTCATAACAATTTCACCATTCTCCACTACTTCATCCACAGCTTCAAGTTGTTCCTTGATCTGAGAGACCTTAGAGAAATAGGATTGAATGGTCTCTCCATTCTGAAGCTTTACCCCTTTCAATTGATTCCACAGAGTCATCTTCTGATTTATGTTCTTCCCTTCAAATAGCTTGGTCAGGAAATCAAACATCTCCTTCGGTGTCTTTAGAGATGACACATGTGGTATGAGATGGTCTTTGATAGAATCAACAATGATCCTCTTTACCTTGACCAAGTTCTTCTTATACAAGTCTTTAGCCTCTTCTTCCTCTGGGACAGGGACCTCATAACTTATGTAAGTATCCAATTCATTTTCTTCCAGGATTAACCCAATCCTATACTTCCATGCTCGAAAGTTATCAACCCCTTCAAGATTATCCTCAAGCTTGGTGTGGTGAGACATCTTAGAGAGTACTTCAAATGGAAATAGAAAAGATTTAGGTCTTACCACTTGATTTGTAGATATCTGGATCTTGTGCTGGATTAGGGTTTGTTAGAGAAACCCTAAAAATTAAAAACATGAATTTCAACTTTCTGAAAGGATAGAAAGATGTGCCTCAATGAGTTGATCAGCCTGGTATATTCATAAATTGAAAACTGCAAAGTTTCACCCTTCAGAAATGCCTTTTAGTCTTCTTGGATTCACTAGGGAGGACCCAGAATTAGGGTTTGAGTTTCCCGGAGCTTCACCCAACCAAAAAGTTCGATCCAAATCTCTAAACTTCAATTTTTCCAAGGAGCTTATAGCTATGTCCTCAGATTTCAGAAATGTCGATTTTTGTGGAAACCCTAATATTTAGGGCCAAAAATGAAAGTGCCCAAAATTGAAATCTGATTGGACAGAAAGATGCACCTTGCTGAGGAGAGTCAAAATAGCCTACTTCCTTTCAAGATCTGTGGATAGAAACCCAATAAATAGGAAACCCTAGTTTCTGTAACTGCATAGTGTCTTCTTCTCGAGTTAGCTCTGATACCATGTTAATTTTTTAGCATTAATTCAACATACTCTAGGATCTTTACTGAGAGAATAACATGTAGAGAATATCAAGCATAACAATACATATCAATCACACCAAGCAATCACAAGAGACAATAGACACACAGAGTTTCACTGGGGAAAACCATAAAGGTGAAAAACCCCACAACTTCCTCAGAGATAGAAAGAGCAATGATACAACCCAAGTACAAGAGATAGTCCTCGTAGCAGCTACTCCTCCTTCCTCGCTTGTGCGACACTTTCTGGAGAGTGTAGAAGTGAATAATGAGATGATCAAATAGAGTGCCTCCTACACTCTATTTATACATGACCTGACCTGCCTAATAACCTAGCAGGGCCGACTTGTCTAACTCAGTCTAATAACCCATGGTTATATTAATCAGTGTCGAACCCACACTTGGTGGTCTAATAACCCATCACTTGCAAGTTGCAACACTTGCGACACTTCAGTATAGAGGAATAATAACATCTCTATAGGAATACAATATACATTGGTGAAATACATTCCGAAGTTACAATTACATCAACAATCTTTGACACTTCCACGCTTCCACTGCTTGAACCTTCTTCGAACTTGTACATATCTGAGACATTGAACATTGGTGAAATGCTCAAGTCATTCGACAGCTCCAACACATAAGCGTTGTTCGAAATCTTCTTCAGAATCTTACATGGTCCAATCTTCTTGCGCTTCAACTTGTTATATGTCCCTATCGGAAATATTTCCTTCTACAAATGTGCATAGACCAAGTCTCATTCGCTGAATGACTATAGTATTTTCTTCCTACTGGCTCTTAACTTGTATGTTGCATTACTCTTCTCAATGTGCTTTCGCACATCTTCATGAACTTCTTTCATATGCTCTGTGAATGATTCTGCATCCGCGCTTTTCCTGATTTCTGTCGATAACTCGAACAAATCCACCACACCATGTGGGATTCTTCCCTGAACAATCTGGAATGGGCTCAAACATATCGATTGATTCACATAATTGTTGTATGAAATCTCTGCTTGTGCCAACACGTTCTCCCACTACTTGGGTCTGTCGACCGTCAAACATCTCATAAGGTTTCCCAGACATCTGTTCACCACCTCAATTTGTCCTTCTATCTGCGGATGATATGCCGAGCTAAACTGCAACCTCGTGTCCAGTTTCTTCCATAGGGTTCTCCATAAATGTCCCATAAACTTGGTGTCTCTGTCCGATGTGATACGCTTCGGCAACCCATGCAATCTGACTACTTCTTTGAAGAATAGTACAGGAATGCCTGTGGCGTCACTTGTCTTCTGACATAGAATAAAGTGTTCCATTTTTTAAAATATGTCGACTACAACAAAGATTGAGTCTCTCCCTTGCTGTGTCTTCGGAAATCCTAGCACAAAATCCATGCTCAGGTGCTCCCATTGGGGTATCTAGTATAGGTAATGGTGTATACAACCCCGTGTTCTGACTTCTCCCTTTTGCCTACTGGAAAACTCTACGTTGTCGAACCCACTTTACGACATCTGTCATCATTCCTGGCTAATAATACTTTTCCTCAACCAATGCCTTAGTCTTGTCGATACCAAAATGACCTGCTAATCTGCCAGTATGCAACTCTCGTACTAGGTTCTCCCTTATGGATCCTCTTGGAATACATAATTGTTTTCCCTTGAACAAGTATCACTCTTGGATAAAATAATCCAAGTATGGAGTCCTGTTGACACTCCAAATTTCACGACAAGCTCCCCATGCTTTCGCAATATACTCGTCAGTCTCATAATCTGTCTTCACCGACTCTATTCTTGTTGCCTAAACTGTCGTCGTGTTCAGCTATGCAACTCTTCGACTTAGCGCATCAGCAAATTTATTCGACTTTCCCGACCTATGTCGCAACATGAACGTATATCCCTGTAGGAATTCAACCCACTTCATGTGCCGCTGATTCAACTTCGACTGAGTATTCAGATACCTCAGTGCTTGGTGATCTGTGTATAACACAAATTCTGTGGGCAACAAATAATACCTCCACTTCTTCAATGCCTGGACAATAGCATAGAATTCCTAGTCACAGACCAAATATTTCCGCTTCGAACCATCCAACTTCTCACTGAAGAATGCAATTGGTTGGCCCTCCTAGCTCAACACTGCTCCAATTGTCACTCCACTCGCGTTGCAATCGACCTGGAAAACTTTGTCGAAATATGGGAGCACTAACATTGGGCTCTCAATGACCTTTTCCTTCAACTTGTCAAAAGCTCATTGGGTGGCTTCCATCCACTTAAACTCGCCCTTTTTCATGCACTCTGTCTGTCACGTCCCCATTTTTGACCCCCTTTTTCATTAAATTGTAAATTATGTAAATATTGTCATTTAGTCATGGTGAGGAGCTCAAGGCCAAGGCCCTGCCACTGATTTATCGTTTTATGTATCGGCAATTAGAATAGATGCATATAGTTCTTGTGCTAGCGGAGCACAATGTAAAATCAGACATCATGTACACATGCAATTTTAATGAAAAACCCACAACCAGCTACGCAATGCAACAAAGAGATGGGGGCATGATCTTTACCAGGAATAGGGAGGGAAAATAACCAAACCCTTGAGCCATGGTGTTAAGCCATTTCATTGAGGAAACCCATGAACTCTCAACTACCCATTTGGCCTCATGCACCCAATCATTTAATTCTTCCAATAATTGGTTGAGACAATTAATGCCTTGGGATGGGAGAGGTATGGCTATCAATTTTCTTGTATGGGAAAGACAGCAACTTGGGAAATGGAGTTTTGGGTTGGCTGGGCAAGAAAACCCCCACGAAATTGGCCCAAAGCCATTCTTCACCCATGGCATTCTTCCTCTCACGCAGACTGAGCTTACTGGAGTTGATCCTCACGTTTTTCACCATAACCCTGCATTTTTCCATGTCCAGGAACTCGTTTTTGGTATTGTGCAGTAGCTAGGAAAGGAGGGATGCGATTTTGGGCTGAGGGAGAGGTCGTTTTTGCCCTTGGGGTGTTTTTCTGGAATGGGTTGCTCTCCCAGTCGAATTTACCCAGTTTGCCAATTCGTTTTGAGTCTACCCACGTTTTTCTGAAGCTCAAGAAACCCCATCTCGTGCATTCCACTGTTGAAACGTTTTTCTCATGCCCAGCACTTACACTTTTGCTATTATATGCATCCCTCTCCTAGCAGCCTCAGAAACCCAAATGCTGGTTGGTATGGCTGATTCTGGTGTATCTATGGTTATGTGAGACCCTGTTGTTCCCTAGTTCCTTGTGGAGATCATGCTCAGCTCGGGGGTGGCAATGGTGCTGAGAGATTAAGGAGCAAACTGGCCTACGGTTGGGTGGAACGTTGCATAAGCATAGCTGGTTGCTTGGGACTACTTCATTAAGATAAGTATCCTCTTGTGCTATCTTTCAATTGTTTAATGGATGAATATCTTGAATGTAAAATGAATGAGTAATTGAAAGTACTTTTGCTGTGTATAAACAAATACTTATGCATCCTCATATGTCTTGCATGCTTACTTCATAAGTACATGGGGCTAGATGCCCGGTTTGGGATCACGATCCTCTCCATTGCACTAGTATAATGGGAGGGGACGTGACACGGTCAAAGGTCCACAAATCCGACTGACTCCCCGAATGAACTTCCTGTAGAAACTGACAAGTCCATGGAAACTCCTTAATCCAGTCTCACTTCTCGATTTCGACCAATCCAATATTGCCTTCACCTTTTTTGGGTCCATCACCAACCCTTTACCCAAGATTACAAATCCCAAGTACACCATTTCTTCCTTCATGAAGAAACACTTTTGGAGGTTCACCATCAGCTTCTCTTCCTGCAACTTCTGCAATAACTGTCAAATGTGCTCCAAGTGTTCTGTCTTGGTTCGACTGAAAATCAGAATGTCGTCTAGATAGACTATGGAAAAGTTTCCCAAGAATGGCTTCAGTACCTCATTCATCAACCACATGAATGTATTGGTTGCATTAGTCAATCCGAATGGCATGACTAACCACTCATACAACCCTTCTTTCATCTTGAATGTTTTCTTCCATTCATCTCCTTCTCTAACCTGAATCTGGTGATAACCACTCTTCAGGTCTATCTTCATGAAGTACTTCACTTCACGTAGTAAATCCATCAAGTCATCCATTCTCGACAATGGAAACCGATACTTGATTGTGATCCTATTGATGGTTCTGGAGTTTGTACACATTCTCCATTATCCACCTTTCTTCGGCGCTAATACTGCTGGTATCATGCATAGACTCAGAATTTCTCTTATCAATCCCCTGTCCAACAACTCTTGGACCTGTTGATTGAGTTCCTGACCTTCTGTTGGACTCATCTTATGAGATTCTTTGTTTGGCAGACTCAACCCTGGAATCAAGTCGATCTGATGGGATATGCTCCTTATGGGAAGAAATCCCATCGGTGTCTCATCAACTACTATGCTTTGAAACTCGTCAAGAATCTTTTCGACTTTGATCGAAATCTTCTCCATTGTCTCCTTCTCGACACATGGTCCATTCAGAATGATAGCGTAACACCCCGACTACTTTTCCTCCTCTGTGAGGAATTCTTTCGCTGAACACATCAACACTCACTTCTCCCAAACGTTGCTCTCGTCGTGCTTACAGTCATCTTGTTCTTCCAGCTTTGGCTTAAGAGTCCTTTACACGCCATTCTTCCACACTGTGACTATGTTGGCTCGACCATCATAGATCATCTTCCGATCATATTTCCATGGTCTCCCTAACAACAAATGGCACGCTTCCTTTGGGATTACGTCGCACAGTACATTGTCTTCAAATCCTCCGACTCTAAAGTTGATCAGGCACTATCTGGTCACCTTCACATGGTGTCCCTTCTGCAACAATGAAATCTTGTATGGGTGTCGGTGTTCCCGACACTTTAACTTTGCTTTGTCAATCACCTCTGTTGACACAATATTCTCAGTGCTTCCACCATCAACTATGGTCTTGCAACGCCATTCTCCGATTTGCACTTTGGTTCGAAATATTGCCTTCCGTTGTGTAGGCTCTTGCTCGTCGCGTCTATCGTTGAAAACCAATGTCTTCCTGGCTGTCATGGCCCAAATTTTCTTCTTACCATCTCCACTAATGTCGGATACCGACTCTTCCCTCTTGTCGACTTGCTGATCTCTTCGACGTCTAGGTTTCGACTCATTTGCAACATGTAGGTTCTCTGGGCATTCATATTCCTTGTGTCCCTCTCCATGACACTTATAACAGATTATGGCTGTTTTGTCAGCCCCTTTTCTGTCGGATGGACCATTTCGACCATACACACCTCGACCATGTGTTTCTCGACCATCACATTAGTTTTCTTTTGCTTTCTCCCTTGCCGATGTCCCTTCCATCCATCGGTCTTATCGATAGATTCCTTCCTATATCCACTACTATGGCCTTTCGCGGAAATAGTCTTCGCACACCGACTAGTCATCCTGCCTCTAGTCGCTGCAGATTTCCTCGACGGTTTCTCTTCTACCTTCAGAGCTAAATGGTAGGCTTCACCCACTGCTCTAAATCTTGACATGATCAATTCATTCTGAATGGAATTTTTCAAGCCATTCACATACCTAGCAACAAATTCTTCTCCTTCGTTGGTCTGACCTTACCCTATCGACAATCTGTAGAACTCTTTCGTGTACTCCTTCATGGTCATCTCTTTTTGTCGAAATTTCTGCAATTTTTTGAACAAGGAAATCACATAGTAATTTGGAAAGAACTTCCCTTTTAGCTTGGTGACCATCCTATCCCAAGACTTGATTTTCTCCTTTCCCTTCTTGACTCTGTCAGCCTGCACATTGTCCCACCACAATGAGGTGTGACCCTTCAACCTCAGACATGCAGTCTTAACCCATTTAGGATCCTCGATTTGCTCTATGTCGAAGTATTTCTCCATCTCTCTGAACCAGTCGATCAATTCTTCTGGATCTAGACTTCCTGAGTAGGTACGCACATCCATCTTTTTCCGACCTCTCATATCCGTTAGAAGTTTGATCAGTTTGTCTTCTAGTTCTTCGTCTGCTGCTTCCCGTGGTTCCACTTCTTCAACTTCCTCATTGTTGTGGTCTAACACATCAGGAATACAACCATGCCTTTGGATTTCTTTGATCGATGCGACTTCATTTGTCAAAGTTCGCATTGTTTAGACACACTCGTTGAACATCTCTCAATCAACTGTGACTGGTGTTCCATGCGCTCTTCGTCCTCAGACATTAATGCCTCTGTGAGCCATTTTCAACCTCGGCTGAATCTCCCACTCGTCCAATCACAACAGAACTTCAAAAATTCATGTACAACTCTACCCAACCTCAGCTGGAGCTGTAAACACACTTGCAGGTTCAATACCACTTGACGTTCTTTTGCGCACAGGATTCCTCTCGGCAGGATACTCTTTCCGCTTCGATACCAACTCACGCAAGGTAGGTTGGTATCACTGCCTTCACTGCTCATGGATTCTCCTCCCACTCTGATACCAAATGACGCAAGGCACTTTATTGCAATAAGGTTCGTGCTTAACAATTACACACAACATACACATTCACATAGACAAGATGTAAATAAGATGCCAAAAGATGGCTTATATTACTTCTCTGAATCAGTTACAATGCAAACTGCGAGGAAATAACGAACTAACTGTCAGCCTCAGCTGTTACAACACAGAAGTAACTGTGTGCTCTCTCAGTGTGTCAATATCACCCTCTCCTGGTTCACTGCGGAAATTTGAGTTATGGCTCAATCTTCTCTGTTTCGGAAGATGTGCGACTGTTCTCTCCAATATACAGATCTTCTCCCCGAACTCTATTATGCAACTCCAACACAATGGAATTGTCCCTCTGCTATGTGCCTATGCACAAGCCTTCTACTCTGCTACTGCAGTTCCTGAGACCACTCCGACTCTCGAGACATGCATCCTATGTCTATCGATCTCCTCAGATCCTGCAGACCTGCAACTGTCAGTGCCCTAACTGTGCTGCACAGCCTCTGCTTGTGATGACATCTATCATGTCTTCACCCACCTACAATAACTTCCATTAACTTCCTTAGCAACCTCGAACTGTTTCCAAGTACTCTCCTTGACTTCTACACGTCCTTCTGATATGCTACCGTAATCCATCTTGTCGACCATACTATCCGTCAGCTTTGACTTACCCATCGGTTTCCTTCGCACGTCAGGCTTCGCCAGCCCGCCCCTTCCTCCCTGCTTGGCTTATGGCCAATCCTTTTGGTGTCATGGTTTGACGCATGTTGACCCATTGACGCCTCTAGCTCTTCATGTCATCTATTGACCTCAACATGTTGACTCTTGACTTTCCGCTACTCCTGTCGATCACATTCTGACTGCTCCTGCTCGATTTATTGACTTAGACAAGCCAATCTACTCTTCCGCACCAGTGGTCATCGGAACTCCCTCTGGTCGGGTTTTCTCATGTCGACTAAATTCCACTGATCTTCCTAGGCCCTGATGCTCCTACATCAATAGACCAAGAAGAATTGTATTTGAAATGGGCCTTAGGTTTGACCACCCTAGCCCCAATTTCCAAAAGGACCAAAAAAATTATCCAAAAACATTTTACGTCCAACCCAAGATCTAATAGACTCCATGGATTGTAAGATATCATCATGAATTAGGAATCAGTCTAACTTACTTTTTGAAACTCCCTCCTCACCAGAATGATTGTTACTTCAATTTTATTAGAGTTGACATTATTCAACATCCACAAGCCCCATACCTTCAAATGTTTCCAAAAATAAATGAGAAAGTCAGTCTTCCCTAGAAATGGCCCTCCATATTTCATTCCTACATAGTGTAAGGTTGATATCACCTTCAAATATAAGGTTGGACATTTTGATACCTTGAGGATATGAAACTGACTCCTAGAAAGATATTCTTTCATCGCATGGACCATAGATAGTAAATAACATAAATTAAAAAAGAATCTCCTGACTGTACATCTCCATGCATAATCCAAAAGCAACTGCAAACAATTTAGTAGAGTAAAATTATTATTTAATCCTGTAATGAAACCCCCTACTAACCACTTGAGTCAAGGGCCATGAGCTCCCAATGCCTTTTAAGAAGGGATGGCAAAAATAAATACCCTTTCCCCATTTCCTTTTGATGAAGGATCATCGAAGGATTCTCAAGGTTATTCTACCATTGGAGGAAACATATTTTTCTATACCCTACTATACCACAAGCATTGAATGTTAACAACTGCATTGGGTAACAACCTTGGGGTTTCCCTACTCTAAGGACCCCTAAGAGTAATTTTTGTTAGCCTTGGATGATTTCACACCTAACTACTTCCTAGGCATATTGAATAGAATATTTCCTACCCACTCTACCAGGCATGGGTCCTTTCACCACATCAATCCCAATACCATGCTCCACCATAGATTCACCATAGATTCCTTGTCTTTGACCACAAGCAAAAATTGTAGGAACCTTCTCTTCTTTCAATTTTAGAGAGAGGAAAATTTTCACTTAGAGTGGGACAAATGTTTTTAGGTACAACTTGAATCTTCAAATAGACCTATAACTAGTTCTTATTTTTAGATACTTCTTTACCCCCACCTATAGGCTTCACCTCCTCAGAAACAAAGAAACTGGAGATCACAATAGGATTTTTGGAAGAAATAGGGTCATGATTGGGCTCCAAAATAAAAGAGATAGCGGAGGTTCATTTGAAGAATTATTTGGTGAAGGATCAGTCAAGGTACCAAAATTCTAGAGATGGTGCCAATGCTCCAATAGACAAAGTGGCATTTCAATATATTTGAAGAAATCACAATATATCTCCAAAAAAAGTTTGTTCTTCTCTTCTGAGGAAGGAAAAGGGACAACACCATCTATAGCCAACATTCAAGACTCTTGGATGTCAATCCATGTGATTTTTTCTTATCCATGAAGCTCCATCTGCCCCAAACTCCATAAGTCTTGGACAACTTCCCAATTAGGCATCAAGGGTTCTAGGGAGGCCTCATTTACTGTCTCCTTATGCTTATCCTTGAAAACTTGTTACTTGAAAGTCTTATTTCACTTGATGAGAATGTATCATACACATGACAACGAGAACATTTAAATAATCCAATTCCTCGGTGAAGGACCAATCTCTGTGAGAATTCTATATAGGTTTAATACCATGAAAGACTTTTAATAGCCAAGAATCTTGAAGAAAAGAAGTCCTCACAAGAATTATTCAAAGATTGCAAGAATAAGAAGAAGAAACATTGAGACAGAACATAAGAGAAGGAACTCAATTGATGGAAATATAATCTCATGTATTAGTCCTCAATGTGAATACAATATATAATATATCTCAAGAGAGAAAATAGAATGCCTTACAGGCAAGTTGTAAAGCACAAAAAGTATTGCTTACTAAAAACATAAAAACCCCCTAGGTGACAAAAACAGTTTCCAAAACTATGCTAGAGGCTCACGAATTTGGCAAGTATGGTATGGAAGCTCATGAGTGAGGTAAATGGAATGTGAATATGGATAAGAAATGATGTGGAGGTCGTGTTGACGAACTCGACCTCACAGTCGACAGGGGTTCACTTCACTGTCGACACATACCGCAGTCTCCCTGGGTACCGGCCCGGGAAGGTCTGAGCCCACCTAGCAACACCCGCAGAGTGGATGAGGTCTCACCCGAGGCATCCAGGAAGAGCAGATAGAACCATGTTTCCGCCGAGGAAGGAGGAGAGTTGTGGCTGCATGAACTAATCCTATTGCGATACTCAACCAGAAACTTTAAACATATTACTTCATCGCAGCATTCAAAGAGTTATACCATATTGCAGCATTTATCATTACATAGAACATATTACTTAATTGAAGCAGTTATCATCATGGTAATAGTAAACAAATATTGCATCACATAACATTCCGACATCACAACATTACACAAGATTTGTACCAAAACATCATCATATTACTGTTGCGATCATATACTAGAAGCAAAACACATATCTCGCACATAATTCCATCACATACATCTCTCCTTATCCTTCTCTCTATCGAGCCATCGGTCATCTATGTTATATAAAACTTACAACTCTCATGTATTTATAGAGTTTTTCCCTTACAATATTTGTCCACTTATAACTAACTCCTAACCGACACTATGGACAATCAACCAAATATCTAACTGACTTGGTCCTAGTGACCCCAAAAACCCGCATATCGCGATATACTAACTCACTATTACAAAGTATGTGGTCCAAGTGACCCAAAAACTGCCAACTTTGGTATATTATACTCCTTCTGTGCCCTCGTCCAACGTGTTGTAGAATCAGCACTACTGCAACTAATCCTCATCCAACCACTTGCTAACAGGCCCCCAACACAATATTGTGGCTCGCCCTCGAGCCACGTCAATTGCTGGACAGAGTACACGTCGCGGTCCTTGCCTTGAAGTCTGCATACGACTGTTCAACATTCCTCACTAGTTCCTGAGCCTCCTTAGCTGCTACCTGACTGCTGATCACATCTTCAGCCGATGGGTGATCGAAAAGCTTTTCCATGACTTGTTTTCGATACTTCTGTACTGCGGGGAGTGCTTCACTGGATTCCAGCATCAGTTTCTCACTAGTGTCCTGGAATTCTTCCAACTGGGCCGCACAGAGCTTCTAGCGTTCATCTTCCTTGGTGACCCGTTGTTGCAAGTCCTTCAGCTCATGCGACTTAGAAACCTACTCCATTGGTGGCAATAGTCTCATCGCAGCCTTTAGTGTGGCCACCTGGGCCTCTGCTTCCTGTCGCATCTTATTGAGCTGTACAATTTGCTCATCGTGAACGATGCGGCCCCAAAAATCTATTATTTCGGTGGTGAGCTTGGTTACCTCTGTCTCCAACTCCTCCATCTGGGTGGAAACTTCCTCGAGTGCCCTTCTTTATTCATCCACCTTGGCCTGAGGTGTACTTGGTTTCAACTGAGCCTTCAATTGGTCATTCTCCTGTTGCAACTGAGGAACAGCAGCCCCCAGCCGCTACACTCAGTGAAGCACATCTACCTCTTCAGTGGGCTCCGGGACATGTTGATAGGCCTCGACGATCGCTCGGTAAACCTGAACACTGTCATCCCACATGCGAGCCTTTTCCACAATAAGGAAATCTTGTTCCTTTTTAAGGTCATCAATGGTGCGACTAGTCTCGGCCCGCTCCTGCTTAAGGTTGGCTTCAAGGTCATCCACTACTTTCCGTGCTGCACCAGCTCTACTTGTAAGCTCATCTTTCGTAGTGGTCACAGTGGCCTCTCTTGCCTGTAGTTGTTGAAAACTCTTACTGATTTCGTGCATTCTGTTCGCTATTTCCTGGGAGGCGACCTTCTACATTGTCACCAATGTTGTCTCTGGTAGTGCATTAACATTGACAGTCACTTGGGAAACCATCGACAACATCTTTTGCAAGTCCTCATTGTCGGTCACAACCGCAGTCAGGGGAATGTTGACATTCTTTACCCGGGGCATGGTGTGGATGGTGACCGTCTCCTGCATGGGTACACTGCCAGGTTCCATTTGTAACACTGCATTACACAAAGAATCCATACGAGCAGCAAGCGTAGAAAACCCCTCCTTCACTTTGACAGACATCTTGTCAGTAGCCGCTATGGAGGCATGCTTAAGAGTGGTGACAAACCGGCCCAACGGCGCCTCTACTGTTAAGGACATCCCACTGATCGTGGCCTACTCGTGGTGCCATTTTGACCGGTTTTCCTCAAGAGCGCGGTTGCTATCATCCTCAGTCAGTGTTCTGATTGACTCATGACCGCAACTATGATGACTCTGCTGATCCTGAGCTGATACTCGATCTGTAGGGCCCTCCGATGGACCTCCAACATCAATTTCAACAGAACTCATGGGCTGTTGCCACGCCTCCGGCCACTCATTCACAATAGCCTCCAAATCAACCGTCATCACTTTATACCTTGTCTGCAACCATTGGTGATTCACATCACGACAAGCTTGTATATGTATGACACTCAGTCGTATTGCAAATGCCATGAGAGGTTTGAATCGTGTCACAGTATCTTCGGATATGCGTGGGACTTGTATCGCAACATCACAAAGCATTTCCAAATATAGCCAAAACTGCAATTGGCACTCCTTGGTTCGCTCAGGCTCACAGACACACCAGAGATTTTGATATCGTGCTCCTCGTCGTTCCGCTATAGCTAGGCACTCCATGCCCTGGTAAGTGCCGGGCTCTTTCCATGCAACTAGAGCAATCAACAACAACAACCAACTATATGAGAAAGCGCCTCTACCTACTTGAACATCTACAGCATCCTCCATTAGCCGATTCAAGAGATATAAGGACCAGTTCATCTGGACCCCTTCTGCTCATTGCTCAGCGCAAGCAACTACCCCCGAATTACAATGGTTAGGGCGACCTCCCCTAATCACTTTACAGCATAGGATCTTAATTCCCGTGAGTATCGCTTGATTATTGCAGCTACTGGTGCAATACCCATGCCCATTCGATTCCAAGGCATATTTTTGTGCCAACCGACGCGCTCGCTTTTTCTCATTGTGCTTTCCTTGAATAAATTGTGCTAGATCAACACCATTCTTGGGCAAGCCGGTAATGTGTGAAATCAAATCAACAGTGACCGGGACCTCTACGTCTAGCCATAACGAACGCCCATGAAAGCATGATAAGAGTTGTTTTACACAAGAGCCAAATTCTACTAAGTGCCCAAAATGCGGCATGTTAATCATCCCTAACAAGCCAGCCTGTCGTGGTCCTCCTGCCCATTCATGTATCGGTGGGTCCGGTAAATGGCGTGTCTCAGGAACACATGGTGCGGATGCAATTTTGGGTTGAGCCACCATGTCGTGGTCCTCATACTTTAGGTGCATCAGTTCTGGCCCAATATCCACAGAGCACTCCATCCCAGCCGGGAGTGTAGGCATCTTGACACAAAATTTATGTTTCGAACTCATTAGCTGGGGGGCGGCATCCGGTCGACAGGGGGGATGTAGCCAAGAATATTACTTATGGAGTGTCCCGGCCATGGAGTAGACGAAGGAACGGGGCGACAGGACGGCCCCCCCTTCTCCGGAGCTTCGCCAGCCACCGCAGACCAAAGCATTCTCTTACTCTGCGGGGATTCAGAAGACTGACCCCCTCGGCGCTTCTTAGCAACATTTGATGTCCCTACCGGCATGTTGGCAACCTCGGCTCCAAGATCAACAGTGTCCGAGGACACCCCTTCCTATTAAAAAATAACCGGAATGAATGGAGATTCTACTTCACTGCTAATGTCCACTGTCTCTAGTTCTCGTGGCATACCTCATTTCTTCTTCTTGATATACTAAACAAAAATTGACTGAAATTATGACAGTGCTCCACAATAACTCGGCTTGCTAATTTCTTGGTGTCTTCTGCCCAACGCTAAACCCTACTTATAGCATTGATCCAATCGGTCGTAATCATGACTAAATCATGCATTAACTCATCCAAATCCTTGTATTAATGAGGGAAATTCATCAGCGATCCTATCCTCCCCTTGACCGTATCCGCCATTAATGCCCATCATTCGAACAAAGCCGGTAATTAACTGTCTCAACCATTTTGCATTTATTACTGATTTGACTAGGTTGCAACACTGCCATGTGTCTCCAACTGTTCCAAACTTGCGGCACAAGCCTCCTCGCTTCCACATACCTTCTTTTGTTGGTGCACCATCTTCGACCAAACAACCTGCAACACACATACTTTTTTTTTTTCGTGATGCGACTCAAGCATCGCACTACTCTAAGCCCGACCGATAGGGCTTCAACCGATGTCCATTGACCAACCGAGGGAGCATCGCCCCATCCAATTGCTACAACTGAACTACTCCTCCTGAAGTAATACTCTTGATGCAATAGGGACCAAGCCAATGCATCTGCAACTTGCCTGGATGTTTCATAAAATTACTGTCATCTAATAACACTAAGTCGCCTTGCTGAAACTGTTTATTCTTGATGTGGCGATTGTGCCATGCCTTCTAGCAGTCCTTCTCGACCTTTTGGTGGAAACCAACAATAAATCGATCCTCTTTGAGCTCCACTAATTGTGCTAGACGTTCATCCAATGCTGTAACATCGTCCATGCTCGTAACAACCATAATCTGGAGGCTTGGAACAATGTACTCCATAGGCATAATTGCTTCCTTCCCATATACCAGCTTGAAAAGTGTCTGACCAGTCAACCTTTTACAAGTGGTGTGATAGGCCCACAATACTGCTGGAACTTTCAAATCCCAGTCGTCTCGGTTTGCATTGCACACCTTTGTCAACGCATGCTCCAATACCTTGTTGAACGCCTCCACCGTTCCATTCGCTTGTGGGTGATAGGGTGTACTCTTCTTATGCTGTATCTACAATTCTTCCGTCAATGTGGTGATAGTGCAATTAAGAAAGTGGCTGCCTTGATCACTCAGCAAAATCTTAGGGCAGCCAAACCGAGTGATAATGTGGTCAAACAAGAATCGAGCAGCCGTTGCGACGGAGCAATCAACTACAGGTGCTGCTTCAGCCCATCAGGTCAAGTATTCCATCGCCGTGATAATATATCGTGCACCCGTACATTTCCCTGGTGGATTGATTGGCCCCACAAAATCCACAGCCCATTTCTCAAACGGTTGCAACGTGAGTTGAGGTAGCAGCGGCATCTCATCGCGCTTGGACGATTTTCCAGTTCGCTAACAAACATCGCAAGACCGCTCATAATCTGTCGCATCGCTGTGTAATGTGGGCCACCATAGTCCTTCTCGTAGTACTTTTCGAGAAGTCTCCCGGTCACCATAATGTCCTCCTGTGACTCCACCATGTGCCTCAGCCAATATCTGCGCTTGCTCATGTGGTAAGACACATCTGCGCAATATCTCATCAGCACCCAATTTATACAACTCTCCCACGATCAGTTGAAATTCAGCAACCTTGATGACCAATTGCTTCTTCTGAGTAGTGGTAAAGTCATCGGGCGCGTTGCGGTCGCTAGAAACTGAAGGATGTCATCAAAATATTGATCAGTAGCAGCAACGTGAAACAACTGTGTGTCTGGCAACCCATCTTCGATATTAGTCCATTCCTCCCCGGTGTCGATCCGTGACAAATGATCTGGTCCAACATTCAACCGCCCTGGTTTCACAATGACTTCGAAATCAAACTCCTGAAACAAAAGTATCCAACAGCAGATCTTCCCCCCCAACACAGGCTTATTGACCAAGTATTTCAATGCAGAATGATCAGTAAACATTTTAAAGTGGCCACCCAACAAGTAGTGCTTGAATTTCTGCAGCGCATAAACCATGGCCAAACCTTTGCGTTCTGTGGTAGTGTAATTGCGTTCAATAGAGGACAGCTTCCGACTGGCAAAAGCAATGGGATGATCAATGTCGCCTTCTCCTGGTTGAGCCAATATAAACCCTAGGGAAACCGATGAAGCATCAACATGGACATGGAACTCCTTACTCCAGTCCGGAAAGACCAAGATTGGTGTCGATGCCATCTTCCCTTTGAGTGTTTCAAAACTATCCTGACATTCTGGGTTCCACTGGAATGCCATGTCCTTCTTTAGCAACTTTTCCATAGGGGCAGTAATCGCAGCATACCCCCTAATGAACTTGCGATAATATCCTGTGTGACCCAAGGTCGAGCGCAATTACTTAATAGTGGTTGGCGGTTGCAACCCCAAAATGAGCATAATTTTGGCTGGATCAACCAGCAATCCTTGCTTACATACGATATGACCCAGCAATATCCCAAACGGTGCACAGAAAATACACTTCTTCAAGTTTAGTGATATCTGATGCTATCAACAGCACTCAAGCATTAACCGCAGATTGGCCAGATGATCCCGAATCAACCCGTAAACTGTCCAATCATCCATATATACCTGCAGGAATTTCTGAATAAAATCTTTGAATGCGGCAACAACGACCTGGGAGAATATCGCAGGTGCATTCTTCAAACCAAAGGGCATGACCATGTACTGAAAGCAACCCCATTCAGTAACAAAGGTCATCTTGTGGCGATCTTCCTTGGCAATGCAAATCTGATGGTAGCCAGAGAATCCATCAGTGAAAGAGTACATCTCATGGCCACCCACACCTTCAAGTACTTCATCAGTAAATGGGGTCGGGAAGGGGTCATGCAAGCAGGCGTCATTCAACTTCCGCAGGTCCACACAGATGCGCGCTTCTCCGGTTTTCTTGTCCTGCACTACCATAGGACTGATCCATTCAGACTCTTCCACAGGTTCAATAATACCAGCATCCAACATGCGATCAAGTTCTTCCTTCACCTTTTCCTTATGTCGTGGGTTCAACTGATAAGGTCACTATCGGACTGGCTTAGCATCTGGCTTTAAGGGAATCTTCATCTCACCTAAATCACCCAGTATTCCCTTCATCTCAGAAAAATTTGTGGGAAACACATCTTGAAATTCGTGAAGTAACTCAGTGACCTTACTCATCATCTTGCCGTCCCAATAATCCCCAACATTAGCAAACTTGGGCGTAGCCTTGGTGTCAATATTCGTCTTGCAGATCTGCAACGGTTGACTAAACGGATTACTTGGCGTAGGAGGTGGAACCACGTCGTGACTTCCTTCAGACTCGGGAATATTGACATTCCGGGGATCATCGTCATCCTCTGCCCCCCCACTGATGTTGAAACACTCCATGAGAGACTGCATCTGACAATGTGTGAGGATCGACAGGGTGGGCCACCGGAACAACCTGAAATATCAGATCGCGGATGAGCTGCAAGGCGTTATGGACATTTGGGTTGGCATCCACGAAAGTGAATGTATGAGTGAAACAGATCGTCAACTCCCCCCATGTTGTAATGTCATGGCGCAATTTGGTTGCAGTGTACCATGAGCGTGGTATGTCATCCAATGTATGAACGAAAGCGTGAACCCACTCATCTCTGGGTTGCGCGATCCACAATCATTGGCACTCCATCACGTGATCAACGGGATCAGTCTGGCCATCATACTTGCCAGTGTGGTAAACCTCAGTATCACCGAACTGAACCATCATCAACCTTTGACACTGAGACCAATCTTTAATGAATTGCTTATGTGTCGCCCACCAGCGTGCTGGAACAACCTTCAGTGCATCTTCCAATTCTAGCAATCGTTGTGGTTCTGAGACGCGGTCTTCAAATTATGCTAGAAAGGTGGTTAGGCCAGGAAACCCCTCATAGACAGGCAATGTGATCATTTTGGTCGCAACCCAGCATAAGGATTGCGTAACTAAACCACATTTCCGGACGGAACCCGGCATTTGATTCTACCAATGTTCCAATGCATCATCAGAGTCGGAAGACACAGAGCTCTCGCTGTGCCACTCAAACTCACCATAGGCGGTAGGATGAATATAATCTTCAGAAATGTTGCATGCATGGTCCCATCGAGCAGGATCATCATCTTTTACAGGATCCACATAACGACGTCCTTCAGCTGGATCCAAAGGGGAGATAACTCTGAAATCACGATTCTCAAAGGTCATCATGTGCTTCTTAAAGTTGATTACAGCTCCACTGTCGTTAACCCATCCGATCCCCAAGAGTGCAGGATAAGAGCTTCCTCCCTCAACCACTTCAATAACATCAAAATCAGCATAAGTCTTCATGTCCTCAATAGACAATCATCAGCCATGGAACACACCCAATGGGTGTTACCTTTGCATGGTTATCCAATCGGAGCTGTACAGGAGACCAGCTCAATGGGGGACTCCCCATCTTCTACCATGCCTGCTTGGTTAAGATGTTAACATCCGAACCAAGGTCAAGAATCACAAAGTCAACATCATAGTCACCAATCTGAATATTCATTCGCATTTCCTTGCCAGTCTCCCGTCACTGTAAGGAGTTAGTTTACTGCTGACTCCTGCTGTCCTTTAGGAAATCACTGCAACCATCCCTCAATCTCAACCATGGTAGCCGGGTCTCGTGCCAATAACAAACAGGTTTCAAGGAACTTCTGCAATGTCCCTGGTGGTGTTCGATCGGCATCTGATGTGGCATCAAAGACAGGCGGCATATTGCAAACAACAGCCTTACCATTTGTTGATGAACCCGACCTCACAGTCGACAGGGGTTCACCCCATTGTCGACACATACTGCAGTCTCCCTGGGCACCAGCCCAGGCAAGTCTGAGCCACCCAGCAACACCCACAGAGCGGATGAGGTCTCACCCGAGGCATCCAGGAAGAGCAGACGGAACCATGTTTCCGTCGAGGAAGGAGGAGAGTTGTGGTTGCATGAGCTAATCCTATTGCGATACTCAACCAAAAACTTTAAACATATTACTTCATCACAGCATTCAAAGAGTTATACCATATCGTAGCATTTATCATTATATAGAACATATTACTTAATTGAAGCAGTTATCATCATGGTAATAGTAAACAGATAATGCATCACATAACATTCGCACATCACAACATTACACAAGATTTGTACCAAAACATCATCATATTACTGTTGTGATCATATACCAGAAGCAAAACACAGATCTCGCACATAAATCCATCACATACATCTCTCCTTATCCTTCTCTCTATCGATCCATCGGTCATCTATGTTATATAACACTTACAACTCTCATGTATTTATAGGATTTTTCCCTTACAATATTTGTCCACTTACAACTAACTCCTAACCAACACTATGGACAATCAACCAAATATCTAACTGACTTGGTCCTAGTGACCCCAAAAACCCGCATACCGCGGTATACTGACTCATTATTACAAAGTATGTGGTCCAAGTGACCCAAAACCCGCCAACTGCGGTATATTATACTCCTTCTGCGTCCTCATCCAACGTGTCGCAGCATCAGCAGTACCACAACTAATCCTCATCCAACCTCCTGCCAACAGGTCGAATTGGTCAAGTGGTAAGAGTTTCCAAGGCAAATAGCTTTTCCTTATCCACTAGAAAGTAGAAAAAATAGGATAAAGCTATCTAAATCTGGAAAGTGTCTTTCTAGTTCAGGAATGGAATAAAATCTGACAGAATCCAAGGAAATATTATCCAGAATTTGTCCAAATTCATTTTTGTGTCTTAGGATTGAAAGTGGTCCACTAAAAGACAAAACTGACCCTATTTAGCTAGTCAAAACATAGGAAATTAATCTAGGTGACTAGTAAAATATATCCTAAGTATTTAATGGGTTTTAAAATGTTCCAACACCCCCCCTTAAGCCTGACTTTATAGGGTGAAATATCATAAATATAGGGCCCAAGAAACAAGGCTTATGGTCACCCCAATACAAAAAATTATTAATCCATGTAGGTGAGGAAAGAAGGAAAACCACTTGGGAAGAAAACCTCCCCTCAAGATCATGGAATACACCATATTAATGCTCTCCAAACTTCAAGCAGGTGAGAACTTGGTCAAATTTCTGGAGGAATATTCTTCTTGGGAAGAAGTGGAATGTGCTCACTAGACTTAATATTCTAGAGATCAGATCCAAATGAGACTTGATGATGTTATCCATCTTCTGTGCAGTCGGTGCCAAAAATCATGCAATGAATTAGAAGCAAGAGAGAGAGAGTGAAACTAGTCACTCCAAACTGTAATTTTTCCTCCATAGATCTCAATAACACACCAAAAATAAACCCAAGGAGAGGTTCTGAGTGTGTATGAGTTGCAACAACTAGCTGATGATTCGAATCACAAGACATATGAGAGATAAAAAAATATGAATTATTCAATAATAAAGTTTTGCCATTTGATCTTCAGTACTTGCAGAACAACTCTCTGAAAATTATATTGGAAGACTAATTTAATTAATAACTCTAAAGGCTATGATACCATGTGATAATTCTATATAGGTTGAATACCATGAAATAATGTTAATAGCCAAGAATCTTGAAGAAAAGAAGTCATCACAAGAATTATTCAAAGATATGCAAGAATAAGAAGAAGAAACATTGAGACAGAACATAAGAGAAGGAACTCAATTGATGGAAATATAATCTCATGTATTATTCCTCAATGTGAATACAATATATAATATATCTCAAGATAGAAAATAGAATGCCTTAAAGGCAAGTTGTAAAGCACAAAAAGTAAGGCTTACTAAAAACATAAAACACCCTCGGTGGCAAAAGCAGTTTCCAAAACTATGCTAAAGGATCACGAATTTGGCAAGTATGGTATGGAAGCTCATGAGTGAGGTAAATGGAATGTAAATATGGATAATAAATGACGTGGAGGTCGAATTGGTCAAGTGGTAAGAGTTTCCAAGACAAATAGATTTTCCTTATCCACTAGAAAGTAGAAAAAACAGGATAAAGTTGTCTAAATCTGGAAAGTGTCTTTCTAATTCAGGAATGGAATAAAAGCAGACAGAATCCAAGGAAATATTATCCAGAATTTGTCCAAATTCGTTTTTGTGACTTAGGATAGCAAGTGGTCCACTAAAAGACAAAACTGGCCCTATTTAGCTAGTCAAAACTTAGGAAATTAATCTAGGCGACTAGTAAAATATATCCTAAGTATTTCATGGGTTTTTAAATGTTCCAACAATCTCTACTTACGGATTCGATGTATTGTAAATCCCTTCCCATATATATAGTTCAACTAGGATGTGCACAACATACATTGAAATTGACTCAAATATACTCGAATCCAATGCTATAATTTTCCCCCACAAATCCTCAATGGGTTTCAAGCTGTCATGGGTCTAAAATTATAGTGGTAAGCAAGGATATTTCACCCAAAACTTAGGTATGGGTTGTCATCTCCACCTAAAGATTGAAAAGATGGTACCATTGATTAAACCTTAAAAAATAGTTTTCTAGAAACAAAACTCATTGCATGATCCGGATCTTGGGGGCTGAGACCCGGAAGACTTGAATTCCGAGAGAGGAGGAGAAGAGATAGCTTCAAAACTGAAGCAAACAATGAACCAGCTGTGAGAAATACAAAGTAGTGAGATCCAGGCTATGAATAGCATAGATGGACAAACATAGAATAAATATGTCACATGGAGGGGTGAGGCTCAAAGAGGGTTCTTTGAGCCTCACCTCTCAAACTATACTAAGAAATACACTCAGAACCAATACCCCAATAATAACTCAATAAAATAAGAGAAATGTAGGGTAGAAACCAAATGAGTAACTTGTTATGATGAGAAGGCTTGCTAGGCCTTTATATAGCATTATTACAATGTGTCTTGAGGCCATACCATGGTCCAAAACCATGTGCTACCAAATACCTTGGATATGAGAGGGTGGCCTCTCCATTTAATGCTTTTATGGCTTATACATTCGAATTTAGACCATATGCCCCTAAAATTCGGATCATTTCTCCCCACTTAGAAAATGATGGTCCCCATCATTTCATGCTAAAAAGAGAGCCATGATTACAATGTGCTAGTTACCAATGAAGAGAAGGGTTTTATGTGGTTGACCCATAACCGTGGGTTTTGCGAGGTTGACCCATAACCGTGGGTTTTTCAAGGATGACCCATAACCATGATGGAAATGGCAAGCTTGACTCCAATGAAGAGAAGAGTTTTGTGCGGTTGACTCAGAACCATGGGTTTTTTGTGGTTGAACCATAACCATGGGTTTTATGTGGTTGACTCATAACCATGGTGGCAATGACAAGCTTGTTTCCACTAAAGAGAAGGGTTTTGTGTGGTTAACCCATAACCGTGCGTTTTTTGTGGTTGACCCATAACCGTGCGTTTTGTGTGGTTGACCCACAACCATGATTACAATATATAACTATGGGTTTTGTGTGGTTTTCCCCATAACCATGGGTTTTGTGTGGTTGACCCAGAACCATAGGGTTTGTGTGGCTAACCATAACCATGAATACATTAAGATTTTTAAAAAATTGAAAATTCATGATCTTTGGTGCAGTTGGTGTCTTGCTGCAAATCCATTCATAGCTTCTGATGCATGTACTGAAATTGAATTCCATTGAAGATCCATTTGAGATCTCGAAGAGACCTTTCCATCCATATAACATACTTGCTCTAGGGTGGCCCAAATATTGAGAAAATGTTTGTTGAAGTTTAAGAGACATGCATACACTATTTTGCAAAAATATCTCTCAAACCAGAAAGCCAAATGGAAAACCAAGAAATACCCATTTTAGCTGACGGAAAGAGATTTCCAATGAGCTATGGTAGAGCCTCTGAGACATTTTGTGTAGTCCATAGCACTTATTTAAAGTTGTTGTACATCCAGTCACATTATGTACAAACATGTACTACTTCAAACAAACATATCTCACAAACTAGAAAAGTAAATGAAATTCCGTGAAATACCCATTTTAGCTAACAGAAAGAGATTTCCAATGAGCTATGGTAGGGAATCTGAGACATTCTATGGAGTCTGTAGAACTTGTTTAAATTTGTTGTAGGTCCGACCGCAATATGTACAAACATGTGCTACTTTAAACAAGCATATATCACAAACAGGGAAACGAAATAAAATTCCGTGAAATACCCATATGATCTGACAGAAATACCTTTCCGATGAGATATGGTAGAGCCTCTGAAACATCCTATGCATTCCATGACACTTGTTCAATTTTTTTTGAATGTGAGATTGTTGAGTATAGAGATGCCAAGGGTTTGTAGAGAAGCATGGGTTGTTGTAGAGGTTGTGGAACCTCCGTTGAACCTGCATCATGCTTCAAAATCTTGTCCCAATGGAGAGCGTACCCGCTCTAATACCACTAATCTGGATCTTGGGGACTAAGACCCGGAATACTTGAATGCCGAGAGAGGAGGAAAAGAGATAGCTTCACAACTGAAGCGAACAATGAACTAGCTATGAGAAAGACAAAGTAGTGAGATCTACGCTATGAATAGCATAGATGGACAAACATAGAATAAATATGCCACATGGAGGGGTGAGGCTCAAAGAGGGTTCTTTGAGCCTCACCTCTCAAACTATACTAAGAAAGACACTTAGAACCAATACCCCAATAATAACTCAATAAAATAAGAGAAATGTAGGATAGAAATCAAATGAGTAACTTGTTATGATGAGAAGGCTTGCTAGGCCTTTATATAGCATTATTACAATGTGTCTTGAGACCATACCATGGGCCAAAACCATGTGCTACCAAATACCATGCATATGAGAGGGTGGCCTCTCCATTTAATGCTTTTATGATAAATAGTAGAGGGTGGCCTCTCCATTTAATGCTTTTATGATAAATGGGGGAGGGTGGCCTCTCCATTTAATGCTTTTATGGCTTATACATCCGAATTTAGACCATATGCCCTCTAAAATTCGGATCATTGCAAAATCCTCTGAGCATCCTTTGAGGACCTAAATCAAGATACAAAACAACCCTTCGTTAGTTGATTGACAATATAACCTACCAGGATTCAAAAACATTTGAACCACCTTGCAACAAAACTCAAACCCACTTACTACCCCTCAGAATTTACCCACCATGGTTTTATCTAATAAATTATTGATATCCATGACCTTTTTGTCTTTCCCCACAACTAGGGCCACTCCACTACCTATACTATGGATAAACTTCTTTCTCTCTTGTTGAAGGGGAGAGATAGACTTTGGATGAATATAAGTGAAGAATTCTAATAAATTAATATGAATCCCCAAAAAACCCTCTACAGAAGGAGAAACATATCAAATAAATCCTAAATTCACCTCACCTAAGTTCCTTTGCATCACTACATTCTCCTCATTATGCATATATGAAGTGGGGCCATGGATATGGACTCTCCTCCCCACACGGGGGATGGGTTAATATCGATCTAGAACCAAACCCTCTACATGAGTTATGTATGCTCCTACTTCCAAGTAATCAAGATTGTTTCCTAAGAACACACCCCCATATTGACATGAAGGATGATATAGTGCATGTAGAGAAAGTACTAAATTTTCACCAAGAAATGTCAATCCTAGATGAGAGTGGATCTCCTCATCCAAGAAAAATATGTCATCCTCTGAAAGGATGTATTCTAAGTAGTCAACTAAAGGTAGATTCACCCCCATGTGACTATAACGATCGGCCCTACTTCATTTAGCTAGACTGTAGAATAGAACCCCATTCAAACCCTAGCATGCAACATTTCTCCCCCCCTCTCTCATCATTTCTACATTCAATTTATCTCTCTCCCCCTCTCATCATTTCTACATTCAATTTTAAAACTTATTTACTTTCTCACTTTTTATATATAATAATAAAAACACATTCACTTGTTTGAATTCATTTGTACATTGAATATAAAACTTATTTACATTCTCACTTTTTATATATAATATCATATTCGCTTGTTTAAACATGTATGTAGCTGTATATCATGAACTTTCACCTACAAACTATTATTTTATTGGAAATGGCCAACCAAGACCACTACTTTACATCTTTCTCTTTCTCAAGTTGCATTGCATATGAAATTTGACCAATGGTTCAACGTCTACATGGGGGTAAAATTAGTCACAGCAGATCTAATGAACAAGTAAATCAATCACAACAGATGAACATAGAAAATATAGTGTAAAAATGTGCAAAACATGCATCAGTGCTCAATATCCCAATAAGGGTGAATAATTACAATACAATCATCTGACAATTAGTGAGAAATTTGAATTGACTAAAGAGGTCATTCGAATTACTGAATGGTGTGTCTTGGCTCCAACTAGGAGTCCTCATCATCAATCAGTGGTGGTCATCAATGCACAAGAACTAGTCATCCAGGTGTCAATCTGAGTCTAACTAAGTGTAAAAAAGTGTAACTGAAGTGTGTAGCACTGATATAGGGAAGGAGACTCAGTGGAGGGCGCATGGGAGGCTTAAATGAAGTCAGAACAAGTCATCTAGTCAATCTGGAGGTCCAACGGAGTGAAATAGTCAGTTAGGAGTGAAACTAGCCTCAAATCAAGGTGAATCGGTGCTAACTGAATGTAAACTGAGTGGGTAGGTGAAAAAGTGTGCCCTTCTATGGCAGTAGGTGAGAATTGGGGGCCATCATGACTAGGAGGGATAAAACTCTAATGGAAGGAGCTCGTGGGTGCTAGAATGAAGTGGATAAGGTGCTGGAGGCATCAACTTGGTGACTGAGATGCATGCAAACCCTAATTGCATGCAAGGTCTTGAAAATGATGATGTGGATATCCGAACAGCCCCCCTCAAGCTAGACTATGATGTACAAAAAATAATGTAGGGACCTAGTTACTAAGACCAAAGGTCACCCCAATACAATAATCCAAAAAATGCTGAAAATAAGTAAGTGAGGAAAGAGGGAAAACCCAGTGGGAAGACAGCCCCCCCTCAAGCTAAAACATAATAATGGATCAATCTGTCTCCACCATGATGTAACTCACCCCCAACAGTGAACGGAGGTAAGAGAACTTCTTCTTAGTGAAGCTCTTGGTGAAGATGTCTACAATTTGCTCATCGGTAGGGCAATATTGCAGAATGATGGTGAGATCATGCACCAAATCTCGAATGTAGTGCATATGAATCTCAATGTGTTTGGTCCTCTGCCGCTGAACTGGATCTGTGGATATCTTGATAACACTTTGATTGTCACAAAAGAGGACAGTCGAAGTAGTGCCACCAAAACCAAACTCGGAAAGAATACCCTGCAACCAAACTGCCTGAATGCAGGCATTGAATGCCCCTCGATACTCTGCCTCTACTGAAGAAAGCGCAATGGCTACCTGTTTTTTGCTGGACCAGCAAATAGGGCCATGACCAATCATGGAAACATATCCAGAAGTGGAATTTCGATCAATGCTATCACCTGCCCAATCTGAATCAGTAAAACCAATGAAATCAAGCTCAGAATCTGGAGCATAGTGGATGCCAAAATGTTTCGTACCTTGCACATACTGCAAGATCCACTTGGCTGCCCGCCAATGAAGCTCATGTGGCTTCTGCATATACCTTGACACAACACTCATGACATATGAAATGTTAGGCCTTGAATGTGTCAAGTAAAGCAGTGAACCAATCAACTATCGATACATAGTGCAATCTGCAAGCGGTGTAGAATTTCCCTCCTCAAGACTGATTCCTGAGAGGAATGGGAACCGGGCTGGCTTACATTCAGCCATATTAAACTTCAATAATAGGTCGAAAGCATACTTTTGCTGAGATATAGTGATCCCATGAAAATTTTGAGCTATCTCCAAGCCCAAAAAGTGACTCAGCAAGCCCAAATCGCTCATGTCAAAAGCTAGATTTAAGGCAGTTTTTAGCTTGTTTGTTGAAGTAAGAGTGCTACCAGTAATGAGAATATCATCAACATAAAGTACAATAACCAACAAATTACCTTTAACTTGATGTAGGTACACATTCGGATCATATTTGCATCTTTTGAAATTTTGAGAAAGAAGGAAGGAGTCCATCTTTGCATACCAAGCTCTTGGGGCCTATTTTAAACCATACAAAGATTTCTTCAATCTGCAAACTAATGATGGATATGATGTATAACCTTCTGGCTGCTTCATATATACCTCTTTAGTAAGATCTCCATGTAGAAAATCACTCTTCACATCCATGTGGTGCACTTCCCAGTGCTTGGATGCAGAAATTGCCAAAACTAGGTGGATGGAATCCATCTTTGCAACCGGTGCAAAGGTCTCATTGTAGTCCACTCCTTGGACTTGGGAGAAACCTTTTGCCACCAACCTAGCTTTGTATTTTCTGATAGATCCATCAGCAAAAACTTTCATGCGGTAGACCCATTTACATTGGACTAATTTTCTTCCAGGTGGAAGAGAAACTAGCTCCCATGTATTGTTCTTTTGAAGAGAACTGTACTCTTCATCCATGGCACTTTGCCATCTCGGATCTCGATGGGAATGATAGTATGTTTTGGGATCTGAACCAGTCATCAAATAACAAATCTCAGGAAGTAATGGATCAGAAATAGAAAGAGCCATACATGCTCTTTGAAAGTCTGCTCTTGTTTGTCTTGGATCAACAGGATTTCCAATGTTCGAACCAGCAGATTGAAGAGTGTTTTGGGCCCACTTTGGTAACTGAGGAGGATCATAATGGTTGGATTCCAAACCTGATATTTCATGATCATCATGTGCTGCTACAATATCATAAATATCAGAACCAATACTTTCATTATCGTTGCTCAAATCTTCTTCTGGTGAAGGTGGTGAAACGACAGTTTCTTCCTCGACTAGTTGCAATTCTTGAAGCGGTTCTTCAAATTGCACACTGCACTCTGTGAATATCTTTTTGGATCTGATATCCATGAATTTATATGCTTTTGATTCTTCCCCATATCCTATCAGTATGCACTCAATACTTTGTGGATCCAAATCTCGTCTCTTCTTGGAAGGAATTCTAGCCCATGTAGTAGAGCCAAAAACTCTCAAATTTGACACATCCGGTTTGTGACCAAATAATGCTTCGAAAGGAGTCATACCTTTCATGGATGAATGTGGAACTCATTTATGAATGTATGTAGCAACATTAATTGCTTCATCCCAAATATTTGCATCCAAACCTTTTGACTCAATCATGCAAGTAGCCATCTCTTTCAGTGACCGATTTTTTCTTTCCGCTACACCATTCTGCTGGGGTGTGTAGGGAACTATATGTTGGATCTGAATTCCACTTTCAGCAGAAAGTTGCAGCAACTCGGCCTTGATATATTCTCCACCATTATCATATCTAAGAGCTTTGATCTTGCTCTCAGTGGTGGTCTCAACAGAAGCCTTAAAATCCTTGAATTTTCCAAGCACTTCTGACTTGTTTTTGAGAAAAAATACCCATGTAAAGTGGGAAAGATCATCAATAAATGTCAAAACATACCTTGAACCATTTAATGACATATTGGGAAGTGGACCATTGATATCGGAATGTATCAGCCCCAAAACTGTAGAAGCTCTGCTAGCTTTGCCGCGATCGAACCTGTGCTCGGGGTGCTTCCCAATAATGCAACCAGTGCATATTCCCTTCAAGGAACGGAGTTGTGGAAGACCATCTACCATGGATTTGTTTGATAACAGAAGCAAATACTTATAATTAAGATGTCTAAATATTTCATGCCAAATCCTCCTAACCTCATTACCATGTGTGCGAAGAGCAATGGGCTTTGCAAGCGGAATAAAGTGTGAAAACTCATAGTATTTTGCAGTGTGGTTCACCTTTCCGATTGCAATAAGTATTCCACTTTTGATATCAGAAATTTCAACTGTATTAGGGCTGAATGTAACTTGCTTCGGTTCACCAGTGTGTGTCATTTGATACACAGAAAGAATATTTGAAGCCAACGAAGGCACATAGAGAACATTCTGAAAGCTTCCATGATCTACATGGATTGTACCTTTGCCCTTCGAAGAAATTTTCGAGTCATCTCCCAAATGGATAGGGATGGAGCTATTTGGATCGAATGAAGAAAAAGAATCAATATTTGCAGCCATATGATTCGAGGCACCCGAATCTATCAAAAGAGTAGTGGGCTTCGAAACAGTTGCCATAAGTGCTTGTCCTCTTTCATGATCATCATTCCTATCCTTCTTCCTTGCACCGTCAGGAAGAGTTATGTTATTCTTTTCCAAAAGGAGGGCCATTTGATCTATAGTTTTCTTCATGCATGAACTTTCGGGATGAAAGCCACGGTTGCAATAAGTACATTTAGATTTTTCCATACCCTCTTTACCCTTTTGCTTGAACTTCAAACTAGATGGTGCATCCATCTGCTTGCCTTTCTCTCCTTGCTTGTGAAGTTTGAATTTGGGCTTCTCTTTCTTTTGCTTTCCTTTACCATTCAAATTCTTGGGTCCTTGAAAAAATAGGCCTGAATATTTGGAGCTTATGGACCCCATTTGAATCAACTTATCATGCTCTTTTGTGACGGACTCAATGAAGGCATTCAAGGTAGGCATCTTCCAATTCGAGGTAGTTAGCCGACCGGAATTGAAAGTAGAGACAAATACCAAATAGTCTTTACTAAGCTTGGTGAGAATAGAGAGGATCAATTGCTTATCCTCTTTGAAAACTCCATTGTTCTTCAACTGCATGGACAAGTGCTTGAATCTTGTGAAAAACGCATTGATGATCTCGAAATTTTCAGGACTAAGAGCAATCAATTCATTCTCTAATTGAAAATCCCTAAGCTCGTCCTGCTTGCCAAAAAGTGTTTCAAGTTGCTCCCATATTGCTTTTGGAGTCTTAAATCTGCTGAGATGGAAGTGAAGATCTTTGGAAATAGAGAGGCAAAGAAGACCATAAGCTTCATCAAGCTTGTTGTAGTGTTTGGTTCTTTCTGATAATGTGCTTGGCTCCAATTCGAGGCCAACTGTGACTCTATAGAATCCTTTTGAACGTAATATGATCTCCATATCATCTTTCCAATCAAAATAGTTGAAGGGAGTGAGTATAGGCTTTCAAGAAGAGTATTACATTGCTAGGAGCGAGTGCACTTTGATGTAGACAGGCTTGCAAAGGCAAGGTAGCGAATGCAATTGAAGGAGACAATAACCTGCAAATCACAATCAATACAAGAACAATAAAGTCGAACAATCCACCCTTTTAGAGTTGCATCACACCTGGGATTGGAGATCAAGCAAGTTGAATGGGTCCAATGTATCAAATCCAGGATTTATGTGGAAAAATCAAGCTTCTGGAGTGGTATTGGAAGTATTTTTATGCTTTGCATGCACAGGAGTGAATGCTCTTGAGATCTTTCATGCCAAAACTTCTGTAATTTTGAGTAAATTTCACTCAAACCTCCTTGTAGAACACCTGTAGAAAAGAGATCTTGTCCCTGCAATAGCTCTGATACCATGTAAAATTAGTCACAACAGATCTAATGAACAAGTAAATCAATCACAATAGATGAACATAGAAAATATGGTGTAAAACAATGCAAAACATGCATCAGTGCTCAATATCCCAATAAGGGTGAATAATTACAATACAATCATCTGACAATGAGTGAGCAATTCGAATTAACTAAGGAGGTCATTTGAATTACTAAATGGTGTGGCTTAGCTCCAACTAGGAGTCCTCATCATCAATCAGTGGTGGTCATCAATGCACAAAAACCAGTCATCCAGGTGTCAATCTGAGTCTAACTGAGTGTAACAAGTGTAATTGAAGTGTGTAGCACTGATATATGGAAGTAGACTTAGTGGAGAGCACATGGAAGGCTTAATTGAAGTCAGAACAAGTCATCTAGTCAATCTGGAGGTCCAACGGAGTGAAACAGTCAGTTGAGAGTGAAACTAGCCTCAAATCAAGGAGAATCGGCGCTAACTGAATGTAAACTGAGTGGGTAGGTGAAGAAGTGTGCCCTTCTCTGGAAGTAGGTAAGAAGTGGGTGCCTTCATGACTAGGAGGGCTAAAAATCTGATGGAAGGAGCTCCAGGGTGCTAGAATGAAGTGGATAAGTTGCTGGAGGCATCAACCTGGTGACTGGGATGCATGCAAAATGCATGCAAACCCTAATTGCATGCAAGGTCCTGAAAATGATGATGTGGATATCCAAATAGGGGATGTATTTACTCTTCCTATAATTTAAAGGGTGAAGGATTTGACCTCTATTTATCTATGCATTCCATTATTTTCATTATGTTCTCTCCACAGTTTCTATGTGCTTCTCTAAATCCTAAACTGATCTAATCTCTTGTAATTTGCATTCCATTGGCCCCCTATTTCTATCTATACATTTAAATTGGAAATGGACTTTTTCTTCACCTTCATTGTTGTCAATCCCCTCACCAATTCTTGCTACAAGGGTTTTCTCAACCACCATGATCTAGATACAAAATATACCTTCACCATCTATCTTTGTCGTTTCCTAGCCATTTTGCATGGATTCCAAGTATTTTAGGACAAAGCAGAAATCCAAGTGGCATATCCTTTAAGTTCTCAAACACAAGATTATATTAAATCTTCAACCATCCTTTTGGCTATCTTCTCTCTCCGATATTCAACCATCCATTTACCTCTGTGCTCAAGACATGTGCAACTTCAAAAGAAGAGAACACGTGACTCTCAACAACATTACAAATTTAAATTCATTAAAAATTGAGGAAATCTCTCTATAGTGTTGGATAAATAAGTGAGCTAGAGTTGGACAAGTTTAATGAGTGAGAAAATCAAATTTTCCCTCTATGGATTAAATATGTAAGATTCGCTACTTGTAGCTTTCTTTATTTTCTAACTATTTGTTTTTATATTTCCTCTTGAATAACTAGGGAGGGGGAGCTTCTCAATAAGGCGTATTATTATGTGTTGCAAAAAATGAGAAAAACCCACTTCACTATGGCTTAACATCCAACTGGTCTAGACAAAAAGATTAAATATTTTGAAAACACATTATAATTGCAGTAGAAACATGGTAAAGCTTAAGTCATAGGGTGGAATAGGGAAGACAATGTTGGTTTAAGAATTTTCAATAAAGAGATTTAACACTATCATAAATGTTGTTTTTATGTTATGTAAGAGAGAATGCATGTAAAAAGCCTCTTTATAATCATTGCAAAGGAAACTTCTTTGGGATTGAATGAAATGGATCTACAGATATAGAGTGTTAGTGTAAGCATATAAATATTTGGAAACCATGTTTCATCTTGTTAATCCTTAGTGATTTTATATAATGGAGATTATGTTAATCGGTTGGATGCAATTTTCAGGCCAATTTGAGATGTTCTTTAGTCCAACACTTCAATATGTATTACATCTCAAAAGAAATATGTTCTCACAAGATAAAGTGTAGAAGAGTCATTAATTAACAAGTTAATTATCCTTAATCCACAATCATCGAATGCCATCCATGCCCAATATTTAAAGATATTGCGGATAAGTATTTAAAAGTGTGCAATCAACAACCTTGTTCATTGAAAATATTTGGATCTCTTATTTATTGAAGTCATGGAAAGTCCTTTTGGGAGGACCAATTGGAGACACTTGAACAAACACTTCTGGAAGACATAAAAAAGAGTCATGAAATTGGTTACAATGCATTTAAAATGGAGGAACAACTAATCTTCTTAGATATTGCATATTTTTTGATAGGGAAAAACATGGATACTACAATAAGAATATGGGACGGATATGCATCTAAAGTATTTTTGGGGTTTTGAAGTCTACATAATAAGAATCCCATAGATGTTGAAATTGAAAATGATATTTGAATGCACGATCATCCAAGAGATCTAGGAAGAGATCTTGCTAAGGATCCATGAATGTTACATTGGATTTAGTAGACACGGGACTTTGATTATTCTTGCAGCAGTCATCTATAACTAGTCAATCTTTCTATGTGATATAAATTATTCAATAAAATATGTGTACAACTTCTTCTCTCTTCGATTTTACGATTATGACTAGCTAGTAATGGAAGTGCAGGGAATTAGTGTGCAATGGACAAAATATGAAGATCCATTATTTTTAGGCTACAAAATGAGGAACTTGCAGCTTATTGATATTGGTGATAAGTTGTACCTTACAATTCATGACTGTCAACACCTTGCAAATGATCCCTTAGAAAGAATTATGAATGCATCGTAGTTATAAAATATCATATGCATTGAACATACTAAATGCATTGTGTTTACTAATATCATTGATGCCAACATTCAATATCTTTACAGTTAGAATTATAACAATGATGGACCTTTCCACCATCTTCTATTGCACCCCACTATGATGTCAAATCGAGAGAAGGATACTAAACAATGATAGCTTAGAGAGGAAGAATACCAAGGATGGTTTAATCAACCAACTATTCAATTCCCACTACATCCTAAGTCATTAATTATGAATGTACACAATAAGACTAGTTCATCACATGTTGGCAATGAAGGCAATGCAATAGGTGTTGGTATAGATTTTTTCTTATATGATATGAGTGGCATGAAGGGAATGTTGTTAAATTCATTCCAACTAGATGAGCTAGGGGATGGTACTCATATCACTTTTACCTTCTTCAAAATCCTAATATCTATTTCCACCACCCCTTTCTTTGGACATGGGTCAAAGTCTACCCAACTAGGGACAACAATGCCAATATACAAATTCAAAGCAATTTATGGTATGTTAGACATATATTTCTTGACACTTTTTAGTAACTAACCAATATGTCTCTTATATTTTCAGAAACTTTGTCACACAATGAAAATTGTAAGTGGTCATTTTTATGCATTCTTGTTGATAGTGTACATTTCTATTTCCCACTAATTGTAGGTTACTAAAAAATAAGGTACTTCCAAGTGATAATTGTTGGTGTGATGATACAACACAGAGGTTGAAAAGATTACTTGTTGAGTACATATCATATCATGTGTGTCTAAATGATTATATTATGTATAGAGGTGAATATGAAGAAAAAGGGATATATCTAAAATGTGGGAATGACATGTACCAAAAACAAAAATAGGGGTAAATAACATGGTCCTCCTCAGAAGATATTGATTCAAGTGCTTATAATCCTAAGGATTAAAAATATCTTTCATTTCAAATAATAATTCATGTTGTAGGGGTGGCATGCCTTGCATAGAAGTGAACTAGGAGGTATGCGAATCCCAACATATTTCATAGCCATGAAGCATATAGAGTGTATATGGCCCTATAATTGCAAGGATGAAGTTTGGAGTTTTTTATTGAATTTTTTTGTGTGTCTAGTAGTTGTGATCAATAACAATACACCCCTATGGATTTCCGTGAACAATGAACAACTTATGTTGGCTCTTATAGTCCTTGGTAGAAGACAAGTCAAGATTATGAATGTCTACCTACAACTATTGATCAATAAATTTAATTAATTATGGGAAAGGATACATGTGTGCAATGTATCAATACCCATACCAGTAGGGATGCCTTCTACATTGTATGGAATATGTGCATATAAGATCATGCATGATTAAGTCAAGATTTCGAGTTTTCTATGGTACTGAGCATGTTGATTGATTTGTTTAGATCTATAACATTATTTTGCATAGTTAATTTGGTGCAACTGTCTTCTTTAATTCTAATGTTCTATGTATACAATAACACCATATATCTTATAACAAGAGAGATTCATTGATGTAAATTTTTTGGACCCTTTATAAATCCTAGGAGGTCCAACCACCTATGAAATCCATCATATAACTGCTTTAGGCTATTCATCCCAGATAACCATGCTTATAGAATAACGCCATCTACTTTCAATGGTAAACAAGAAAGAACATAATGACCTAAAATAATGGAACTAACTGATTAGCTTAGGGTTTATGACATAGATAAGGAGAAGGAGGTTGCGTAGTTGTTTGATTCAAATAGTTAACCGATGTTCGATGATCTTGAATTTTTCAACGTCTATGTTGAGAAAATGACCATTGGGATGAAAATGAAATATGTATTTTATGAGATTCAGTATTGGGACCACATTAAGATTTCCTACTTTCTAGATCCCATGGATATATTTAAAAATGTTTCATCTTATTTATGGAGGCACACATCATAAAAGAAAGAGAGACATTGGGACAATGATAGGAAAATAGAAGCATGCACTATCGTGATCATTTAAAAGAAAATATGCCAATAATCTATTTTAATAATTGAGTGCCTAACCAAATTAGAGAGAAATGTGACAATATGCATCATAAAAGAAAGAGACACATTGGGACAATGATAGGAAAATAGAAGCATGCATTATCCTGATCATTTAAAAGAAAATATACCAATAATCTATTCTAATACTTGAGTGCCTAACCAAATTAGAGAGAAATGTGGCACATCTCGTACTTACTTACATGGTGAAGGGTATACACTAAACATAGAGATCATGTGCAACAATTGTAGAATAATTTCTTTTCATATATTTTTAACTTTATTATGCACATTCAAATTATAACATCTATATTTTTTTATTAAAGCTCGGTTTATTTGACAGTGACACCATCATTTGTTCACAGTTGTACAAGTGAATTTGTTCCCACCTATGTGGGCATGTGGACATGATTTTCACATTGAGGATGTTGATGATGGACATGTCACACTTGAATATGGAGTGGATGTTGAATTCAACCAATCTATTTTTGCTAGCCACCATGAACAAAACATAATAGAGGGAAAGTTAGATTGGATAGGAAAGATACAAGAGATCATGCAAGTGGACTTCTCAATCTTGTAATGTGTTATTTTTAGGTGCATGTGGTGGGATACCTTCAGAATGATTAACATAAAGGATGGTCATGATAATGGGATAATATGTATCAACTCTAAAAGGAAGTGGGATGAAACTAAAGAGCCTTATGTTTTCCAAAACAATACAACAAAATCTTTTCCAATCTAGATATGTTGGATAGGGATTGGTGGTTCATACTAAGACACAACCCTAGATCAAAAAAATTCTTGAGAACAATAATGTTATAATGAAAATTGATGAAGATAATAAGGGTGATGATAATAAAGAGTGATATGTACATTTTTTATTTCAACAACTATATTGTGGATGTGTCATTTTATAATTTTATCTGTAGTTAGCCAATTTATTTTTCAATTCATTTTCTGATGTTGGAAATGAACAGATGACAACCATTTTCACCCATCATGTTGAAAAGAAATTAAATGAAAAGAGAATAGATGCATATAATAAATAAGGTTAAATTGATCCAAAGGAGGAGTGAATTATAAATAAAATATTTTGTGAAGTGTATTGATTTATAAAATTATCATATTTGATTTACAATTGTTTTCGTGATGATGATAATTACTTAGTCATCCTTCTTTCCATGAAATGCATCATTTTTCAAGACTTTATTTATAAAATGTGAATCTCAATATTTTACGAGGGTTTTTAATTATATGGAAGCATTTGCGCATGCATAGAGGATAAATAGAGCATATCAATTGGACAACAATAGTAACATGGAATCAATGTCTTCCGCCATGTATCCCTCACATTCATCTCATATGCTTCGGGCCAACACCACCCCTTATCTCAAAATGGATGTTAACTAGTTCATCTAATGTGGAATTAGAGTATCGATTCCAAACCTCACAACATACTAACGTGGAAATAAATTAGTGTATTGTTCAATTATGGGTTCTTCTACCTTATTGAATGTGAAAATTCTAGCAATGCATTGGGGCAAACTTAAAGCATTGAATTGAGTGTTAAAGTATCCAACTGAGTGTTTGAGTACATATGGTGAATTCTCTACTTGGATCATGCCACCTTAATCATATACTAAAGTAGACGTTTATAAAAATAAACTAGTAATTGCACCTCGGGGTGTAATAAAAGAACGTTGTATTGTAAGTGAAGCAAGTGGCTCACTCGTTGCTCTATATCCATTTCAGAAATTACACTAATGATGTGAATTAGTGAAAGATTGTACAAATTAGTATATATCATTCACGGTATTGTTCATGGTGCAACACGAATCAATGATAGGAACAACTTTCAAAATGCATAGCTCCAGGTACAAAGGAGAGGCTTTCAAAACACACAGCTCCAGGTACAAAGGAGAGAGAAGGTACACAACATTCCTGCCATTGAAGAGCATTTGATTTGACAACAGGTCCACATGCTTGACCCCATACATTTGACGAACGAAATGACGGCTAATAACACATAAAAACCAAAATTTGGAGAGTCTTTCTCACTTGGAATGAGGCTGTCATTGCTGATGGGAACCATGTCAATCCTCCTTAACAAAGAGAAGTAGAACCAACATAAATATAAAGAGTCTTTTGATTTGTTATCGCATTTATAGGAATAAAAAAAATCTCCATGATTCAAATGAACAAAACATGTTCCAATAATAAATTACAAAGAAACTGCCAGCGGTAGAAAGAAAACGTCAAACACCTAGTAGATTGTGTCCACCATGATCCTCTTTAGTCATTAATATTGCATTTGAAAAAAATATAAAAAAAAAATAGTACTCTTTTTCTACAAGTTTCAGTGGTGATGAAGATGTCAGAAAATGAACTCATCTATAGTATACTCTAAAAATAACAGATCAATGTTATGCTTCCCAAAAGTTACTAGTGGCACTCATGTTCCTTTAAAACTGGCCATGGCTCCATATTTCTTGAGATAATTCCAAATGATTAGGGGTGCAGACATATGACTGCTTAAAGTATATCAGAAAGAATTCAACTGAATGTTGATGAGCCAGCTTAAAGTATATCAGAAATAATTCAAGTGAATGATGATGAGCTACAGTTTGTTGATTTTATGCAATCATAAAGCAGGAAGGATGTTATATATTTTTGGCTTTGGTCAAATGGAATCTAATAGGATCATTTCCCTCTAAAATTACTTAAGAATGTGTCAAAATTTGAGTGTAGCTGATATTTTCTCCAATCTAAGTTATTAACATTAGAATAAAGAACCACAGTGATAGGAGAGTCAAGATGGGCTCCAAAATTTGATTGTAGCTGAGATTTTCTCCAATCTAAGTTAACATTAGAATAAAGAACCGCAGTAATAGGAGAGTCAAGATGGGATTATTAAATTTGGATTTACAATATATATTGTAACCTTATTCCTTGGTTCAAAAGGCCTTCTACTTGAGTTAAAACTATGGTTTCCCAGCTTCAACATCAAGGAGATAGATTGAATAGCAATGGACAGTTCAAATGTTAAATCCTCTTCTTTATTTCTCCTTCATTGTGCTCACAAACAAATTTTTACGAAACCATTCATTTTCTTCATTACAAATTGCATATTAGGTGTGGAAATTTTCATCCTGTAGCTTATTGAAGACATGCACTCATTTGCAATTTAATAAAGATTGCAATATACACAACAATGCTAATGCAATTTACAGAAAGCCACACAGGTGAAACTAGATATAATGAGCTTATTGAAGACCTGGACTCATTTGCAATTAATAAGGAATGCAATATACACAGCAATGTTAATGCAATTTACATCAATACATACAGGTGAAACTAGATATAATGAGTTTGTGCACATAATCTGGTATGACTAGCAAGCTATGAAAAAAACAAGGCAAACAGAATTGTGACTGTTCTTGACAAGGCATGCTTTTCCAGTAAATCCCCAAATTGTAACTTTGTTAGTTGTTTGTTAAGTAGGAAAAATGAATTTCATTTTAAACATGTGGGGGGAAATTATAGTGCCAATGGCTGCATTTCTATATTTTTCTAACACCAAAGGAAAACTTGCCTTTGGATAATAGAATAAAAACCACTTGCCTTTGGCTAATAGAATAAAAACCACTAAATCAATTTTAAATAAAGAAAAACTTTAGATCTCAAGTGTGCCTTTGTTGAGCATTGATATGCCAATATACCCTAACACTATTTAAATTAATAAAATGTTGCATGTGATACTGTGTATGTAATAATGTCTATAAGCTGGCTGGGTGAATCATATGCTGACCCGATTAGGAGAAGGTCTGTAGCAGTCATTACTGACTAAGCGATTCATTAATAAAGTGAGGGCTACCAGGCGTAGGTCTATAGGTGGGAGATGCTAGCAGAAATAGTAAATAATGGAAGATGGCTTTGAACTAGTACCAGTTGTTGTATGAATAAAGTACTTCATTTTTACTATTATTTAATAGGGAGATGATTATCAAGGAAAAGGCTTAAGCAAAGGTATAGTTTCATTACTACGCAAACACTATTTACAAGAATGAAAAGGAAAAAAACTTGATGACCTTCAATATTAATCTCCAATGTCCATAATTTACCGTCGGTCATATGCTCACCTCGAAAATAATTTTGCAAGTCTCCCTCTGCCAACATAATCCTAATCCTGAAGCCATGAAGAAGATAATTCCGTGATGTGATGAATACAAGAGCTACACAACAATTTTCATACCTATAAATGCCGATCTGATGTGACCTGTATTTTCAAACCCTCAAGATCTACAGCTTGCTGGAGAAGGCGATGGAAACCAAATCAGGTTGAGTGGAGGACCGCTGCAACTGCTCGATCTCAGGCCCAGTGAAATGAAAGAATGTTCTTATACATAGAAATTCAAAGTTGAAGAATAGACCTGAAGTGCTTTGTAAACTTTTTCAAACTCGGGTGCATAGTGGACCTTCTGGGTGGTCATGATGAGTTCTACAACACTAACGCAAGATTGATTTTCCGATTCAAACACGGGAAGGGAAAGAGTATCGCAGACATTGTAGTGTTCGAAGTGTAATACATGAGGTTATTCATTGCTTCTATAATATTGTACATTTGGTGTCCATTCAGGTGTTTTCTTTAGGAAAACTCGGCCTGAAAGTCCAAGTAACTCATTAGAATCCTCCTCGGCGGAGAAAACATAACTCAAGGATATAGTACTAAAGTGCGTGAGCTTATCACTGTGAGAATCCAGGACAAAGGGTTGTCCACTGGTAGTAAGAATAAAGTTACTTCCCCTCTTAACTGGTACCCAAACCTGTGCTAGGAGAGTTTTTCCAGTAGACTCTTTTATATACCTCAGTGCCTACAACAACCTTTCCTTGAGAAGAGATGACCCATCATAGATATTCAAATTATTACACCAGACAACAACTGTGAATTTCGAATTTATATTTGCAAATTCGACAGACCTAGATATCGAGACCAATTACGTAATGGAGGATTCCCTTGGGGTATTATCAGACTGCACAAAATTGTTTTCTGGCATGTCTGAAATCTGACCCTCTCCATAGTCTGGTCCTCTCATCGGGCTTGGCATAGAGTTTGTGTTTCTATGTTGATAATCCTCCCATCCGATAAAATGACCTTGATGAGAGGAAGAGGTATCAACCGTGCTAATTTCACTGTATATCCATGGCGAAATAATTGGATGTGCCTCAAAGGCGTGTTCCTCTTTCATCATGATCCTCTGCTCATCTTTGAATCTGTTCTCAAGATTCTGATCCTGGATAGGCTCAAGGTCATATACAATGGAATAACTAAGGGAAAATGGGAATACTGAGAAAAATGGTCCATTGAAGAGGGAAGCTAAGGACCTGGGAGACAATTATGCAAATTCCATGTCCTCGCAGCCTTCCATCCATGTACCTCCTGCCATTGAGTCTACAAGCGAGTCCAACTCCATCATTTCAAGAGAAACACCCTCATCCATGGCTGCAAGCTTGGTTTCCGGTTGTAAAAATCCTTCAATAGAAGAATCCATGAATACCTAGTATGACCATACTGAATCCACTCCACAAAAGCTCGATAAATATACCCCCAGAAATCCATGCCAGTGCTTTCTCCAGAGCCCAGTTGACAATTTTCTGATAGTACAACTCAAAGATTCAACAATACCCACCTGAAAATACACCCCAAGACACACGTACGGATATAATCTGCTTTACTTATGATATTCTGGCAATGACAACTACAGAAATTAATACCCAGTCACCTCAATTGAGAATTTTCTGATTATACCCTCAGAGATTCAACAAAACGCACCTGAAAAACAACCAGATTTTTTTTGCTTCTAATTCCAAATCCTAGTTGAAGCATTTCGTCAATGACAATCGCAAAGATTGAAAAATCTTAGGCCACCATCGATAGGCTTGCTCATCGACAGGCTTTCTCATGCAAAAGAGATCCCATATGAGGGCTTGTGAGTCATCTCCAATAGTGAAGATGTGGAAGGAGCTGTGGGGTGCCCAAGCAATGGCATTGACACTGACCTGGTTCCTCTGGAGCTCTGTGACTTGTTCGACCACTCCAAGAACATTCATAGAAAATTGAATGTAGGTAATTCAGTGGCTAAGTCAGAGGCAATTGAATGCAGGTAACTCGGTGGATAATTCAGTGGACAAATAGATGGTAGACGATTGAAGGATCAACTGCTCCAAATCGTTAGTAAAGTGATCAGATGGTTCATAAGGAAAAAATCGTAAGATTCAGGGAGTCTTTCCCACTTGTGAAATTCCTTACGGTGTAATTAAATGAGCATGAATCCACATATCCCGGAGAGTTGAAATCACCTCAACTAGAAGATCACATTTGGCATATTCAGAACCAAGCTTTCATGAGTTGATAAACAAAAAATCAAGAATCCAAGAACAAGTTTGAAGTTGATCATTTATTGTTTCGATTAGGTCGATCGATCATCCATTAATAAGAAAACAATATTCCCACCAAAATCTCCACTTCTTCAATATGTTTTCTCCAATCATGTAACTACTACAACATGCCAAAGCTCCGATATAGGATTAATTCCATATGGTTTCTTGCTAGTTTTATTGTAATTAATAAATGAGATGCCCATATTTGATATAAAAAGGGAAATCTCGACCTTATATGGGGATTCAACTTGGAGAATTACTCCTACGATCAGATTATGTTATAAGTTTGTTGTTATATTGATATGTGTTTATATATTAGAATTTGGGGTGGAATACTATCTATGCTTTTCCTAGGTTGAAGGAGGATAGGAGATTGATTTTATGGTTGTCATTCAAAATTGAAAATAAACAATTATAAAAAAATGAAATATAAAACATAACTCGTAGTTGATGCATAGATAACTCTTAGCTCATGCATGGATAACAGTGGATAACATGTAGGGACAGAAAACCCAGTTAACTAAAGAAGCTAACAAGTAGTCAAGGCATACACAACAAGTAATTACAATTAAGCATGGAAAACAAGTAATAGATAACTTGTGTATGGAATTTAACTTCTGACCTTTTGGTGTTCACCAACCACAAGTTAAGTGGTTGTGCTATTCATTACAATTTGTGATATGTGTTGTAATCAACTCAAGAACGCTATTAACTGAATTTATTTAAAGATTCTCGAGCTTCCACAATGGTGCTAATGTTGGGTATGTGTTATATTCTTTGCATGTGTGTGGTGGGGGATGGTGGGCTTATTAGCGGCGCACCTGACGATCCCTTCGGCACCTTTTGGCTATTTTTGGGAATTGTCTAAAAATATGTAATTATATCTCGGTTAAGGGATTGGAGTCTATTTTCTAATCCGGGTTAACGGGTTATTGTATTGGATGTTGTGGAATACCTATATTGTATTGTGAGTGATTCATAATGAGAATGAGAAAATAAGATGTGCGGCTCTAAGTTTTTATGGTTTTCCTGGTTAAGGGTTTCTAGGATAAATCTCTCTATTTTGTGTGAATGTTGTGGTGTAATCTCTGTTTTGCTTAAAATAATATGTATGTTTTGATTCTATGCATAGGTTTAAAACTTACATGTGGTATCAGAGCTCGATTATTTGGTTTCAGGGTGACACCTTTGTTGCTAAGGGTTCAACACAGTTGATAGATCTTCGGTCTTTGATAAAACTGGGTTTAGTGGGAGCTTTGTAGCTTTGATTTGTGCATTGAAAGAGAATGGTGAGAAAATCAAGAATTGAGATCGAGCAATTTAATGGATAGAGCTTTGCGCTATGGAAGCTCAAAATGGAGGATGTTCTTGCAGATCGGCAACAGTGGATTGCTGTGGATCTAGGTACACAAACCACTGGAACGTCAAAAGAAGATTGGGAGAAATTAGATAGAAGAGTGAGGAGTACAATCTGACTTTTCTTATCGGACTCTGTGTTGTTGAACGTATCTAGAGAAGAGAGTGCGGTAAAACTTGGGAAAAACTAAGGAGACAAGTTGTTTCTGCAAAAGAAATTGTATCACCTCAGAATGGATTATAATGACACAATGACAACTCATTTGAATGTCTACAATACTCTGGTAAGTCAAATAACCTCTGTTGGCATTAAAATGGCTAAAGAAGATAAATGCATTACATTATTGTGTTATTTGTCAAATTTATGGGACAACCTAATTGTAGTAATAGGGAGTGATAATCAGGCGACTTTAAAATTTGATGAAATAGTATCATCCCTGCTATCATAATAGATGAGGCGAAAAACCATAGATAGTCATACCATGGATGCCTTGTCTGTGAGAGGTCTCTCCCAAGAGAGAAACAAAAATAAGGGATCTGGAAGGAGATCTAAATCTAAGGGTATATCTAAATCCCCAGGAAAATTTATAAGGAAGTGTTGGAAATGCGGTAAAGCTGGGAACTATAAAAATGATTTTAGATCTAAGAATGTTGAGAAAGGAAAGGGATTTGAGGATACCCCTACCACAGAGCCGAATAATTCCCCAGAAGAAGGAGGGGATGTGTACTTAGCTCCCATTGGTAATCATTCAGAACGTGATATATGGTTGACTGACTCAGGTACATCATGTCATATGACTCCTCATAGGGAGTGGTTTTGTGAATATGAAAAGTATAATGGAGGCAATGTGTTCTTGGGAGATGATTCACCATCCAGTATCATTGGGCATGGTAGAGTCAAGTTGAAGCTCAAATTAGAGGAAATTTGAGGTCTAAAATGGGCCTTATAAGAAAACGAGCCATCATATAAGAAAACAAGCCAACCATAATTGCTTGATGAGTTGGAATTCAAGAACCAATAGAATTTCAATAAAACGAGTCAACCATAATGGTTGACTTGAGATATTTGTTGTAAAAAAACTACTTTTTTTGTTCGTATTTTCAACATATCTCCCTGCGTTTTTACTCAAATTTCGACATCATCGTCATGTTTTTCAGGTATTTCTTGTTTTTGGGGCAGCAGAGTCCATCAAAAGAATGCAGTGTGGGTACTCCTTGGATGCAGAATTAAATTCTGCATCGAACGAGTGCTCCCGCTCAAAATTTGAGTAAAAACACCGAGAGATATGTCGAAAATATGAACAAAAAAATAGTTTTTTTTCTTTCTTCCTCCAAAATTGATAAATATTATTTTATTATTTTAACTATTATTTTATTATTTTCCTTAGGAGGCCCATTTTAGACCTCAAATTTTCTCTAAAGATGTTTCATTTATAGAATATTTCTCAAGGAATACATGGATTTATTTCCTTCAAAAGAAATTCGAAGTATTTGCTAAGTTTAAAGAATTTAAGGCTCTCGTAGAGAATCTGAGAGAAAAGAAAATAAAGGTTGTTGAGGATGGATAATGGTGGAGAGTTCTGCAGGAATGAATTCGATGAATTCTGTAAGAAGTGCAGTATAGAAAGGCAGAAGACTACTCCATAGACACCTTATCAGAATGGAGCTGTTGAAAGGATGAATAGGACACCGATGGAAAAGGGAAAGAGCATGCTTAACAGTGTTGGGATCTGACAAGAATTCTGGGTAGAGGCAGTGGAGACAACATGTTACTTGGTAAATCGATCACCCACATTAACATTGGTTGAGAAAACTCCACAATAGGTATGGAATAGTAAGAAACCCTCTATTAAACATGTGAAAGTCTTTGGTTGTGATGCTTATGTACATGTGCCAAAGGAGAAAAGGAGTAAGTTGGACAATAAAGCTGAAAAATGTATCTTTATTGGTTATAAAGATGGTATGAAAGGTTATAAGCTTTGGAATCATGTAACTAAGAAGATTGTTTACAGTCGAGATGTTTTGTTTAGAGAGGTCAAAGAACTTCCTAGATAGGAAGTTACTCCAATGTAAAAGGAACCAAAGAAGATAGAGTTTGAGTTAGAAGTTGAAGAATCTAACTCAATGGAAGAAGTTGAATCAGAAGAGGAAGAACCTCATATCCTTGTTTTGAGGAGATCATCTCTAGAAAGAAGACAACCAAAAAGGTATTCCCCTCCTCATTTTTGGTTTAGTTTTTCTTTATCAATTACTAATAATGATCTTAGAAATGTGAAGGAAGTTGTTGATTCAGAGGATAGTGATCTTTGTAAGAGTGCCATGCTTGAAGAAATGGATGCCTTGGACAAAAATTAAGAGTGGATTTAGTTCAATTACCTATTAGATGAAAATTTGTTGGCAGCAAATGGTTGTTTAAAATGAACTTAAATGTAGAAGGTAAAGTGGAGAAGTACAAATCCCGCTTGGTAGCAAGGGGATATCTCAAGTAGAGGGAATTGATTTTTGTGTAATATTTTCTCCAGCTGAAAAAAATTAACTTCTATTATATTTATTCTTTCTATTGCTACTTCTTTTGATCTTGAAGTAGAGCAGGTGGATGTGAAGACAACGTTCTTACATAGGGATCTAGAAGAATAAATCTGCATGAAACAACCATAAGGTTTCACAGTAAAGAGAAAGAAAGAGATGGTATGTAAACTAAAGAAATCCATTTATGGTCTAAAGCAATCTCCAAGTATGTGGTACCAAAAGTTTGACACATACATACTTGGATTGGGGTTTGTAAGAAGCAAGGCTGATCAATGTGTATACTCCAAACAAGTTGGTGATCACTTCATTAACATAGTATTGTATTTTGATGACATGTTGGTGATTGGAAACAACAAAGATGTCATTAAGGAGGTGAAGTCTCAGCTATCCTCCAAATTTGACATGAAGGATCTCGGTGCTGCAAACTTCATACTAGGAATGGAGATTAAAAGAGATCGTGCAAACAGGAAGATATTGTTAAATCAAAGAAAACATGTTGAGATGGTACTACAGATATTTAACATGCAGGAAAGTAAGTCGGTCAAGTTCCCTATACTTGTAGGTGTAAAGTTATCTGTAGATCAGTGTCCCAAGACACAAGAAGATGAAGAAGATATGGCATGAGTTCCATATGCTAGTGCGGTTGGAAGTTTGATGTATGCAGTGGTTTGTACCAGACCGTACATTTCTCATGCAGTGGAAGTATTGAGCAGATATATATCAAAACCAGGGAAAGAGAATTGAACAACTGTAAAGAGGGTATTCATATATTTGTGTGGCACTATAGATTATGCAATCTGCTACCAAGAAAGACGTCGACCGGATAGAGTAATAAATGTACATGGATTTGTTGATGTAGACTAGGCTGGAGATCTTTATCACAAAATATATACAATTGGGTATTTGTTTAACATATTTGGAGGAGCTATTAGTCGGATGAGCAAGAGATAAGTTGTAGTTTCACTCTCAACTATAGAAGCTGAATATATGGCAGCCACTCATGCAAGTAAAGAAGTTGTATGGTTGCAGAGATTATGTTCAAGTGTTGGGTTTGTACAAAAAGCTATAAGGTTAGATTGTGGCAGTCAAAGTGCAATCTTCTTGGAAAAGAACCTTGATTATCATGCTAAGACAAAGCATATTGATGTGCAATATCACTTTGTGAGAGATATGGTTGAAGACAAGAAGATGTTGTTGGAAAAGGTTGACACCTTGAAGAATGTTGCAGACTCATTAACAAATTCTTCCAATACAAAGAATTTCTCTTGGTGTAGAGAATATATGGGCATTGATGTCGTGAACCTCTGACTTTATGAGTACATGACTCAATGTTATGCAGAGAAAACAACAAGTGAGAGAATGTTGGGTATGTGTTATATTCTTTGCATGTGTGTGGTGGGGGATGTTGCGCCTGTCAGCGGAGCGCCTGATGATCCCCCCGGCATGAGATGGCATGTTGTTTCCGATACGAAGGATGTTTTCGTATGCGAGAGCCAAATTGATTTGGGATTTTTTCGGATATTTTTAGGAATTGTCTAAAAATATGTAATTTATTCTCGGTTAAGGGATTGGGGTCTATTTTTTAATCTGGTTTAATGGATTAGGGTATTGGATGTTGCAGAATACCTATATTGTATTTTCAGTGATTCATAATGAGAATGAGAAAATAAGAGGTGTGGCTCTAAGTTTTGTTGGTTTTCCTAGTTAAGGGTTTCCAGGGTAAATCTCTTTGTATTATGTGTGAATGTTGTGGTGTAATATCTGTTTTTCTTAAAACAATCTATATGCTTTGCTTCTCTACATAGGTTTAAAACATATAGCTAACATATTATCACTCATTTATAGATATTTGTACTTCTTTCTTTGAATTTGGTTTTTATAGTATAAACTTATTTCTTAGGATCATATGGAAACTAGTTGTGGATAATGAACTGGGATCCTACACATATAGTGCATGACATCTCACAAGTTCCTGATGAACCTTGGGTTGACAATTAATGCACAAGTCTATCATTTTTCTCTTTATAGGATAATAAAATAGCTTTCTAGTTTGGCACCATTGTCCGGGATATGTCAAAGGCACATAAAGTAATTATTTTCACTTGTTTTAGGAAACACACATAGAAAGAGGAACAACAAATAGGAATTCAGAAATTCTTGACTACCGTCTTTGTGGAGTCTTGTACTCCATGTGATGCACATAAATTAGGTCATATAGTTGCCCGGATAGAATTATAAGATTCATTGATAATATTCTGAGGTGTAGTAAGAGCCACCCATGTACTAATTATTTTGCAGGAGCACCGATAAGAAGAACAGATTTATGAGTACAATTTAGATCTTCATATGATTCATTGCCCTAGAACGAGGCACTCCATGGTTTCCATGATGGTTATGTCATGTTCCCGTTCTATCCTACCATTCTCATTCCATTCCACCTCATCCTAACCCGATACTATCTCTAGGTGCATCATCTCCATACCTTCCCTCATTTTGACCTCCTACTCAATGTCGAATCTCCACTCAATATCCAACCACATCCATCTCCTTTTCTCCTTCCACTACATTTAAAAAAATCCTCCTTAAAGACATCATAATTTTTTCTCCACCATTACACTTACATCACTAAGATACGTATCTATTCTACTTATTTCCAAGTCTCTCTGAATGATCCACTCACTCCAATAATCTGTTATCAATCCCTCAAGGTGCTTTGTTATTTACAACTATTGGAAATGCAACAACATTCTAGCAAAATTCTAGTTCTCTTAGTTTATTGAGAGTGTGATTGCAAGGGATTTGTTTGATGGCCAACTTCTAGATGATTCACTTTATTCAAATATATTCTTGAAATTCAAGCACCGTTTCAATATCAAGATATCTCCATTGAGTCTGCTAAAGAAAGCATTGTATTGTAAATTACAAATGCTTACCAGATAATAAGTCTTGATATGAATCCTAATGATGCTGATGCTTTTGTTTTGATCATTAAGGAAAAGATTTGACATATGCCTTAGAAGTTGACCTAAAAGATAAGTTTTTGTAGCACACGGTGCATCTGTTACAATATATATAGTTTGGGCTTGCACTCTTTTCCTTTGAACTCAACTTAAGCCTTATATATATTGGTACAGTTGTTTTTCCATGTTAGTTTGACATCACTTCCAGCCATATCTTTGGGTCTCCATTTCTACAGTATTCTTCATTGTAGCTACCATGTTGACTCTTTTGAAGCTAAGAGGTTTATATTCCTGCCTTTTGAAGCTAATTTGATAATATAATACTTGAAAGAAATATTTCTTTTATCCATTTTAACTATCAATGCTTACTATAATTCCAACTAAATTAGACACCAAATAAATATAGATATAATTTAACCAAAATTAATATAGAGTGTTGTTCTCCATTACCTATAATCGTATTTTAATAATAAATGTGTTTTATTATCATATAAACTATAAATAAGTTAAAATATTCAAACTATAATTATCTAAACAATTAGATGTTTTTGAATATTTTAAGGACATATTTCAAGAAAATGTTGTAATTGACATAATGTATAATTCATAACTCTTCATTAAAAGTTAAAAAAAAATTACAAATACTAAACATTGTTACATTTTATCCAAATCTTTCATGAAAGATTACATATAATTGTTTGTAAGGTTATAGCTAAGAATATTTTTCTTGAATTTTTAAACCATTTTAGTTGGATAAAACTCATTATAATGTGTAATATGTTTATCTATTTAGTATTTTGTGATTGTATGGAAGGGTTGATTGAAAAGAAAAAATATTTAATCAAAGAACACCCTCTCCCTTTAATCCCAAGGTGTTACATATAAATAGTATACAATGAAAAATAAATTATTTCAACAAAGTGCATTCGTTCTAAAAAATTTGTCATTCAATATGTAAGTATTTACAATGAACTTGTTATGTCTAAATCTATTATTTCAAAACATATTCTAAAAACTAAATATTATATTTATTTTAACATATTTTTACTAAATTAATTAAGGAATTAATTGGAATTAAAAAGTATTTCATTAACATCAATGAAGAATATGAATATAAACTTTAGCAATCACAACAATTAGACATTATATGACAATCCCCGAGGGGCAATTCAGTTGGTTGGAACTTCCAGGACCAAGAGGGCACAATGTTGAGGTTGGGAGTTCAATTCTCTAGGTCCTTCGGGGTTAGGCATCGAACTAATGATGGCATGGGTGAGACACTTAGGGTGGGCCCCCTTGGCTTGGATCCGTGGACATAGCAAGCTTTAAGGCCATGAACCACATCGAAGAAAAAAAACAATTAAACATTATATGACATTTATAATTTAAATCATCAATACATCTCAAATTTTATTTTGAAAAAGAGAAATCATTATTTATGTTAATTATTAACATACACAATTAATTTTATAAAACATCATCAATATCAACATGATATATGGAAAAACATAATATACATGAATGCTAATATCAAAATTAATACATATGTTAGATATACATCTCAAATATGTCAAATATGCCAAGTCAAATTTAAATAAGTTATACAATCGAATTTAATTTAAAAATAGAGATAGAATTAATAATATAAATTATTAACATACACACAATATATTTTATAAATAAAGAAACATCAACATCAACATGACACACACACACAACCCAAATAAAATATAAACATAAGATATATATGTAAAACATACATCACAACAATTAAATATGTACAATATGTGATCAATAACTATTATAGTAAGCTAGTTGGTCCACCACCAAATCCAAAGGCATCCATACCTTTTCCAAATAAAAATGTACAATTGTTACACCTAAAATCTTTCCATCATCGGATTCAGTGTATACATCCCTGAAGTACCATTGGCTAATTCATTTACCTGGAAGGGACATCATTGTGCTTATGATAGGTTTTGAGAGGTCGTCACAAGATGCACTCATGCAACCTGCGACGTCGCACCTTGCTCCATTACAGGGTGCGATGAAGTCAGCTAAATGGAAAAAAATAGCTTCTTTGAGTTCATTCTCGAAGGTTGTTGACTTGGATCCATATCCATGACCTATTGGGGGAGCTGGCCTTCAGTTCCTAACCTCTTGGAAGGATCACCTATCTCTCTCCTATCATATCTCAACCTACCCTATCCATACCCTATCCACTTAGTCCTATATAAGTGAAGCTCTACCCCTCTCCAAAGGGGAGGAAGTCTATAGTGTCTACATGCTGGTGAAATCATCCTTGAGAGATCTCTACTCATCCATTGAGAGACTCAAACTTCCTTGGGAGGATATGGGAATTGGCTTGGATGGAGAAGGGTTGTAGCGATAAGCCTTGTTTGTAGTCTATTCTCTACTATGTATTTCCCGATTTACAGTAATACAAATGCTTTCCACCAATATTGTTTATGTGTGATGATATTGAGTAGTTTACTTGCTTAACTGTTTACTTAGATCTCTTATTGTATAGCTTCTCTTTACTCATTTGTGTGCTTCTTTGTGTATTGATAGGTCTTGCAGCTGAGATCTTACAACCGCAGGACGTGGAGCAACATTCAGGAGAAAGGATTGTGAAGTTAAAGGTAAGACATCTAGTACTTGATCCTTAAGTAGATCTAGGAAATCCATTTGTAGTCTGTCCTATTTGTTCTAGACTCACTTTGAGCTAGGGAGATCCGGCTCGCCCACTTGAGTGGATTGTCCATCAAACAAATCTGGCGACCATACTGGGGAAAAACATTGCTTTCTAGTTTTCATTTGAATGATTGTTTTCAGTTGATTGCTTGCCAAGCCTTTCCATTTGTCATTTGCCTCTTAAGTTGGTTTCACCATCAGATCTTCACTTTGAAGAATCTGATCTACTTCCTTTGGATCTGCATTCTCATTTCCAAACCTGTTTATTGCTCATTACTTGGAGATTTGGCTCATCTGTGAACTTAGATCTCGCTTGTCGCACCTGGTTAATGTATACAGAGCGACACTGTGTCATTCATGATCTCTGTTCTTTTTCTATTAGCCTATCATCGCAACCTTGCAATTGGTCTTTTGTGACACCGTCGCACTTCCCGCATTGGTAAAATGCGACGTAGCACTGTGTACAAGCACGGAGTGCGCCGATCTTCCATTTTTGCTATACAGGAACCCTTTCTCCATTTTCGTTTTTGAGTGTGGTTTGTATGCAGACTCCCTCTGCACTGTATGATCCAATCAGAGACCCTGTTTTATTTTTTTATTGAGTTGTTTAGTTTTTACTTGGAGTTGTTTTGGGTTCCATTATAGGATAAGTTTGAGATTTGGTAGTGGTGAACACTCTTGTATTCCCCACCTGCATCTTCTCACCCTTGCATTCCCTCCTCTCCCAGTCAGGTCCATTCAAGTGTATTGGATCAGTTTCCAGACCTCAGTTGCATTCATTTTATGAGCTTTGAGTGCTTTAGTGCTGCTTGTTACTGTTTGATTTTGAGTGTTTGTGTGTATCTTCAGTCCATTGAGTGCTCGCTTTCTCTTGATATTTCCTAAGTTGTTTGAGTACTGCAAGTAATCTTTTTAGTTCAAGTATGTGTGTTTAAAAAGCATAGTTGTTATCAAATTGTCATTTTGGTGCATCCATTGAAAGATCAAAAGTATTTCATTTTCCATCATTTTTCAAGATCATTTGTAGAATTGTACGGGCATTGGAATGTCTCATTTGTAGATCTTTTTGAAAAGTTGAAAGAAAACTGCATTATTTGCGTTTTTTCACGAACTATGAGTTGTTCATCTTCTTGAAAAGATTCAAATAGACATCAAGTTTTGCAAAAGTAGTTCCATGCTTGGAAAATTACATCATATCTTTTGATTTTTATGCTTTTGAACCATCATAGTGAAAGTGAAAAGCTTGCATATTTTTCTTAGAGATTCTCTCTTTTCATTACTTAGCATCATTTTCGTTTTGAAAAGACAAAAGAAAAAGAAAAAACATGCTTTGATTTGGCTTAGTAGTGTTGTGACTTTTTTTTTCATTTCGTTGAAAAGGAAAAGAATACTTCGTTATCATTCTTTGTAGATTTGGGATTGAGTTGCATTGCATTGCTTTGGTAAAATTGTTGGAAAGAAAAAGAAGATTTCTCCTTCCCATAGGTAGCATTCATCGAAAGAAAAACATACTTTTTGCATGTAGTTAGGGCCTGCATTATGTTTCCGATTATGTACTCACCTCATGCATTCACCTAACCGTCCAGATAAACTTAACGGTAGAACTACGGTAAAAATTTTAGTAACTTGTGTGTAAGTTAGATATGTGTTCCAACGTCGTTAAGCGTGGCAGCTGTCATTATTTTCCAGCACTGCATCCCAGGGGTATTGTAGTCTTCCACGTACTTATCGGTATATCGAGCTCCTTCACATACCCACCAAGTCATCTTGAGTACTTGGCGTATATCGAAGGGTGTAGCACGTACTCGATAGTATATCGGAAGGTCTCGTTCCGAACAGTTGTGCATTAGACAACACCACTATGGATTTGAGCTCCCACGTACCTTGCATATATCGGGAGACACCACTAGGATTCCTCAGACCAACTGAGTTAACCTTTTGTCCGTCTTGGCGGAGCAATACACCAAGAACAACACTTGGGGAGCTACTGCGCACGTACTGTCCAGGTAATCGAGTATGTAAGCAAGGGTACGGTCCCAATTCTCCTTGTCGTGTCATATTTTTGGACCCTACGGTATATCGCGAGTTGCGAAGCCTTGACAATCCTGTGAGGATCTAGAATTTGAATCCACTCTTATCACATAAGTTTGCTTGTGGCCTTAGTTTTTGTAGGGTTTTGTCTAGTCTTCTTTTCTTTTAGCTTGACTTAGGAGAAACTTTTGTTTTAGTCACTCTGGCTAACTTTCCTTGGAGAAGGTCCCGTAGAATCCAAAACTTGCCACCCGAATATCCCCTTAACCAGGAGGTGATTTTGAGGGTAAGGATGGATCCTCAAGCCAGGGTCGAGTCACAGGAAGTGGAAAACCCCACTTTAAATATTGGAGGACATTTGTTTCCTCATACTCCTCCAGATTCACCTTCCTCTCATCCCCCGCGGGATGAAGAAGCACAAGTCTCCACTTCACAAGACTTACCCCCCATTACACTGGGAGAGCCTGGATCATTGGAATGGATAAATCAACCCCAGGATGACCCCATAGCAGTTGTTGGTCCTTCAGCAGCTAATTGGACATCTTCTACCGCCCACCCAGTGGCCCATTTTTTCGTTGCGTCCCCACCTAGTTGGGCTAGTCCTAACGATCGCTTAGCACCTTACCATGAGCAATTGGCTTGTTTACGTGCTATGGGTGAGGAGTTTCGAAATCGAAACTTTCAAATAAGGTTCGACGATCGACCGATCCCAAGTCTCTCTTGGTATTTCGATTCACCGGAATCATCCATGCAACATGTGACTACTACTATAACTGGTCAACCATCCATTCCTGCACATGTATCTCCTAGACAAGAGACCAGTTCGGTACTTCCTACCACCCAATCTGTTGAACAACAACAATCCAACACACTTGTGACCACCACGGTTACATTACCTGCTCCTCCCCCACCCCAAACTTCGAGGGGAGGATACTCTTTACCCCCTACCTTTTTTACGGAGAACGTTAATCCAATGGTGAATAATCAACAACCAGTGTTGGGTCAATCTTTACTTAGTGGTCAGCAAGTTGTTGCTGGGGGAAACCCCCGTCTCTAAAATATAATACTGCAGCAGGAGTTCCCATTGGTCCTTCCATTGGAACTTCTACACCTCTTGGACCTTCCACTTCGGGACTGTCCCATGTTGGGGGGCCATCCAACGGAATTCAACCTCCATTGATTCAAGCATATCCAGGTCATTTTAAACCTGCACCAGGTCAACTTGATCTTAGAAACGCACTCTACAATGTACCATACCCCAATAATCCTTACACTCTTTGGGGACAACAAAATGTTTTACAACATGGACCCCCACTTACAGTCCCTCAAATCCCTCCACCCACATTTGGTCCACCCCACCTCCCGTTGGAGGCAGCGGGCCACCACATAACCCTAGAGGAGGAAGACCTCTACCTTCTGGCAATGGACCACCTCATTTCAGCCATCATGGTCCACCACCCCCTGGCGGTGGTGGCAGTGGCAGACCACCCCCTCCTCCTGGTGGTGGTGGTGGAGGACCATCCCACCCTAGAGGTGGTGGTGGAGGACCATCCTATCCTGGTGGAGGTGGAGGACCTTCTCATCCTGGTGGCGGTGATGGTGGACCACCACCCTACTATGGTGGAGGTGGTAGAGGGGGTTCTCACCCTTCTGGAAGCGGCGGTGGCCCACCACCCCCTCCTGGTGGAGGTGGTGGAGGCCCATCCTATTCCAGCAGCGGTGGCGGACCACCCCCTCCTCCCGGTGGAGGTGGTGAAGGACCATCCTATCCTGGAGGTGGCCCACCCCCTCCCGACGGCGGAGGCGGGCCACCACCTTATGGTAATGGGCCAACCTATTATGGTAATGGACCACCTCACTATGGAAGCAGACCTCCATTTGGTCTGGGCAGCACATACCCCTATGGCCAGTTTCCTCCTAGTACACCTTATGGACAGTCGACACAAGGGCCCTTTGGTCCTTACATGCCTTATCTGTACTATCAGTACTCGTAGCCTAATCTGCAGCTACCCTTTTTGGCTACTTTGGACCTACCCAAACTGTCTTGTTTAACTAATGACCCCATCTACCACGAAACTAATTGGCCTCCTATTCCGGTGAAACTTCCGTCAGATATCCCGAAATTTGATGGTAAGCCTAGTGAGGATCCTAAAATTCAAGTGATGACATACCACTTATGGTGTTCATCCAACTCCCTAATGGACGACTCAATCCATCTTCGATTGTTTCAAAGGACTATTACCAGTTCGGCTGCCAAGTGGTATATTGAACTACCACTCCATTCTTTTCCCGAATTTGGTTCTCTTGCTATGAAAATTTTGACTCATTTCCAGCTACCTATATTGTACGAGACTGGTACAAATCTTTTAACCTCACTCTGTCAGAATACTGCCACTCACATTTCAGATCATATCCATGAATGGCGAAGGAGATGACATCTCATTAAAGCTCCTATTCTAGATCAACTCCTAGCATATTGGTTTACAAAGTCTCTGCAACCCACCATAGCACGAGATGTTTCCATGGGAGGTGTTGTCACTGAAGAACAGGCCATCGCACGTGCCCACTTACTAGACTTAGTTTATGCTCAGTCTGGCACATTGTTATATATCCTACCTGATGCACCCCGCAACACTTACGACCTACTACGAACATAAAATAAGATAATAATTAAATAATTAATAATTAGGTTAACTAAAGTTAGGTTATGAAATGAGGCGTCTCCTCAACATCAAATGCCCGAACCATATTTAAGGCAGGGCCATTATTGTAACATATCATCTTTTATCCTATCATCTAATATATTATTCCTATTTATCATTCAATATGAGAGTCGGATTCGACTATTAACAAGCCAACCATATATGGTTGCTGCATTTGGTATCAGAGCCTCTCGACCCTCCTGATTCTGGCTACTGGCCACACTCCATCAGAGTTTCTCTGGATAAAGGTTTTTGACCCGATAAAAAGGCTTCTATCCACCAAGTCATCACTCCCTTAACTCCTTCCGCTCCACACTCTTCCATTCATGACGCCTCATTTTTCCTCTGCACACTCCTTTCCCATGTGCACTCCACTTCACCCATCACTCACAATCATCGCTCACTTCTCATGCTTCCACTCATGTTTATTTTCCCCTCATTCCCCACATTGGTGCGCACCCTCCAACCCACGCATCTTCGCATTTCTCCTCCTCCATCACATTGTCCCCTCTTCAGCTCCTCTAACCCTTATAACCCTTTCACCTACTCACTCCACTATCCCCTGACCCTCCTTCTGCCTGGCTGCTCCATGCCAGCTCCCACACACTCCACCCTTGCCACCTCGCGCCACCTCCCACCGAGCTACCTCCCACCTGATCCCTCCACATTGCTCCTCCCCATGCCTCATCTGTCTCACCCCCACCCTCCTCCCCCCACCATCCTCTCACCTCTGTTCGCGCATCCCTGCGCCTATTCCTGCACCCGTGCCACCCACCCTGCTACCTGCACCACCGCTCCCCTCCAACTACATCATCTTACTCCCCCGTATGCCCCTGTCCACCACCACCACACCTCCCCGCCAACACCACCATCATCCGTTCCTGCCCCGTCGACCTCCAGCTGCCACCCACCACCGTCGAGCCACTCCACCAATGCGTTTGCTCGCCACTCCCATCGTTGCTTCCATTGTTACCCACGTACTCTTACCTCTTGCCTCCTCTCCGCAGCAAACCATTCATCCTCCACTGCCATCTGCACTATTTGTCATTCCCTTGGCCATATTCTAACCTCACATCCTCACGATCTCTCTCTCCCTGCCCTCATCGCCATCCATCGTTTCCATCTCGCTTTGCTATCCAAACATTCACATTATCTCAATCATCCACCGTCATCAACCTTCATCTCCACTAATCCATATTGATGCCATTACTTAGGCTTTTAAAACCCAAATTTTATTTCATCCAAACAGAAAAATTCAATAATAATGTTATTATTAGAAATAATAATTTTTATTATAAATTAAAAAAAAAAATTATTATTATTTAAAAATAATAATAATAATAATTTTAAAATCCCTACCTTATACATTGACTTGGAAAATTTTAATAATAATAATTTATTATTATTATATCAAAATCAAAAGTCAAAGAAGATTTTAAAAAAAGAACCATATTGGAGGTTATTACACCTTTTTGGTATCTACCTATTGTTGAAGAAAAGAAGACGAAGTTAGAGACCAATTATCATCGAAGAAATCGAAGACCAATTAGCACCAAAGTAGTCAAAGGAAGACAAACTCAACAAACAAACAAAAAAGTCAGAGACCATCTATAGTCCAGAACAAGCATCTAACGTTGAAGAAGTCAGAAACCATGGAATCCGGTCTGCGATTACAAATAGAGAAATTAGAAGCCCAGTTAAAGCGCTATCGAAAAGACAATGAAGAATTGCACGACATAAAAAATAGTTCAGAAATAAGAATTGAATTACAAGAAAGGTGCAATGAAATAAAAATCTTTGACCAGGAAAGGCATTTAGAAAAATTGTATGTGCAAATTGATGAATTAAAAGCCGAAAATGAATTCAATCAGAGGTTAGGAAATCAAGATATAAAGAAGGAAATAAATAATTACGAAGCAGAAATAATACGTTTGAACAAACTCGTTAGCGACAAAGATGAAGAACTGACGCATATACGACATAAATTAAAAATTCAAGAATCATAGGTTGGCCAATGTTGACAATAGATTAAAGTTCTTCAACAATAAAATGATGACTCTAAAAAGACACATAAGTCAGAGATCGCAAAGAGTAATAAAGCATTATCCAACAATGCCGAAGAAATTTTCAAACTAAGAAATCATAACAAGATATGAGTCACAAAAATTAAGAAGTTGAAAAATTGCCGGAAGATAGAACAATCTATGGACGACATTGAAGAGAAGCTTCTAGAGAAGCAAGAAGAAATTAGTTGCATCAGAAGTCATAATGAAGATCTTAAGGAACAACTTAAGAAGTATGAAAATGACAGAAAATCGCAAGTAGAAGTGATTAAGAAGCTTCAAAATGATAACATGCAGTTAGAAAACAAGTTGGAAAAAATACAGAATGAAACCTTAAAACCTCAAGGAACGAAAATACAACTTCCAACTCAGATCAATGCTCAAAAGACGACACTCGTAAAAGAAAATGACATTGTGAAAATTCCCTATCGACACCCCAACCATAAAAACCGATATTCTGAAAAGTGGGAAATGTCGAAAGACGATGGTACTAATGTGATCAAAGCTCTTGACGATAGATCAGTGGGGAATCCCAACAGTCAACAACAAATCAATTTGGGATGGATTGACCCATCCACATATCGGAAGTTATGCTCTACACTTAGCAGTTCGTATCGACATGTTTCGTCAGCCATGACATCGCAAAGAACAATGCGAAAAAATTATAAGGCTTCGAGGACAAATCCTTTCTAAGAGAGTGGCGATGCTACGAACATAAAATAAGATAATAATTAAATAATTAATAATTAGGTTAACTAAAGTTAGGTTATGAAATGAGGCATCTCCTCAACATCAAATTCTCGAGCCATATTTAAGGCAGGGCCATCATTGTAACATATCATCTTTTATCCTATAATCTAATATATCATTCCTATTTATCATTCAATATGAGAGTCGGATTCTACTATTAACAAGCCAACCGGATACGGTTGCTGCACAACCCCACGAAACCACCAAAGGGACCCCAAAATGATGGCATCATTAGATCCCTTACCACCCAGCCTTCCTCTCAAACTGTTGGTTCGTTGAACCCCTAGGGTTCTTCCCCATCACCAACACAGGTTAGTCACGGCACCACCAATTCATCCACTCCTACTGTCACCGAAGAAGTGAATTCTGTTTCAATAGCTTCACCTCAAAATTCTGGTGGTAAGAAGAAGAATAAGGGGAAACCTAAGAAATCTTCCACCTAGTAGGAACAAAAGAGCACCCCTAATGATACCAAACAGAAAATGAAGTTAAAGTATCCTTGTCTACTGTGTGGTGATGACCACTTTTCTAAGGAATGCCCCCATAGAGACGAAGTTCAAAATTTTCTTAAGGGAAAACCCACACCTGCAGTTCTCAATGATCCCTTCCCTACTCAAAATCAGCATATGATATCTCACACTTCTTCTTCCCAAGGAGAAGCATCCAACACCGCACATGTTCTCATGGTGCGTAATAAGACCATCAACTTGAACACCCGTTCTTGTTTGTATGACTCTATTCCAGATAAGGAACCTGTTGGAAGTAATACTGAAAAAGCTTCCACTTCGATGCCCGACGTCACTGTACCGGCTGCGCCTCTCACCATAGAGAAGCCTTCTCTCGAGTCAGTATTGCGTCCGCCCAAGAGCATGATTAGAAAATTAGTTTTCAATCCCAATGCTCGGGCTGCTCAAAACTACAACATTGTAGAGGACCTAACACAAGCCCCTTGTGCCATGTCGATGCTAGAGGTTTTGCAAAACTGTCCAAATCAGCAAAAACCTCTCCTCACTGCTATCGGTGCCGTAGACCCAAATTCATTGAATAGCATTATGTTCCGGCTAGAGTATTTCAAACCGAGGCTCTCCCATCAGCTGGCATTTCAAGTTGCCACAAACATTGCTTGGAAGATAATCCATCATACTGTTTTAGACAAAGGAGCCTCTACGTCAATCATGTCGATCGCCTGTTGGAGAGCCATTGGTTCTCCCGAGTTGAACCGTTCACCCACCACTTTGAGAGCCTTTGACGGACATGGCTTTCAACCTCATGGGCTGTTATAAGCTTTAACTGTCGAGCTGGGGGGAAAGATCACAACCCTTAACGTGGAAGTAGTCGTTGCCGCATTGGATTATAACATTATGCTTGGTTGTAATTGGTTTTATGCCATGACTGCGGTCGCATCATCAGTCTTTTACATAGTACAATTCCCCCATCAAGGCCAAATTGTCACAGTTGACCAATTGGATTTCTGTACACCTGACACCGCTACTCACCTAGGTGATAACGTTCCATCAATTGGACAATATTTGCAAAAGTATGAGAGCATGGGGGTTGGCCTCCTTAAGGAATCATCCCTTATGGGAGTCTTTCCTACTTCAGATCCCCAAAACCATGTTTCCACGGTGAACATGATCTGCTCGCAGATCTCGTCCATTACCAACTCCACTGATTCATGGCTTGTACTTGATGAAGCCACCACACATCTGATTGGAGACATTATGCCTATGTCACCTGCCAAACTCATATACGAGGCTATCTAGTCAGCTCTGGAGGACCACTTAGCTGTGACCTCCACCTCTTGTTCTTCACAGCGGACATCATCTGATCCCCACCTACGGACTTTTCATTCTGACGATTCCATCATGGAAATCATGAGCACAGATGATCCTCCATGGGAAGACCCGCATCATTGCTCGTCTTTCCTTCCCATATTGGATATGATGGAGAATAGCATTCGCACCATCTTTACACCGAATGTCCACTCAGGCTCTCAGTCTTTGATATTCACATGTCAAACTTTTCTGAAGGCAACCTAGCCAACATTGAGCCTACCACTTCCATTGAAATTTCGGTTAAAGCTGGTGTAGTGGAACACATTCAGTCAGGCCAAAAGTGCTCCCCTAAAGAATTCATCACTTTTACGGCCTTATTCAAGCGATTCCAAGATGTATTCACTTGGACCTACGAGGAGATGCCTGGGATAGACCCCACCATTGTTTTGCACGAGATCAAAACCTATCCCAACATCAAACTTGTCCACCAAAAGTTGAGACCGGTACACCGCCGGAAGACTACAGCAATCAAGGCAGAGATTGAGAAACTCTTTAAGGCCGACTTCATTTACCCTGTCCCATTGACAAAGTGGGTCTCAAACATTGTCCCTGTTAAAAAAGCAGGGTACCATTCATTTTTGTGTCGATTACCGAGATCTCATCAAAGCTTGTCCCAAGGACAACTACCCGACTCCCTTTATTGATTAGATTATGGACAATTATGTCGGAAGCGTTATCGTTTCATTCATGGATGGATTTTCTGGATACAACCAGATCAAGATCCACCTAGCCGACCAACACAAGACTGCTTTCATCTACCCTTGGGGAACGTTTTCATATCGCAAACTTCCATTTGGTCTTAAAAATGCTGGTGCTACATTCCAGCAGGCCATGTCGTATGCTTTCCACGATGTAAAGGAATTTGTGGAACCTTACTTGGACGATCTCCCTGCCCATTCAAAGTAGCATGAGTTCCACATTGATCATCTGACGGTCGTTTTCCTTAGATACATGCAGTACAATATCCGTCTGAATCCTTGTAAGTGTATTTTCTGTGTCGAGTCAAGATGCCTCCTAGGGTTTATCGTCTCGAATGATGGGATCTGCATTGATCCCTCAAAGGTGGAAGCCATTGTCGCTCTTCCACCTCCAACCAACATTATAGAACTTCAGAGTCTGCAAGGATGAGCAACTTATCTACAATACTTCGTTTGTAATTTCACGCAAAAGACACAGGGTTACATGAGATTGATGAAGAAAGACATCCCGTGCATTTGGGATGACCAAGCTCAACAATCTTTTGACAGTTTTAAGCATGCCATCACGCATGCCCATGCTCCAATCGCTGAATTACTATCGAGATTATATTCTATATTTCGCTGCTTCCGACACCACTATCACCATGGTTTTGGTTCAGGAAGATCTAAACACCCAGGAACATGTGATATATTATGCCAGCAAAGGTCTCATTGACACTGAAACCTGATATTCACATGTTGAGAAGCTCGCTCTCGCAGCTGTCATAGCCATGCAAAAGTTCCGACATTACATTTTTCTCCGCACCACCACCATCATTGCTAATTCGAACCCCATGTACCATGTTCTAACAAGTCAGGTGCTTGGGGGGAAGTATTCACGCTAAATCGTGATATTGCAAGAATTTCATCTTCTTTTCGAAAAGGACAAGTCTAAAAATTCCTTGGTGTTTTCCGAGCTTATCTGCGACCTCCCTCGTATTGATGAAGATTCTGAGCCTAATGACTCCTTTCCAGATGAGTCATTGTTTCTTATCAGTATGTCTGATCCATGATATGGAGATATCACATTGTATCTTCAAACCCAATGTTTTAGCCCGCAATTATCTTGTGACGACCGTCGCCGCATACGCCACCATGCAAAGTATTACCTAATCATCAGTGATACCTTGTACTGCCGTGGCGTCGATTCCATTCTCTGATGTTGTCTAACTCATGATGAGGCTGAACACGTGTTAAATGACTATCACGCTAGGGCGTGTGGCAGTCACCTCTCTGGGATGGCTACAGCCTAGAAGATTTTGCGTGCGGGATATTATTGGCCTACTATCTTCAAAGATTCTATTGAGGCTGTCAAAAAATGTCCTCGATGTTAACATTTCCATATGAAAAAGCGCACCCACCCTGCTTCGTTACACCCAGTTATTGTTGTTGGCCCCTTCGCAAAATGGGGCATAGATTTCATGCATTGTAAGCCTACCTGAACCGGGGGCCATAGTTACGTCATTGTAGCTGTAGACTACTTTACAAAGTGGGTCGAGGCAATGCCTACATACGTGAATGACGACAAGACCACCACACTCTTCATGTTCAATCATGTAATAGCGCGGTTTGGAGTTCCTCAAGCAATAGTTACAGACCATGGTTCCCACTTCATGAACCATATGGTCGGCGAGTTGAGTGATAGATTGGGTTTTCTCCATGAGAACGCAACACCGTACTACCCGCAATCAAATGGACAGGTCAAGGCCATCAACAAGGTCTTGAAAACTATAGTCCAACAAATGGTAGGTACGCATAAGTCCAACTGGCATAATATGCTCTTCTCCGCACTTTGGGCTTATAGGACTTCCGTTAAAACCACCACTGGATCTACTCCTTTCCAACTAGTGTATGGATTGGAGGTGGTCCTCCCTATAGAGTGTGAGATTCCATCTCTCAAGCTCGCCATCGAACTTCTCCCAAACACTAATTTCAAGGAAGAACGTTTCCTCTACCTAGCTAAGCTCGACAAAACTCGACGAGATGCTATAAGTTGGTAGAACCTCGCACCTAGAGTGAAGGAGATTTGGTCCTCACATACGACCAGGAACATGATAAGCTGGGGGTAGGAAAGTTTGAGTCCATGTGGCATGGACCTTACATAGTGAAACGCGTCCTAGAGAAGGGAGCTTATGAGGTTGAATACTATGACTGGATATCTTTGGGTGAACCCCGCAATGGGCTTTACCTGAAGAGGTATTATGCCTGAGTCTTTCACGCATGAGTACTTTTGTATATACTATACATGGCGTGCGTGTGTGTTTTTTGTGTGGTGTGAAGCTTTGATTTCTTGTGTGTTTAGGTCTTGTTTCGTTTCTTATGCCATGTTATGTCTGCGTGTGTAGATGGAAACTTGTTTCGGATTCGTGGACGGCGCCATTCGGCATACCCGCAACCTTGCTTCTGCAGCCTAGGTTCTCTATTCACCTACTGGTGAGCTTATCAGCTCAGGGGGGATGTGTCTAGGTATCATGACCAACAATGCTGTCGAATATCAAGCAATCATTGGAACCCTAACTAATGCTTTTTCTTTGGGCATGGACCACGTTGTTATCCACCTGGATTCTCAACTGGTGGTCTCTCATCTCAACCGAGTTTACGCATCCACGATCCCACCTTACTCCATCTCTATCGACGAGTCGATATTCTTGAAAGGTCCTTTGAATCCATTCAGTACCTGCACATTCCATGAGACGTTAACACAGTTTTCGACTCCATGGCCAACTTCATTTTAGATTGGTACATTGCACACACATAAGCATATTCATGAATTGTTAAAAGTAGACATAGCATGTAAATATTTCATTTTTCATAAGCAAACACATAAACAAGACCACATCATTCATTCATTTGAAACACATCATGTATAAATCTCCAAAATGTCTGTATATATATATATAATCTCAAAAAGTAGCGCTGGTACAAAAGTCTGAAGCACGATGGCTTTCAGTGAGTCTCTACAAAATCTGAAGCCTCGTAGCTTTTAGTAAGTACAAAATCTGAGGCCTCTAAGCTCTCAGTATACACACAGTAACAACATAAGGCCTATCGCCTAGCCTATACAGCCCTAGTTGGTCCAACAGCTCTACCCTGTTGAGTGTGGAAATAGTCAACTGCTCTCGCAACCCTGCGAAGCAGCGCGTTAAAGTGCATAGTAGCTCCAACTATGTACACCTGCATGGGTTGCGGCACCTCATCTACCGTCGTCTTGGGAACGTCTAGTGTCAACCCACTTAGGTTGGCATAGACTCCATCCATCTCTACAATGGCAGCGTGCACTGCTGGACCCACGACTGCTCCCTCTCCTCTCTCTCTCCTGGAAAGAAGAGAGACTCCCACTAGTCATACAAGTCCCATATCTACACACACATGTTGTCAGCACTATAACAAAAAAATCATAAATGCACAAAAATTTAAAAAGTACAAGGGTTATTTGTTCTTACCAAGGTCTCCCCATGCTGCTCCTTCTAGAAATGGCAAGTCTAGGTCGTCTCTAAAGTCTGTACCACTGTACAGGAATTCCTATACCATCAGTAACTGGCCCTCGAGCCAAGTGAAGAACTCAGGACCATATCCTATAATGGGGCCCCCACCATGTCGGGCCATCACGTCGGTCCACCTAGCCATGTGAGGATCTCTAGGATCCATATCCTCCAATGGTACCTAAGGATGCAAAAGGGGAACCCATTCCAATAAGAACGAGATCACTATTGAACCATAGCCAAACTTTTTGAGCTCTCCTCACCGACACTTGGTTAGCTGAGCTCGCATGTTTGCGAGGAGTCCCTTGCACCAGTTAAAGATCTTCGAAGACATGTAGTCCTCCGCATATAGCATCTGAGATCTGGTGATTAGGTGAGGAGCTTGGCTCCCTAACATCCTCGTAATGGTGAAAATTACGGCGCGCAATGGACGCCCCCTCACTTATTTAATGGGGATATTCCCACTTGTTATGTGGAATTCTGCCCTACGGATAAGTCACAATTCCCTTAGGCTAAAGTAGACCTTAACTAACTCTAGGCTAAGAACAGACAAAACAAATGCAACCTTGAATCCCTAGATCTAACAAACATCTCAGAATTAAAATGCTGAAGAGAATAGAAGGAGTTTGACTGACCTTATGTCCAAACGCTTGCCTTTGATATTTGCTCCAAGCTCCAAGTCCTCACAAGTAAACCTGTTAACAATGGAACCAAAACACAAGCATGTACTATTCTCTAGCAATCTGAAAACATGAGTTAGAATCTAAATCTATGAGAGATACAAATCATATCATTAAAACAAGATTAACACAAATGATTTGGGAAAACAAGACAAGTTATTCCATTACAACTTGAAGATTACTTACAAAGGGTGCTTGATGTCCAAGCCAATCCTCCAACTCCAAGTGTCTTCTCCTCTAGCTATCTCCACAATGCTGCAAGACCATAAGTTTGGTGCTCTCAAGAATCCTCCTCCTTTCCAATGGCATGCCTCTCTTTTATAGTGAATGGTGAGGTTAACCAACAAGAGAGATGAGTGGATCTAAGGAGGGATAAGTGGATCAGGGTTTCTAATCGAAGGAGATGAGTTGGGATCGAATCAAGGAACCCAATCTTCCATTATCTTCGAAAATCCAAGATCCCACAAGACAAGGGCAAAAAACTATTAAAAGGGTGCCGCGCTTTGCAAAGTCTGCAGAACGCGGCACTGCCGCGCTTTGAGGAAAAAGTAGCACGCGGCAGTGTCTAGTGCCGCGTTTTGGGAACATAGCAAGGCGCGGTAGTGTGCAAAAATAAAGTCCAAGGTGGGTCAAAACTTGCCAGGGTGGATTTACCTTCAAGGTTGACTCATCATCTGTCTCTTCTGGATGGTTCAAAACAGTAGGGAAAGTGTCGTCAACTTGTTTTGTGATGGGGATGCGACACCGTGAAATATAGAGGTATAACAGATGCCCCCTAAAGTGTGAGGTCAGAAGGGACTGATGGCCGAAAGACTTTACGAATAAAATGTGCAGAGATAGCATCGAGGAGAGCAACACGGAGCTGAAATAGAAACAAAGTGTTAGATATACCACCGAGGCGGGCATTCCCATGCTCGGAAACAAATGACTCAAAGCATGGCTGCCGACCAATACATTGCAGATCCATGAGTACTGAGATAATGTAAACTGTGGACAGATCATGGCTACTATGAACAATCGTAAATCCATGAGACAATAACGACACAGCCACGACCAATACAATAAGTGGATCTGTGTGACAATACAAGAGACATCTCCATCGCAGCCTGGACGCAGTCAAGATACAGTGATGCACCCAGGGTCTTCTACCCGATCGCATAAAGATACGAATCTAACCATGTGATTACAATGTGTTGGAGTCGAACATGGAAGAAACCATTTGATTACCGGTCAATGATGTGGACCGTTAACAAATGCGAGGGAGATCACCAATAATGACAATGATTCCCAAGGTATCAATAGTACATCTCAACGAAATGCGAATGAATGAGTTGATGTCGAGCATCCGAGAGATTGCTTGATCAGAGGTCAATGAGGTGAACCTACTGTCAAACACGAGGAAACCTGCCATTGAGGCATGCATGTACCAAGGTACTAATGGTTGATTTCTAAGTCTAATTCCTGGATAGTGATTTGGTGTCGACAGGAATAGACTCGTCGAAGGTGGGCCATGATGATTCCCACATCATCGACACGAAATCGGCACATATGATAGGATGATGAAGTAATGGAATATGTACTGACACAGCGGAGGCCTGACACAATGAATGAATCGATACAATGCAACCCTTTGAACATATAACGGCATGTAACAAGACTTGGCAGCAGGGATTATTGATGAATAGAGGATAGACACCGGATGAGTGGACTCGTGGCCAAGGAGACGACCCATGATGATGACTATGACTCAATGAAAGACGGATACCCAAATATAGACAAGAGATGGACACATGCCATGTTCAAAGGTAATGACTGACAAGCTGCCATAGATAAACTTGACTTGTTCCCCCATATTTCCCCGACATGATGGACGAGTACCTCTTTCTTGTTTTACGAGCTTGAAGAGGATAACAGATGCTTGGTGTAGCTCATCTTGTGGATGAGTCCAATCTCACATGTTTTACGAACCTGAGAAAGGAGGGGTTCGTCCCAAAGTGGGTCCTTCGATTTTAATATTTTAACGAGTCCAAGGAAGGAAAACTCGGCAGTTTTTCATATTTAGAGAGCCTAAAAAACTTAAAGGAAGCTCCATAATGTACTTTTTCGTAAAATTTAGTCTCTCGATCCCGAAAAAGTGTAAAACGATTCCCGAGAGAACTCTCCCAGCCGATATTGACTGAGGTATACCTTTCTCGTAAATAGTCTAGACGGGCCGAAAAAGGGGTAACCTATCACCGAATAGACGACCTTTCAAATACTTTTACAAGTGTGAAAGAGTCAAGATCACTTGGCAATCTTTTCAATTTTAAGGAGTCTGAAAAGAGCTTAACTATGGACTCCTATGGTCTTTTTCGTAAATTTTAAATTATTCTGGTCCGAAAAAAGAATAAAATACAACCAAGATAATACTTTCCTCATCGTTTAACGAGCATGAGTAAAGCTGACCGTACTCGACACCGTTTACTTGCGCTTGACAAGCACGACACAGGTGTGAAAGCGCTTGGAATCTTTTTCAAGTTTTAAATCCGGAGCACGAAAAAGATAAAGTGGGCTCAATATGAAGGTCAAACTACGAACAAATACCAGTATGAATGCATCCCATTTCTACCGCAGATCCTGTCAATGAATGCTCAAAAATCGAGCATTAGTAATATGAATAAGGGTTTATTAATTTGAAAATAGTAATTAATTAATTAAAAAATGTGAAAAAGTGCTATATAAAGCATGGTAAAAATAGAAATTACTATTCATTTGTGATTTTTACCCAAAGGAGACATTTTTACCCATTTTGGAGCAAAATTTCAAGGATCGATACCGAGAGTTCTGGGACACCATTTCGACCGCCGTCTGTGCCAGGTAAGAGTGCTTGAACCCCTCTTTCATTTCATGTAAGAAATTTTTACTTTCACCAGGGGAAAATCAATTTTTTGGGAAGCCCTTTTGGGCAAAAATCGCCTGCCGTACTGCCGCGCGGGGACCCTATCGAGGAACGCGGCACTGTTGAACAGTGCTGCGCTGTAACCTCAAAATGAGGCGCGGCACTGTGAACTGCCGCGCGGCAGGGTGCCCTCCAAGCGCGGCACGTGCGAAAATTGAGTTCAAAAAATCAATTTTTCCTCAAATTTTTGCTAGAAGCAAGTTGTTAAATAGTCACTAATTACTTTGTTTGCCTTTTTGCATGGATTTGCAACTTGTTTGAGGCAAAATGGTGAGTTGGAAAGAGAGGGAGCATGAAACGGACGATTTTAGGGCCGAAAATGACTTACCAACCGTGACCGCATTGCGAGAATGCGGTTTGCTAAAGTTTTTCAAGACTAAAGGGATCCGCCAACAACCTAAGCTCCTTACTCACCTTATTCAATTGTGGGACCCTGATATCGAAGCTTTCCGAGTGGGAGAGCACGTGCTTGAAATCCAACTTGAAGACATCTACTTTCTCACGGGCCTCTCGAAAAGAGGGGCCCGGCCGAATCTTACCGGGTACAGTGCTTCAGACTCAAGCACGGATGATTTGATTGCTCGATATTGTCAGGCGGGTTCGAGTAAGAAGAGTGGGAAAGTGGCCATAAAAGAGGTCACAAATCTTCCTTTCAAAACTTTGCTATTCACTATTACACGTGCAGCAGGAAGCGTGAGTCCACATCAGGCAACCCGCACGCAGGTAAATCTCGCAGCAGACTGCATGGGAGGAATAGTCTTCAACTGGTGTGATGCAGTGTTGTCCCACATGAAGGAACAGGTGCACAAATGTAGAACTGGGAAAAATACCCAGTTTGGCTATGGGAGTATCTTGGTCACTTTCTTCCTAGCAAGGGTGCCATTACTGCGTCCACAGATATCTATGCATCCTCGTCCACCTACTGAGCCATGGATGGCTCGATGGAGCGACTACGCCGGGCGCCTTGGAGGACCTCAGCGGCTAGCCTTTGGAGAGGACTTTTTCTCTTGGCTAGAGGAGCAGATAGTCATGATCGACGACTATCCCTATTCAGGGGTAGATTTCCGTGAGGATATCGACTTGGCTTTGCCAGAAGATGATGACTGGGACAACTCTGGTATGACCTTCATGGATATGTATTTTTCTTTTTGAATATTTAATTTTTTAATGCTTTTTTAGAATGTGTAAAAGACGCCTAATGTATATTCGCATGCATGTTGCAGACCGTGGACCACAGAGGCTAGCCGGATACTCTCCACTACGTCGTGGTGGTGTCGATCGTCCAGTTGATCCTGTCGAAGAAGAAGATGAAGACGAGGCAGGGGGTGTCCGGGACATTGAGAGGAACCTGCAGGGATTGACCCATGGCATCCCTGCTATGCGGATGGATGATGTCCCCTACCACCTCCAGCGGCATACTGTGGGTGTACCTGGACGTATTAGTCGACTTCTTCGCAAGGTGGTTCGAGCTGTGATGTGTTACCACCGTCAGCAGGAGGAGTCCGATGAGGGACACGATAGGTCCCCTAGATCTCCATAGATGGTCTTTTGGTCTTTTTTGCGGCATGTACACGATATGTAGGCTTTGAGGGCCAATTTTTGTATATGGGATTTAATCCCCAATTTTGTCTTTGACACAAACTTTATGTATTTTGGAAAAAACACTTTTATATACAGTGATATGGACCTATTTATGACCTAAATATTTACAATGACTTGTGCATTTTATTTTTTATGATGTGTTTATGTATGGGCAAGATGCCAGTCCAAAATGTAATTAGCCAATGAATCGGCAATACAATTGAATTCTCTCGGTATGTGTTGATATGTGATAAAATCAAATGACCGTTCCAAGAGGCGTACTCTTCGGAATAAACGAAGTAATGTAGGATCGCGAACTGTGTAAACACGGTTTAGATGTGAAACCACGAGTTGGGAGTCTAAAAAGACCGATAAGGAGTCAATCCCGAGTGAGGCAACCTCTGTTAAGAGACCAATGACTGCATGGTACTCTGCGATATTGTTGGTTGCGGGACCTAAACAAATGGCTCCTGAATAAATCAACTCGCCAGTGGGGGAATAGATCACCCATGCTGCGGAAGCGAGATTCCGGGTATGTCGGCTTGCACCGTCAGCGAATCCAAAGTAGGTAGACATCTGCGCAAAAAGGCACGAGTCAAAGTAAGAGTAGATACATAAGATCCACGCGCACACTAAAAATAAAGCAAAAAGCAAACTAAGTACATTATGTACAAGAAGTAACCCACGTGGGGTAACCTCACGCGTAGAAACGCTTGAGGTATAGCCCGTTGCGGGGCCGTGCCAATGGCGTACCATCACAGTCGACTAGTTCATAGGCTCCTTTTTCTAAGACACGTTTTATGATGAAGGGGCCGTACCACATAGATTCAAGCTTACCTTTACCAAGCTTATCATGCATCTGGTCATATGTAAGTACAAGGTCACCCTCATTGAAGATCCGAGGTTGAACGGATTTGTCGTATTGAGATTTGACGCGTTTTTTGTGAGCTTCATTAGCCAAAGCGGCGTCGCGGCGGGTTTCATCTAGCTTAGCTAGGTATAGAAACCGTTCTTCTTCGGAAGTAGTGTGTGGGAGTAGCTCTATGGCTATCTTGAGTGATGGAATTTCACATTCAATCGGGAGAATGGCTTCTAGGCCGTACACTAATTGAAATGGTGTAAACCCAGTAGCACTTTTCACTGAGGTTCGGTATGCCCACAGTGCTGAGAACAGAGCTGAGTGCCAATTGGATTTTTGGGTACCCACAATGCGCTGAATCATTCGTTTCAGGACCTTATTGATGGCTTCAACTTGGCCATTAGCTTGTGGGTAATACGGGGTTGAGTTTTCGTGGCGAAAACCCAGTTTGGCACTTAGTTCTTCGATCATATGATTCCTAAAATGGGAACCATGATCGGTCACAATAGACTGTGGGACACCGAATCTAGCTATGATATGATTGAATATGAACTGCGCTGCTGTTTTGCCGTCTTCAACATACGTAGGCATCGCTTCAGCCCATTTTGTAAAATAGTCCACAGCTACTATGACATAGCTATGCCCCCCGGCTGAAGTGGGCTTACAGTCCATAAAATCAATGCCCCATTTGGAGAAGGGGCCGACGGCAATGACAGGATGGAGTGGAGCAGGATGCGAGCGTGCTTTGCTATGAAAGAATTGACATGGCGGACACTTCTTGACTGTTTCAATGCAGTCTTTGAAAATCGAGGGCCAGAAGTATCCTGCTCGCAGTATTTTCTGGGCCGTAGCCATCCCAGAGAGATGACCACCACATGCTCCAGCGTGGCAGTCATTGAGAACGCGTTCCGCCTCATCTAAGGTCAAACAGCGTCGAAGGACAGTGTCGACACCACGTCGATACAAAGTATCGTTCACTATAAGGTAGTATTTTGTGTGATGTCTGATACATCGTCGTTCATCGCGGTTGAGGTCGGGACGGAAGCGTTGGGTTTGGAGATATAAGAGAATATCCCCATACCACGGATCAGACGTGCTAATGAGGAACAATGATTCGTCGGGAAGAGAATCAATGGGCTCGGATTGCTCAGTAGCACGGGGCAAGTGACAAATTAACTCAGCGAAGACCAGAGATTTCTTAGACTTGGCTTTGACAAATTCCAAGTCAAACTCTTGAAGGATGACAATCCAACGGGAGTACTTGCCCCCAAGCACTTGTCGTGTGAGGATATAGTACATCGGATTGAAATCAGCGATGACGGTGGTCCGACGGAGTAAGATGTAGTGACGGAATCTCTGGACAGCAAACACTGTTGCCAGAGCCAGCTTTTCAACATGTGAGTAGCGAGTTTCAGAGTCGAGAAGACTCTTGCTGAGGTAGTACACCACATGTTCTATGCCGTTGTGGTCTTCCTGGACTAACACCATACCAATGGTGGAAATCGAGGCTGCGAGATAAAGGATGTAGTCCTGTGTGTAATTGGGGGGTTGAATCACAGGATCTTTGGTTAAGGCTGCCTTTAAATTATCAAAGGAGCGTTGGGCTTCATCATCCCATATGAAGGGAACATTCTTCTTGAGAAGCCGCATGTAGCCTTTTGTTATCTCGGACAGATTACAGATAAAACGGCGTAGAAAGTTTGCATGCCCTTGCAAACATTGAAGTTCTGGAATATTGGTAGGTGAAGGCAGGGCTATGATAGCTGCTACCTTTGCGGGATCTAGACGTATCCCGTCTTTGGAGACTATGAAGCCTAACAGTTTTCCGGCTTCTACACAGAAGATGCACTTATGCGGGTTCAAACGTATATTGTAGCGCCGGCACCTTTCAAAAATGGCACTCAAGTGATCTGGATGTTCTTCCCGAGTTCGAGAATGAGTGGGAAGGTCATCGAGATATGGCTCTACGATATGTTTGATGTCATGAAATGCGTAGGACATCGCCCGTTGGAAAGTTGCCCCGGCATTTTTGAGGCCAAAAGGTAACTTTCGATATGCAAAGATCCCCCAAGGGCAGATAAAGGCCGTTTTGTGCTGGTCGGCTGGGAGGATATCGATCTGATTATAGCCAGAAAAGCCATCCATAAATGAAAAGATAACACTTCTGGCACAGTTATCGATGATCTGGTCAATAAACGGAGTTGGGTAGTTGTCCTTGGGACAAGCTTTGTTCAAATCACGGTAATCGACACAGACTCTGATCGTTCCCTGTTTCTTGGCTACAGGGACGATGTTGGATACCCATTCTGTCAATGGGACAGGATAGATAAAACCAGCACGCAAAAGTTTTTCAACTTCTGCTTTAATGGCGGCTGCCTTACGAGGATGAACGGGTCGAAGCTTTTGCCGAACAGGTCGGGCGCCAGGAAAAGTTGGAATTTCGTGGACCACAATCGACGGGTCGATTCCTGGCATCTCTTCATAACTCCAGGCGAAAACATCGCGGAAAGTTTTAAAGTAGGCATTATAGAACTCCGTCTCGAGAGGAGTACATGTTTTTCCAATGTGTACGTTTTCCACGATACCAGGCTTTACTGAAATGTCGATGGGAGTGGTTGCCATAAGATTGGCCAAGTTGCCTTCAGAAAATACTTCGTCGAGGGAAGTGGGGAACTTGGTTTGAACCATCCCAAGTGAAGCACTGGATTTGGTATCAGGCTCAAGTGACTGAATGATGGGGAATGAAGATCGATGATGAAAATCTCCCCATGGTGGCTCATTACTGCACATAACCTCTATGATTGATTCATCGGTGGGAAAAATCAAGTTGAGAGGATCAAACAATGGTGGGCGTGTATGAGTTTCAGTCGAGAGCTGTGCCACTGTGTGATCAGTAGAACAGTCGACCCAATCTGTGGCTGATTGGATCGCGTCATAAGCTGCAAGGTTTCTGTTCAAAGGCATGGAATTGCCATAGCCTTGGATCTGAGTAGGACTCGGGATCACCCATGAATCATCGGACGGGGTGACGTGCGATGAAATCATGTGGACTGGTTGAAGATGGGTTCCCAGCTCTGGAAAAAATCCAATGAGGGATGAATCCTTCATGAGACCAACACCTATGTCTTGGAACCGGTACCGTGGTTGATCCAATAACAGAACGGTATTGGCGGAGTTCGGATGGGAGTCTGGGATACAGTAATCCAATTGATCAATAGTGACAATTTTCCCTTCATGAGGAAATTGTACAATCCGGAAGACTGTAGATGCTATGGCAGTCATGGCATAGAACCAGTTCCGACCAAGTAGGAGATTGTAGTCCAAAGGTGCATCTACGACTTCGATGTGTACGGATACTGTTTTGCCCCCCAGTTCAACACCGATTGAGGGGATGAGTCCGTATGGTTGAAAACCATGTCCATCAAACGCTCTAAGAGTAGTGGGAGAAGTTGTGACCTCAGGCGAGCCGAGGGCTCTCCAACAGTTCAAAGACATAATCGACGTGGAAGCACCCTCATCTAACACTGTGCGGTGGATAACATTTCCACGGATTTTCGTATGCACCTGGAAGGCTAACTGGTGAGAAAGCCTAGGTTTAGCGTGCTCCAAGTTAAACATGATGGAGTTTGAAGTATCTGGGTCCAATGCCCCCAGTGCTGAAAGTAGGGTTCTACGCTGCGTGGGGCAGTGTTGGAGAACCTCGAGAGTTGACATAGCGCAAGGTGCTTGAGCCAAATCTTCAACAATGTTGTAGTTTTGGGCAGCTCGCGCATTCGGATTGAATGTCGCCTTTCGTATGGTGCCCTTGGGTGGGCGTAGCACTGTATCCATAAGTGGTCTCTCGATATGGAGATGACCATTAGGGGGGGGAATAGGAGTCGGATCTTCAACAGGAGACTTGCCTTTGGCTGTCTCCGATTGTTTGTTTGAACTTGGAGGATTATCATACGTCTTTGAACGAGTGGTGATATTAACCTCCTCATTACTTGTCATTAGGATTTCGCGGTTTGTGGACGTTTCTCCACGGGAAGGATTGGTCGGGTTGCCCCCTTGTGGGGATTCTTGGGCAACCATTTGCTGTTGCTGTTGGGGGAAAGGGTCAGTTAGCACTGCCGGTCGAGAGGATCCTTTAACGAACTTATGGACCTCGTCCTTGTAGGGACAGTCACGCGTATAATGATCATCTTGACAAATCAAGCAGGGAAACTTAGCTTTCCGACGTGGCTTTTGGTCATTCTGGGTAGGTTGTGGTTTGGGATTCTCCTGCTGGTTCTTTTTAGGTTTACCATGATTGTTTTTCTTCTTTCCTCCGGATGGTTGTGATGTATATTGAACTGCATTCACTTCGGAGGAGACAGCAGGAGAAGTAGAAGCTTTTGAAGCGGCCTGGGTAAAAGCGGGGGAAGCAGAAGCTTGTTGCCCCGTCGAGTTGGTAGCAGGCTGAGCCTTAACCGAACCAACGATACCATCAATGGGTGGTTCAGTAGTAGGCTTTGTAGGATCAGTGTGAACGCGGGAAGCATGTGGAAGAAGTTCATGTAAAGTACCGGATTGAGTATATACTAAATCCATGTATTGTGCTGCCGAGATGGCTTGTTCTTCCGTAACTGGCCCGCGCATAGAAATGTCTCTGGCTATGGGAGGCAAAAAGGATTTTGTAAACCAATCAGCGAGTAGCTGATCTGGAATAGGTGCCTTTATTAGCCTACGGCGTCTTCGCCACTCGTGGATGTGATCCGAGATGTGTGTGGAAGTGGTTTGACGCAGTGAAGTTAGCAGTTCTGTTCCAGTCTCATACCGGATGGGAAGCTGGAAATGTGTCAAAAACTGCATAGCCAAAGTGTTGAAATCACGAAAAGAGTGATGTGGCAGCTCGATGTACCATTTTGCTGCCGTTCCGGTAAGCGTACGTTGGAAGAGCCGAAGTCGGATGGAATCATCCATCAAGGAGTTTGATGAACACCAAAGATGGAAGGTCATCACGTGGTTCTTGGGGTCTTCCCCGGGCTTAGCATCGAACTTGGGAATGTCCGATGGTAGTTTGGCTGGGATAGGTGGCCAGTGAGGTTCGTGCCATATAGGATCGTTGATAAGCCTCGACAAATCAGGTAGATCAAGTGTGGCTAAAAAGGGAAGTTGCCGGTTGGTCTGCGGGTATGAGTAATAACCATGTGGTGCAGAGAATCCTGGAGGACCCTGCATAGTATGCTGCTGTGTGTTATACCCATATGAGTTTCCCGCGGGATACTACTGGAAGTTCTATGGATAGTAAGCCATCTGGTTAACCGGTTGATTGTAAGCAGCCAGTTGGTAAGTGTTCTGCTGAGTGGGTATAGTACCCTGCGGTTGTTGATACCCAGGAATGGTTGCTGTTCCTTGTTGGGGAAAAGTTCCTTGGAATTGTTGTGTTCCAAGGATGTTGCCACCATACTGTGTAAGTGGAGGATTTCCCATAGTAGGGTTGGGGGGTGGCTGCGACGGTGGTGTCCATGGAAGGCTCGTTCCTGCTTGAGGAACGAGTGGAAATTGAAGTGACGGGTTCCAAGGAGTTGTGGCAGCCGAAGGGTAAGGGAAGCCAGAATTCAAGTTGGGGGAAATCTGAGATTGCCCCCCAGCTTGGTTCCAATTTCCAAAAAGTGAGTACCCCCCACTCTGTGGGATTTGATGATCCCAAGAAGGAAGCATACCTGACAGGGGTGTTTGAGAGTAAGGTCCGGTTGGAACACCGGAATAAGGTTTCCCACTGCCAGGTGGATTGTACATACCGAACTGAGTAGACACTGCTGGTTGGGAAACTTGTTGGAGCGAGCCAATAGGTTGTCCGCCAGCAGTTAGGTTGGATGGTCCTATGTGAGGAGGCTGTAGACTGGGAACTGGGTTCCCAGCAAAAGGTTGTCCTCCGACTGGTTGGGTTGATGGCCCACCAGTTGGAGGTTGTTGACTAACAATGGGGTTCCCAACAAAAGGTTGCCCCCCAGCTGGTTGGGTTGATGGCCCACCAGGGAGGGTTTGTAAGTTGGAGTTAGGGACCATTGCAGTCGGTTGTCCACCTCCTGAAATAGTATAAATGGTGGCTGAAGGTGATCCTCCGGTCGAAACGGAAGATCCAGCAGTATGACTAGGTGTTCTTCCGCCGCTAGCCAAATATGATAGCATGGATTGGCCAACAGCACCAAAAGTACCGATTTGCGGAGGAGGTCGTCCATATTGGACAGGTGAGGACGGAGAAAAAACTGGGTTATCCCTCATAGAATGTGCACCAAACATAGGTGATGACAGCAAATGTGGGGAATTTAGCCCAGGGGTATCGGTGTCGTCCATAACGTGTTCAATAATAGGAGGACCAACGAGAACTGGGTCCGAGTTCATATCCTGGAAAAGGTTTCGGGGATCCGACAGGAACCTAGGTGTAGTAAAGTCCGAAGGTCCTGAGCCGTCTGCAAAAGAGTGATGAAATTCTGTGCTAGACGGGACGTTGGGATCCCTATAGTCAGAAGGACGAGAAACAGGGGGGTATCTAGACGCTGTCGAAAGCATTTGCTCTGTGTTGCGTCTAAATTGTGCCGATGCTAACGGAGAGTTCGCTAGGCTAACCATACTAGACTGGATGGAAGCCATGATTTCGTGTCCCGGTGGGATGTTGGGTAGATGTAAAGTGCGAGGTACGTTGCTAGAAGAACTTGTCTCCTGAGGATGAACACTGGGTGACGTAGTAATGACAGGCGGAAATTCCGTCTGGGAAGTTATGAAGCCATAATCAGGTTCAAAAGGGGTGTCGGGTAGACGAGTATCTTCAACGATCTCAACGTATCCGCCTGGGACTGAAATTAAGCCAGGTATGTCCTGGTCGGACCCTTCTGTGGTGCCAATAGATCCGTCTATATCATCATGAATAGTGTCTGATGGACGGGAAGTGTTGGTATCCGGTAGAAGGATGACCTCTGGTCTAGTACTCTGGGTCGTGCTAGGTTCAGCTGCTGTAACTGTGCCCACTGTTACAGATGAATCTGGAATGACAGTGGGTGAGGTGACAGTGGAAGCCTCAGACATGCTAGTGGTCATAGAAGCTGCAATAGATTCTGAGACTGTGCTGTGTGTGGCAGTTACAGGCGTAACTGAAGATGTTGTACGTATCGGCGGTGGAATGGTGCCTCGACCAGCACCGCGGCCGGGAGGAGCAGGGATGCGTGATGCAGGCGGACCAGAAGTCCGTGGCGGTGGTGGTGGTGGAGGGCTTAGGCCCTGTTGTCTTCGTGATCTTCGTTGTTGATCTGACATGATGACAGGAAAATGAAAATCGGGGGCAGTACCATAAACAAAAGAACTCAAAAAACTCTAATGCAGCCGAGTGTGCAAAAGAGGAGCTAGAAAAAGCAAGGCTCACAGGCCAAAAAAGCAAGCTCTAAAATCTATACTGAGACCAGTGTCTCAATAAGCGAGCTAATCAACAAAAATGGCCAGAATGCCAACAAGCAGTCCCTACAAAGAAAAAATGACCCTCTACAAAGATGAGACGCCAAGCAAACTCCTAACTAAGAGCTGGAGACCTCAACAGGCTGTATCCTTCGCAAGGTGATGAAATCCAAGTCGAACAATACAACGTGAGAGACCGATATAAGAAGGATATCCCTCTACCGAAAGGGATCCTGGGTATAAGAGCCCTAGTAGAATAGATACTAAGCCACCTCGTTCATGACACATCGGAAAAGGTTTTGGGCACTTCAGCCTTCCGAAGAAGACAGCGATCGATGTTTCCTTAGGGCTAAGTGGAGTGCGGTATTCCACAGAGTCCGTCCGGTTCTCAATCTCGCGGCCGTTTAACCCCTGAACAGTTGGAAACAGTCAGGAGGCCCCTCCACAAACTAGCTGTGACCGTGTCAATAAGTACTAGAGGATTTTAGTTCCCTAAAGACAACGACTATGTCTCAGATGAAAATGACAAGGGGGAATTATTTTGATGCCTATCCCCGGTGTCCTACCTAACTACCAAATTCTTTTGATTTCCTCAAGTGAGGTTAAAGTTGGTTTAATTAGGGTGATTAATTTTAGTGGCTGTCTTTACTCAATCGGGTAGTGGACGTGAAACTTGATGGTGTTATGACGACTCAAACCATGCAAATGAGAATGAATCATAAACAAGCCTTTGTCTTCGATGAAATCTAGCTAAGGTAAAGATAGAGGTTCTTCGATCAAATATGCATAACAATTTTCACAAGCAATCAAAGTAAAAGATTTTTCTTTTCTTTTTGATTTATGAACAAAGCCAAACTGAAGTAAATACTCTTTTCAATGCACTGATTTTACAATCTACAATGCTTCTATAATGAGAATTTCTATGGAAAAATTAATGGTTCATTTCTCTATGCAAAATACCACTAGACTTTTTCAATTTAAACAACAAAATTTGCTCTCAACCAATGATCTTTTTAATTTACTGAAAATGATAATGGCAATATGATTGTAAAACTACAGTGTTCAGTAACAGAAGACAGTGGTGTTGAGTTGGTTGTGGGGAAAAAGTCAAGCCAAATGCAATCAAATTGAAAAATGACCAATATGTCAAAAGTGCCACTTAATTCAATCAATCAATCAAACTCACAAACTAGGTGATAAGCAGACCATACAGACTGGAAATTAACCAGGATGCTAACAGGCAACAGTAAAGACTATCTGAGGCAGGGATAAACTCAGGAAACCAAGCAAAAATTAAAAAATTTCCACACTTGCAGACACTACCGCGGGCTATAGCCTGGCTGAAGCGCGGCACTGTGTAACTTCCGCTCTGGTATTAATGCCTAGGACGCGGCACTGTGTAACTGTCGCGCTGGAAGTGGTTAAGAGGGCGCGGCACTGTGGCAAGGGAAAAAAAAACGCAACTGGGAAAGAAAAAATAAAGTTTTCAGGGCTGTTGCTAACCCAGGGGACTCAGTAATTAAACAGGGAGATAAAAACTGCGAGGAGGGGTGAATAAGGGTCAAAAAAGACCAAAATTCAAGCTGGTTTGAAAGGCAATAAAAACTCACAATTCAAAGATGAATGACTGTGAATTAAAATCAATCAAGCAGTAATCAAAACCAGCGGAGTCGCCATTCTTGTTATGTGGAATTCTGCCCTACGGATAAGTCACAATTCCCTTAGGCTAAAGTAGACCTTAACTAACTCTAGGCTAAGAACAGACAAAACAAATGCAACCTTGAATCCCTAGATCTAACAAACATCTCAGAATTAAAATGCTGAAGAGAATAGAAGGAGTTTGACTGACCTTATGTCCAAACGCTTGCCTTTGATATTTGCTCCAAGCTCCAAGTCCTCACAAGTAAACCTGTTAACAATGGAACCAAAACACAAGCATGTACTATTCTCTAGCAATCTGAAAACATGAGTTAGAATCTAAATCTATGAGAGATACAAATCATATCATTAAAACAAGATTAACACAAATGATTTGGGAAAACAAGACAAGTTATTCCATTACAACTTGAAGATTACTTACAAAGGGTGCTTGATGTCCAAGCCAATCCTCCAACTCCAAGTGTCTTCTCCTCTAGCTATCTCCACAATGCTGCAAGACCATAAGTTTGGTGCTCTCAAGAATCCTCCTCCTTTCCAATGGCATGCCTCTCTTTTATAGTGAATGGTGAGGTTAACCAACAAGATAGATGAGTGGATCTAAGGAGGGATAAGTGGATCAGGGTTTCTAATCGAAGGAGATGAGTTGGGATCGAATCAAGGAACCCAATCTTCCATTATCTTCGAAAATCCAAGATCCCACAAGCCAAGGGAAAAAAACTATTAAAAGGGTGCCGCGCTTTGCAAAGTCTGCAGAACGCGGCACTGCCGCGCTTTGAGGAAAAAGTAGCACGCGGCAGTGTCTAGTGCCGCGTTTTGGGAACATAGCAAGGCGCGGTAGTGTGCAAAAATAAAGTCCAAGGTGGGTCAAAACTTGCCAGGGTGGATTTACCTTCAAGGTTGACTCATCATCTGTCTCTTCTGGATGGTTCAAAACAGTAGGGAAAGTGTCGTCAACTTGTTTTGTGATGGGGATGCGACACCGTGAAATATAGAGGTATAACACCACTATAAGAAACAGTGTTGGGAGTACAATACTGTAGGATCATGTCGCCCACAGTCCAATCACTTCCACGAGATCCGGTAAGAAGCACATTGTCCCCTCTTCAGCAAAATCTGGTCAAAAAGTAGATGTCCTTGACATCTATAGTGAGCAAGTTCTCACTAATCACAAAGTATTGTTGGGCCGCATCCCAGCATCAGAGCATATGTGTAAGTAATGGGATTTGGGACCTCATCCCCTGGATATGGAAGAACTTGAGGAGCCCACAGTTCCTCGGTGCTTCTATGCATTCTGGATCATTTGCAGCATGCATATCATCTATTTCATGCTCCCGTTCTCGCCATTCTAAAACCATTTTGGATGCTTGGAACCTGCCAAAAGGAGAGGTTTAATACTGTTAGACCTTGCTTCAACCACCAAAAGTTCCTTTCTTGAGCTTGGCTTGAGTTTGGGGATGGACGTCGCCGTCGTCGCACCCCATTTTTGCAAATAGTGCGACGTTGTCCTAGTCCATTTATGTGACCCTTGCGATGACTCATTCTCGTCGCAGTTCCCGAAAGGCAAAACTGTGATGAGCCGAGGGCACAATGGCCCTTCCCAAATCAAGCCAAAACCCAAAAAAATGAATGCAATTCAAAAATGTAAACTGCTACAATTATGCTGGATGAAGTTTAGGGTTACCTGCTCCAGACGACGGGTGAAATGGCTTATCGTAACTCCCGGAATCGACGAGGGAATTTTTGGCTCCAAATGGCACTACTCCTCCCAAATTTGGCAAATAGAACAATGGTGACTATATTTAGTTTTTATTTCTATTTATAAACAAAATGGAATATTCCTTTTTCAAATATTTGATTCCCTTATGCTATTTGCTATAGTTTGGATCGATTTTATCATATTTGAACGTTCGGTTGACTATTTGACCTAGTTTCTGAGCGTGCAGGAGTTGTTAAGTGTCTTTTTTATGCCATTTTCACATTGGAACGGTCATCTCAGGTATGAACACCCCTTGTGTATTTTGTCATTTATCTTTTTCATTCATTAGATTGTAAATATTTAATGATCATGAGATTACTCTTTGTTCTTTCTCGTGCTCTTTAAACCATGAGAATACGTTACCGAGTTACGATTTATCACTTTTTCGGGCTCATTAAACTCCTATGAAAAAGGAACCCCCCCAGAGTCTATCTTTAAGCTCTTTTTAGGCTCTCGAAATACGAAAAGATTGCCAAGCAAACTTGTTGCATTCACGCTTGTAAAATAATTTGAATGGATGTCTCCCTGGTGATAGTTTACCCCTTTTTCGGACCAGGGGGCACTATTTACGAAAAAGGTATACTCCAGCCAATCATGACTAGAAGAGTCCTCTCCTGCGTTGTTTTACCCTTTTTCGGGCGATGAGGTTAACTTTACGAAAAAGGACCGTTGGATTCTTCTTTAGTTCTTTTCAGACTCTATACACATGAAATGATGATCGAGTTTTCCTTCTATGGACTTGTTAAATTTTGACATTGAGGGGCCCGCCATGGGACGAACCCCTCCTATCCCAGGTTCAGAAAATATTTGGGATTGGACTCATCTATGAGATGAACTATACTGAGCATCTGGTTACCCTCATCAAGCTTGTAAAAAAACACATGAGGCACTCATCGTTCATGATGGGGAGAAAGGAAAGCGTTTATATTACACCTTTATCTGTGGCAGTACTTAGTCATTCTTGAACTTGGCACTCATTTTCATTTGCATACAGCACTTGGATCATCTATTTGTCCTCGAGTTCCACTTACTTCCTGAGTCTTGTTACTCCTTTGATTCATTCAAGGAAATCTTCCATCATCAATTTCATTAGGAGTCAATGTCGTACTTGTCATGTCAATACTGCCAAGTCATTCCATGCCCATGTTCAAGAATACTTTCACTATTCATTATTTGCAGTCAGTACAACTTCAATCATGTCGACCTACTCTGAGTCAGTCTCGCATGTTACTGTACCATCCGATTCACTCTACACATCCTTTATCGTGTTTTGTGTCGATGATGGGGGATTCATCATGGCCCTCCTTTGACGGGTTCATCCTTGTCGACTTCAACTCATCATCCAAGGATTGAATCTAGAAACCAACCAAGTGCCTTGGCCTTGCATGCCTCAATGGCAAGTTACCTCTCTTTCGACGTGAATTTACATCATTGACTCTTGATTGAAATATTTCATCTTGCGTTCGACTTCAGCTCATTTATTCACGCTTGGTGATATGTACTGTGATACCTTGGGGATCATTGACATTAATGATGATTTCCCTCGCACTTGTTAACGGTACACATCAATGACCGGTAATCATGTGGTTTCTACCATGTTCGACGCCAAGACATTTGTAATCACATGGATAGATTCGTATCATTGTGGGTTCAGCTTAAAGACCTTGGGGAGTCATGTTTTACCCAAGTTGCGATGGAGTTTTTTATTGAGTCATATTACACGGATCCACATTTGTATTGGTCATGGCTATGTTATCATCTCATCATGGATCTACGCTTGTGTCTAGTATCCATGATTGTGTTCAGTCGGTCATTACTACCATGGATCATATTGTATTGGTTGGCAGCCATGTTGTACATCATATGATATTGTCAATTCAAAGTCAGTTGTACTACAACAGCGTCCTTCATCCAACAGGCCCATTTGCCATTCTTTCTGTCAAAGCATTTCACCTGTCCATCTTTCAACAGCTTCATGCTTTGGGGGTCATTATGTTACACCTAAAATCTTACCATCATCAGATTCAGTGTATACATCCTTGAAGTACCATTGGCTAAGTCATTTACCTAGAAGGGACATCATTGTGCTTATGATAGGTTTTGAGAGTTCGTCGCAGGCTGCACTCATGAAACCTACGACGTCGCACCTTGCTCCATTACAGGGTGCGACGAAGTCAGTTAAATGGAAAAAATAGCTTCTTCAAGTTCATTCTCGAAGGTTGCTGACTTGGATCCTTATCCCTGACCTATTGGTTGAGCTTGCCTTCGGTTCCTAACCTCTTGGAAGGATCCCCTATCTCTCTCCTATCATATCACAACCTACCCTATCCATACCCTATCCACTTAGTCCTTTATAAGTGAAGCTCTACCCCTCTCCAAAGGGGAGGAATTCTATAGTGCCTACATGTTGGTGAAATCATCCTTGAGAGATCTCTACTCATCCATTGAGAGACTCAAACTTTTTTGGGAGGATATGGAAATTGGCTTGGATGGAGAATGGCCGCAGCGTTAAGCCTTAGTCATAGTCTATTCTCTATTATGTATGTCCCGACTTACAATAATACAAATGCTTTCCACCAATATTGTTTATGTGTGATGATATTGAGTAGTTTACCTGCTTAACTGTTTACTTAGATCTCTTATTGTACAGATGCTCTTTACTCGTTTGTATGCTTCTTTGTGTCTTGACAGGTCTTGCAACTGAGATCTGAGGACAGCGGGATGTGAAGCAACATTCAGGAGAAAGGATTGCGAAGCTAAAGGTAAGACATCTAGTACTTGATCCTTAAGTAGATCTAGGAAAGCCATTTGTAGTCTGTTCTAGTTGTTCTAGACTCACTTTGAGCTAAGGAGATCTAGCTCTCGTCCACTCGAGTGGATTGTCCGTCAAACAACAATGAAGCATCTGGTATATCTCTCCACTAGAATCTATATCACCCAATGCATCCATCTCATCTATATGAATAGTGAGCATATTGGGTGTTGCAATTGGTCAATTGACTACTATAGGAGGAGACAGTGGTCATTCAGCTAGTGGAGGAGGAGAAGATGGTCGATCGACTAGGCAAGAAGGAGAGGCACTTGGTGGGTTTGTTCGGTGAGGCAGATATGGTGGCCAATCCACCTGCAAAGGAGGAGAGGGTGATAGATCAACATGTGGAGGAGGAGAGGGTGGTTATTCATGTCGTTGATAAGAAGTAGAGAGAAAAGGAAGTGGAGGATCACCATCTTCAGCAAATGAATAAGAAGAAGAAGAATAAGAATGATGACAATCCCGTCTCCTCTTAAGTAGTTTGATTGCATTGATAACATGACGCATCAGTATTTTCATATCATGTAGAATGGTTTTCCATATATCTACAATCATAAGGTATTACAATATTTGGCTAATGCATACATAACACACCCCATGTCAAACCATCACTCTACATAAATTATCCTTCAACTCCCGATGTTATCTATTTCTAGATTACGTCATAGGTTGGGTATATATTTGAGGTAGCTCAATTATATACTCATCCTATTGGGGAGGAACCTCCCCAACATTTGTGCCAAAATTTGCAAAATAATATACAATCATAATTAAACATTTTAAACAATAATTAGACAATTAAAAAAATGTTACAATAAATCACATGTGCATTAAATAAAATAAAAATGCAACTAGATTAATAAAAAACATAACTATAATATTACCTCTAGCATATGGTGACTGATCCTAGATAAATAGGATGTTCACACATCCTTTGTAGTCCAATCATGTGTCAGGGTATTGCACAAGATACAGGGTATGATCACTGGCACTGGAAATAATCTCTAGTACCTATAGACTAACTCTACATGGTAAATTTGATTAGCCCCCCTTTGACAACATTTTCCCCACATGTGCATCCATGCATAAGTCCTCACCCTAAGAGTGAGGCAATTGAATGACAGTCAAGTGGATGGAAACATTTCAAAAAATAAACATTGAAATAACTTTGCATAAAATGGGAAGCCCATCCTTCCATCAAATGTAGAATGCCAATGATCCAAATAAAAACAAAACCATTGAAAAAAAAGGCAAACCATCTAATACATTTGGATCTATCTACTAAAAAATATGTACATAATACAATAGAGGGAAACTAATGTACTACCCATTAGAGGTGTAATTTTCTAGTGTCATGACCATAAGAGACATGGACCTAACCTCATCTACACTAAATGCATGTAATTCTGATTGGCCACCAACAACCTAGAAGTTTCTAGGGTGGATGATGTCTTCACTAACATATCACTAAACATATGCAATTTTTCCCTTTCCCACAATGATGAGTGGGAGATTGGAGATCCTGGAAAAATTCCCCCCTCTCATTGATAGCCTAGTAATGAATTATATGTCCTCCTCTATGGGTCAATACCATAGATCAATACCAACCCTAACTTCCTACATAGCATGATCCCGACAATAGATCAACTACCTCAACAAGCATGTTTTCCCCCTAAGGTATGTAGCCTCATCATAAAAATTATAGAGGCCAGCATTCCTTGAGAGGATACGGGTCTATAGTGCAATAGGGAGACGGTATAAATCCCTTTCCTTCTTTAGAACCTCCAAATCTTGTACATTGAAGTTGTACAAGTTGACCTGGTGTTTCTACCATTCTTGTGATATTTGTATCTGATTCACATACAACTTTAATTAGGTACATGTGTGCATGCTGTAGGGCCCCTCCTGTAGGGTCCTTCCATGATTAACCTGAAACTCAACAACTTGATACAAAAGAGACTAGAAACCATAATTACTAGAAAAATAAAATAAATTAAGTAAACAACTTAACAAAAATGAACAAAACCATAACCTGTCAACCTGATCCAACTGGTCCATTTCCATCCTTGTCTTCCATAGGATCCCTCCAGCAAATCTCATTTAACCATTGGAGAAGCAACCGTTAGCATCGCCACCCAACCATAGGCTCATTCTTTCAGTCGCATGGCCTCCCCCGAGCTTGGGTCATAAAGCTCACACACACCTCTCAAGAAACTCCTCAATGGGTTCCCCCCCCCGACAATAATTTCTATCCAAACCCCAATAGCAACAAGTCACATCTATCGCAAGAATTACGATGTCCATCCAAAAATTGGGTCCTTTACCCATCCCCAAAGACTTCCTTAAATAGGAAATTCCCCTGCGACACATGTCGCTTCATGCAAAATACTCAATTTCTTGATATTCAAAAAGTAATTTATCTCACAAACATATATTAGTAGTACTGTCCTCAATTATCATAATATGATTCTTAAATATGCTATTTCGCTAAGCATCATTCACATGTACATTTTTCATAATCAAAGTTAATCGCTAAACAACATGTAATCATTCATTTACATCAACTATCCAAATACACATATATCATTGTTTTGTTGATTCACAATTAGTCGTAGTCATGAATATACTCAATATAACATCAAGGGGTTGTTTTATTAATGTTTCAATCAGTTGGGTCACTCAATAGGTGCCCTCAAGGTCTGCAGTAGTCTGGGGGCACTACATACACCCCTACTTATTTAGAACTTTGTCCCGAAGTCCAGAATAAATGCGGAAAGTTATGACACATCTCAGTTGCGTCCTCCCAAGTCACAGAGCTAGGACTGTAAATTTCCCACTGCACTTTGACTTGATCAATCAAGGCTAATCATTAAGCAAGATGTAATCGATCAAGTATCCCACTCCACACATATAATTTAATTCCTTAATTCATTTATCAATTATTGTCGTCATTCACGTCTTCAGGTTTTCCTAAATCATTTAAGACATAACAAGGCTCAAGAGACCCCTATATCAAAGCTGTTCAGCCGGGTCACTTGACAGGTGCCCTTAAGGTCCACAGTCATTCTAGGCGCATTACAGTGCACAAACACATATCATAATTTTTTTAACTAAATGACCATTTTTATTTATTATTATTTTATTTTATTTTTGCAAAAAGATTGTCTAACACTAGGAGTGCACCTTAAAAAAATAAAATGCACCATTAGTGGTTCTTAATAGCATATTCTTGATGTATTTGTAACTTCGGAAGATATTCTTCTATGTATTACATTTGTACTTTATTGTATATCCTACAGAGATGTATTATTCCTCTGATTGGAAGTGTCGTCATGTGCATCGACAAGTGTCGTCGTTCATATTGATGGGTTATTAGACCACCTACATGGGGTCGGCCCTGGTTAGCACATGTGGTTGGGTTATTAGGCTTGATTAGCAAGTCGACCCCAATGAATTATTGGCAGTTCAAAGTCAAGTATAAATAAGAGGGGTGTGTCCCTCATTCTATTCATTCACTCACTTCTCAAGCTCGCATAGCTAAGAGAGAAAGTGGTACACTTGTGGAGGAGGAGGAGCATCTGCTACAGACATCTTATTGGGTTTGATCATTGTGATCTTGAACTTGGGTTTATTCTATCTCTGAGGAAGTTGCGGGGTTTTTCACCTTCTTGGTTTTTCCCGGTGAAACTCTGTGTCTCTTGTGTGCTTGCATTTTTGTGTTTATGTTTGATATGTTGTTGATATGCTGTACATGTTATTCTCTTAGTGATCCTGAATGATAATGGAATGAAATTATCAAAAAATTAACATGGTATCAGAGCTAACCTAAGAAGAAGGCATTGTGCAACTGCGGAAGCTAGGGATTCTTAATATTTGGGCTTCTCTTCATAGATCATCAAAGGAAGGAGGCTAGATTGACTCTCCTTGGAAGGGCGCATCTTTCAGTCGAAACAAAATTCAATTCTGAGCTATTTCAGTTTTTGACCTAAAAATTAGGGTTTCCACAAAAAAGTGGAATTTCTGAAATCTGAGACCATAGCTGGATGCTCCTTGGAAAAAGTGAATTTTAGAGATTTGGATCGAACTTTTTGGTGTGGTGAAGATCCGGGAAATGCAAACCCTAATTCAGGGTCCTCCCTAGTGAATCCGATAGATTTAAAAGCATTTATGAGGGGTGAAACTTTACAGAATTCAAATTCTGAGTATACCAGCTTGATCATCTCATCAAGGCGCATCTTTCTATACTTTCAGAATCTTGAAATTCAAATTTTGAATTTTTAGGGTTTCTCTAACAAACCCTAATCTAGCTCTAGATCCAGTTTTCAGCAAATCAAGTGGTAAGACCTAAAACTTTCTATTTCCATTTGAAGTACTCTTTAAAATGTCTCACAACACCAAGCTTGAGAATAAGATTGAAGGAGCTGATAACTTCCGAACCTGGAAGTATAGGATTGGGTTAATCCTAGAAGAAAATGAGTTGGACAACTACATAAAAGAAGAGCTCCCAATTCCAAAGGGAGATGAGGCTAAAACCTTACACAAGAAGAAATTGGTTAAAGCCAAGAGAATCATTGTTGATTCTATAAAGGACCATCTCATACCCAATGTGTCTTCCCTAAAGAAACCTAAGGAGATGTTTGACTCTTTAACCAAGTTGTTTGAAGGAAAGAACATAAATTGGAAGATGACCTTGAGGAATAAATTGAAGAATATCAAGATCCAAAATGCAGAGACTATGTAGTCTTATTTCTCAAGGGTCTCCCAGATAAAAGAACAACTTGAAGCTATGGGAGAAGATATAAAGAATGGAGAAGTGGTAATGACCACTCTTAATGGCCTTCCTAGGTCATGAGATTCCTTCATCCAATGAATTTGTGCTAGGAAGAAACTTATCTCTTTCAGTAGACTGTGGGAAGAATGCTCACAGGAAGAATCTTGGATTGTAGCTCGAGAAGAGAAGATGTGTAATGAAGATCAAGCTCTTACAGCTCACACCAAGGGAAGCAAGTTCAAGAGGGAGAAATCTCATAATAAGAATCATTCTCATTTCCATCATAAGAAGAAAGATCTCTCCTAGATTCGATGTTACTCTTGTAATGAGAAAGGACATTATGCCTCATAATGTCCTAAGAACAAAAGGAATAACAACAACAACTTCAACAAGAAGAAGAAGGGCATAAAGAAGAGATATCATGCTCATGCTGCTGAGGATGATGAACCACCCAAGAAGAAGGCTAGAGCAGAAAGTGATGACTCATCTAGTGAAGATGAATATGTTCTAATATCCGCTCTCATAGGTACTATCTCTCATGGATGTAATGATTGGGTCGTTGATAGTGGGGCTTCTAAACACATGACTGGGTTTAAAGAATCGTTTGTAGACCTATCTGAACATGATTCACCCCATAAGGTGAAACTTGGGGATGACTATCAATATCATATCAAAGGAAGTGGTGAAGCCTCCTATAAACTAGACTCTGGAAAGTCTTTGAAGATGAAAGATGTTCTATATGTACCTAGGCTCAAGAAGAATCTCCTATCCATATCATCTTTAGATGCAAAAGGAATCAGAGTTTCATTTGTAGATGGCCAAGTACTCATGTGGACAAAGGGTAAGACCATGGATGATGCAGTAGTGATTGGAGAGCAAGAGGGAGGATTGTACAAATTGAAGGGACAACTTGAACATGCCATGGTACATGAGTCCATGGAGCCAATTGAACTTTGGCATAGAAGACTTGCACATATGCACTATAGAGCACTACCAATTGCAATCAAAGTCGTAGAAGGTCTTCCTAAAATCCAGTCAACGCATGAAGGTGTTTGCAAAGATGTGCAAAAGGAAAGAACACTAAGAAGGCATTTCCAAGCAGTGAAAACAAAGCAAAAGGAATTTTGGAGATTATCCACTCCAATGTGTGTGGACCAATGTCATCCAATTCTTTGAGTGGGTATGTATACTATGTTTCCTTCATTGATGATTTCTATAGGAAGAATTGGGTTTAATTCTTAAAGAATAAAGATGAAGTGTTTGATAAGTTCAAGGAATTCAAAGCCTTGATAGAAAATCAAATATATAAGAAGATAAAGACTTTCAGATCCGACAATGGTGGAGAATTCACTTCAGGTGATTTTAAGAAGTTATGCAGTGATTCAGGGATTAAGAGGGAGTTGACTGCTCCTTATAATACACAACAAAATGGAGTTGCAGAAAGGAAGAATAGAACCATCATGGAAGCAGCACGGAAAATGTTGCATGACCAAGAACTGCCTATGCATCTATGGGAAGAAGCAACTAGGACAACTGTGTATGTACAGAATAGAACTCCCCACAAGATACTTGACAATAAGACACCAGAAGAAGTTTTCTCTGGTAAGAAACCAGAAGTAAGCCATCTCAAAATATTTGGCTGTCCAGTATACACACACATTCCAAAAGAAAAGAGGACAAAGCTAGATCCTTCAGGAAAGAAGGGCATCTTTGTGGGTCACAGTGAAAACTTGAAGGCTTACAGAATATACTTTCCAGGGTTCAAGAAGATTGACATCAGTAGGGATGTAACATTTGATGAAGACTTAGCATACATCAAATCAAGGAAGGCACCTGTTGAAGATCATGAAGAACCAAAGGAATCCAGATTTCAAGACACCACTATGAATGAAGCAATTCCAGAAACAGTTCGTGAAATTGAAGAACCACAAGAACTTGTAGATCCACCCCGTGAGAAGAACTCTCACAAGAGGAAACCTGCATGGTCTAGAGAGCTCATTCAATATGTAGAAAGGTATGGCATCCGAGAAGAAGAGCATGGAGAAAGGAAGAGGACTAGATCACATAGCAGTTATGTTGCCTTACTCTGTGACATTATGTACAAAGAACCTTCCATTTATGAAGAAGGAGTGGAAAAGAAAGAATGGAAGGATGCCATAGTCGAGGAGTATCAATCAATCACGAAGAATGATGTTTGGGATGTGGTCCCAAGACCTAAAGGGAAGTCTGTTGTGACTTCCAAGTGGATCTACAAGATCAATCATGCTACAGATGGCAGCATAGATAAATACAAGGCAAGGTTTGTAGCTCGTGGCTTCTCCCAGAAAGAATGAATAGACTATGAAGAAAATTTTTCTCCTGTAGCCGGATACACTTCCATCATAACAATACTTGCTCTAGCTACAATGATGAAGTGGAAGATACACCAGATGGATGTCAAGACAACTTTCTTGAATGGTGTAGTCGAAGAGAAAGTGTATCTGGAGCAACCACTTGGTTTTGAGACAAATGACAAAGAGTCATATGTGTGCCGGTTGAAGACAGCCTTGTATGGCTTGAAGCAAGCTCCTAGAACTTGGTGTGGTAGGATGGACAGTTTTCTATCCAGTTTGGTATTTACAAAGAGTAAAGCGGATTCCAACCTTTACTACAAGGTTGAGGAAGGAAATCCCATGATACTACTACTGTATGTGGATGACCTGTTTGTTACTGGTGAGGATGTTAGATTTTCAGAATTTACTTCAATTTGATCTAGGATCTTAACTGAGAGAACAACATGTACAGCATATCTACAGCATATCAATCATGGAGACAATAATGCAAGCACACAAGAGACACAAAGATTTACTTGGGGAAAACCATAAAGGTGAAAAACCCCAATAACTTCCTCAGAGATAGATAGAGCAATGATACAACCAACCAAGAGAGATAGCCATAACCTAGCAGCAGATCCTCCTCCTCCATAAGTGCGCCACTCCTCCTTGAGTGCATGTGTGAGAAGTGAGTGAGTAAATAGAGTGCCTCCCGCACTCTATTTATACTTGACTTGACTTGCCTTTTTACCTAACTCATGTAGGCTCGAACTTAACCACATAACATAATGCTGACTGGGCCGACCCCCAATAGGGTGGTCTAATAACCCTTAGACCCACATGGACGACCCCCAATAGGGTGGTCTAATAACCCTTTGACCCACATGACTTATATAGGGCCGACCCCAACAAGGTGGTCTAATAACCTATCAAGTATAAGTTACGACACTTACAATATAAATGACGACACTTTCGTATAGAGGAATAATACCATCTCTATAGGAGTACATACAACATATATGAAATACATTCCGAAGTTACATATACATCAACACTCCCTCTTAACTAGGAAGGTATTTCTCAGCACAGTTCTTCTAGCACAAGTCATCTTCTCTGGATCATCGTCACTGGATAATCGTCATCGAGTCATCATCATCGTCACTGCTGCTGCTATCTCAATCAATCTCTGAATCTACTCGTCATAGGAAGTTCTACAGAGCCAGTCCTTTTTCATACTGGATGTAGGCCCACCACCTGCAGGTCTTCGTCATCACTGGCCATACTGTGGAATCCTCAGGACTTATTACGTGCGTCACAAAACCTCGAAAGAGCATCCCAGGCTGTTACGAGCACACGGCTCTACCTATAGGATCTCCCAGGGCACAAATTACATGTGACCTCACCACAAAACCTCGAAAGAGAATCCCAGGACTGATTACGAGCACAAGGCTCAACCTATCGGATCTCCCAGGGCACAAATTACATGTGGTCACCACAAAACCTCGAAAGAGCATCCCAGGACTGATTACGAGCACACAGCTCAACCTATCGGATCTCCCAGGGCACAAATTACATGTGGTCACCACAAAACCTCGAAAGAGCATCCCAGGACTGATTACGAGCACACAGCTCAACCTATCGGATCTCCCAGGGCACAAATTACATGTGGTCATGGCAAAACCTCGAAAGAGCATCCCAGGACTGATTACGAGCACACAGCTCAACCTATCGGATCTCCCAGGGCACAAATTACATGCCATAGGACAAAACCTCGAAAGAGCATCTGCCAGATATCCCAGGGCACAAATTACATGCCATAGGCAAAACCTCGAAAGACTATCTGCATATCTCCCAGGGCACAAATTATATGTCCTCCCAAGCAAAACCTCGAAAGAGCATTTGCCAGATGTCCCAGGGCACAAATTAAATGCCATAGGCAAAACCTCGAAAGACCATCTACAAATCTCCCAGGGCACAAATTACATGCTTATCTGCACAACCTGATACTCACCATACATCATCCTGATGTATCCATGATCATCTTGATCATCATCACTGCAACGTCCTGCTACATGTCATCTGGAGAAACATCCTGAAGCTCGTCATCTATGATCATCCTGATCATCACTGCAACATCCTGCTGCATGTCATCTGGAGCAACATCCTGAAGCTCGTCATCTATGATCATCCTAATCATCACTGCAACATCCTGCTGCATGATCCATCTGATCATCAATGCATCTACCTGATTCATACCAAGTATCTACCTGATACATATCATCATACATGATCCTCCTGATCATCAATGTATCCACCTGATACAAATACATGATACATATCATCATACATGATCCTCCTGATCATCAATGCATCTACCTGATGCATACCAAGTATCTACCTGATACATATCATCATACATGATCCTCCTAATCATCAATGTATCCACCTGATACAAATACAAATACATGATACATATCACCATACATGATCCACCTGATCATACAATGTATCCACCTGATACATATACAGATACATGGTCCAAGCATCCAACATGATGCATATACAAAATATGTACACATGATCCAACTGATCATATCCAGCATCCAACATGATGCATACATACATAAATGATCCAACTGATCATATCCAGCATCCAACATGATGCGTACATACATACATAAAAATGATCCAACTGATCATATCCAGCATCCAACATGATGCGTACATACATACATAAAAATGATCCAACTGATCATATCCAGCATCCAACATGATGCGTACATACATACATAAAAATGATCCAACTGATCATATCAAGCAGAAACCAGAACATCATCCTGATGCTCATCATCCAGCGCTTACATCCACAGCCATGTGAAGGATCCTTCTTCCAACATGCTTGGAATGGCTTCAGCAAATGTGTCCATCACTTCTTCCTCGAAGTGTCCTCGATCTGAAGAACGCCAAGCCTCTCTCTGAAGTACTCGAACTTCACTCTGGCTAGTGGCTTCGTCAGCACATCTGCAATCTGCTCGTCCGTCGCAACATACAGGAGCTTCATAGCTTCTCTCTGCACCATATCCCTGATATAGTGATATTTGATCTCTATGTGTTTCGACCTATCATGAAACACTGGGTTCTCGGACAGCTTCACACAACTCTGGTTATCACAGAAAATACCAGTAGCCTCCAACGGAAGATCAAATAACTCAAACAGTAGCTTCCGTATCCATACTGCCTCGCAACTAGCTGAGCAGGCTGCAACATATTCTGCCCCAGCTGTACTCAGTGCTACGCAGGACTGTGTTGATGCCTCGGATATCGTAGCATCAATCAGAAAGGGATTCTCCCCGAGAGACGGTCCCAATTAGACTGTCTCCCGTTTGGTGTAGGGAATCCGTCCGGTTAGCGGTTCCGGCAACCGTGGTTTTGGACTTTAAATCCGATTTTACCGGTTATGGCCCGATCCACCTTTCTTTTTGTTTTTTATGTGTTTTATATGAGATGCATGTGCCTAAATTATACTTAATCTAGATGCCATTGAAACAGATCTAAATCTAGAAACAGAAACACTTCTATCTATCCCTGCAGGGGAACACGCTTAAGGGGAGAGCAATCAGTTGTAACAGATATCATAAGCAACGAACAGATAGCTATTATTTCTCACGGTCAAAGCTACAGCGAGATGAGGATCTTGAGAAGATAGCTTCTCATTCAAAATGGAACGCATCTATTGCTCAGAAAAAGACAGAGGGAAACTACAGGATAAGGAAACAAATCTACAATGAAATTCACAGAACGCATCTATTGCTTAAGAACCGAAGAAATCAAATGGTTTGATCTAAGTAACAAGGATAAAGAAACAGATCTGGAATTAAACTAAAAGATCCCTGCAAGGAGCAATTAAAAGCATGAACAATGAGCCATACGAATTATCCTGAAGAAAGAACAGTTAGCCATTCGTTCTAGAAGAAAAAAATCTACAGCAATGGTAAAAGTATCAGCAGGTAGCTCCTGATTTAATATGGAACGCATTCATTGTCCATGAAATAGAGAGAACGCATGCATAGATAAGAGCAAAATCATTAATACAAAGAAATAATTCAGAAGTTGAGAATGATCTCACATTGCAGAATTGCAGTCATTAGAATAGTCCAACATAAAGCAACCCAACATTCCAAGCAAAACGTCCATCTCCTGTGGCTTCTATTAGAAAATTTCAATTTACAGAGCCGATACAAGATAGCTTATATCATTTGCCCAAAATTTTCATTCCCTGCAAAAAGTCCTCCCTTGTGTAATCTTTCCTAGCTTCTATTTATAGTTACAAATTTGCCCTCTGGGCTGACACCTAGCATCCCCCACCTGTCATTTACAGGGATTTCTAATATAATCGATCACCAAAAAATGGTCACTTCATTTACAAAATATTTTAACAAAAAGAATAGGGACAGCTGTCCCACAGCTTACGCCTTACATATAACAGAAAATTTGCTAAACTCAAAGCGTTCCCTGCTGGGCACGTGTCTGGCTGAAAAGAGTGGCTCACTGAATTCAGCTTCTTCATTCCTGTGCGTGAGCTTCTCCTGGCAAAGGGTCGCCCAAGTTGATGGTCACTGATGCTGCCTGGGAAGAGGTCCTCGACTCCCCTGCTGATGCTGCTCCTAATTGGGAAGGGGGAATGGGACTGGCCAGAATTTCTGCCATTGTTGGGGAAGAGACTGCTGGGAGAGGGGCTGCCGGGTCTACTGATGCTTCTGCTGCTGTTGCAGCTTTCCTGACCTCCTCTTCTATGTAACTGTGCCACACACCTGTATCCCTTATGATTATGTTTGCTGCAGCAGGAAACAAGATTTTCTGAGAAGTTATATTCTTCCCGAGCTCTATTTTAATGCTTTGTACTTCTGCTTCAGCAACTTGATACGTTTCCTTCAGCAGATGGTTGTGAAGTGTTGATGAACCGATGTAATGTTGGAGATCATCTATGGCAAGGACATCAATGCTTTTCACATACTCCATCTGGACGCCTAGCTCTTCTTTCAGTTGAGATAACCGCTGCTCTTTTCCCGGGAAGTCTTCCAGGGTCTGAGGGAAACTTAACGAGCAGTTATCATGGACTCCTTTGAGCTTTTGGTACAGGTTGTTGATTCTATCTGTGGTCTTCTGCACACTGGCCATCAGCTTATTGGCACAGTTCCGGCCAAACTCCAACAAGGCTATATCTTCATTAAAATCTTCCACGGTCTTGAAAGGAAGATGCGGGGGGAAACCTCCTTTCCCTTCCCTCCATGCCATCTGACTTATGACATTTGCTTTGACACGGGTATTCTTAGCCTTGAGCCTGTGGGCTTCCGCATTCACCTCCTTTAGCCTAACCGTCATGGCCTTGAGTTTGCACACCTCATCAGTGATTAGCTCTTGAGAGCCATGCACTTGCTGTAGTATATTGCACGACAGCTCGTGGAAGGGGGACATGTCCGAGGTTCTGCTTTCCGCTTGCTCTAAACGCTCAGCTAATGCCTGCTTGTCTGTTTCTAGCTGGGAAGCCTTTTCTTCTGCTCCACTCTTCTCTGCTTCTGCAATCATTATTTGGAGTGCTAGCTGGTCCTTTTCCTCCTCCAGGTAGCTGTACTTGTTTGCCAACTCCTTGTGCTCAGCGTACAAGCAATTATACTTGTTCACTGCCAGGTCTCTTTGAGCTTGCTCATTAGCCACGTTTCGCTGCAGGGTACGTGCTCTTTTCTTTGTCAATATATTTTCTTTGACTATCACCCCTACATTGGCAAATGATGCTTGTGCTGTCGCTATAACTGCGGAGGCCATGGCAATGGGATCCGCATCTGTGTTCTGCATGACAGCGACCTCTCGGTGGGTAACTATGTCGTCATGGAAAGGACTTTTAATCCTTTCTTCTGATTGGAGGACCATTGTTTTTCTTTTCTTGTCATAGACAAACTCATTCCATTTGGACACCGTACGCTTCCCAGATGGAGTGTACGGTACAATTGGTCGGTTTATGATGTCTATGTCTTCTTCCATAGGTGGGGTCCGGACTTCCTGAGTGGGGTCTGTCCCTTCCCTTTGGGTACTAGAGCCACCTGCCTGAGAGGTGTCTATCTCCATGTCCTGCGCACCGGACCCACCTACCTGGGCATCTTCTCTTGCCTTCAATTCTTCCTCCGCTTTCTTCCTTGCTTCAGCTTGCTCAATTTCTGCTTCTTTCTGCTTTTGGGCTTCTTCAGCCTCCTTCCGCAGTCTCTCATTTTCAGCGTCCTGCTGCTTCCTTGCTTCCTCGACTTCCTTTTGTAACCTTGCCTCTTCTCTTAACCTGAGCTCTTCCTGAGCTCGGGCATCCTTGGCTTCTCTCTCCTTTTGCTGGATAGTCTTCTGGGCTTTGGTTGAGCTAGAGCTCGCTCCAGTATTTTGGTGACAGATCCGTAGCTCAGTCATATTGCTGATGCCTCTGAATGCTTCCTCCTCGGCATTGGGGTAGTGGGAGTATTCGAAGTTAGCATAGTTCCCCTTGCAATGCTCGGCCACTTTACCCTTTCTGTCGTTCCTGTGGAAGATGACTTCACCGAAATGGAAGGCCTTCAATTCTTGAACAAATTCGTCGGCAGAGGCCACCCCTGAAAACTTGTAAGTACCTATGCAGAAAGGTAAGGGGGGAAAGGAAGCCTTGTGTAGCTTGTGGAGGAATGCTCCAATCCCATCCAAGAAGAGTTGTCTCACTGCTTCCTTGAGTACCACATAGTCTGTGGCATACTGCGGCAATATGTATGGGGGCTTAGTCCCTCCAAACATTCTCAAGTAGGTGCCTTGTTCTGAAAAGTAGAAGTCCCCATAATCCTCGAGGACTTCCAAAGCGTTTTGTGACAGGCAACTTGGTTCTTCCTTGAATATTTTCTCGTATAGGGGCATGATGAAACCCTCACAGATGAGTTTGTAGCTGGGCTTGTAATTCTGAGCCCACAACATCTTGAATGCGATGTAAACCGGGGCTGTGGTCCTATCCCATGTACACCCCAATCCGGGGAACTCTATCTTGGCCAAGATACAGTCTATCAGGTACGAAGACATGAAGAATTCAGCCCTCTTCGAGGCCAGCCCGGGCTTAGCAGCACTTATCATTGAGGCCAGACTATCTGACAAGATAGTGGCCCAGTCAAAAACTGTCCCCTGAAATGCCACATAGTGAATGATAGGGACCCACTGAATCTTGTATACTGTGCCATCGGGCATGCCGAAGATTCTACACAGCATCAGGGCGATTAATCTATAAGGAGCTCTTAGATTCTGTACGTCATACTCCTCACTCCCTTTCTTCCTCAAATGTTTCCCTTGCACTAGTAGCTTCTTGGCCATCTCGACATTGTTCATCTGGCTTAACCACTCATCAGTCAGAGCTTGCTGGACACGGGGAAACCTGTAGGCTGCCGTCAGATATGCGGGTTGAAACGAGGCGATAGCCATGTTCCCGCTATCATTTATCACTCTTCCTTCAGCATCGGCATGTTGGAGTATCCATCCGATGACTTCAGCGCAGGGGAACAGCTCAGGGCGGGTAGCGGCCTTAGTTATGCCTGAGGTTCTGATATTTCGATAGATTGGTGCTTCCTCTAGCAGCATATCTGGGATTTCTTGGTCCCGGATCATTCTGTGGATGTCTCCCCATCTGATTTCCGGAGGGACACCTGTGGTGCACCTAGTGTCCTGGAGCGAGGTTTCAATCTTAGGAGGGACAGGTTTCTTTTCTGTCATCTTCGCCTTCTTCTTACTGGGTTTTGGCATCTTGAATTATCCCTGGTAACATCCATATACAATTCATCATGAGTTTGAGCCACAGGTTGTATGGTTTCAGCAGAGAGCAACAATTGTTTTAATGAGATAAATCAATGAAGCATGTATTTAGGAAGTAAAACATTATTTCAATTATAAGACACACATTGAAACATTTGAAGCTCGTAAAAGATGAGTGTGGGATAAGCTATGTTGCGGACGCTATTGGTTTTATTGGACCGATAGGTGATTCGCGGAAGCAATCGGCCTCCGGTTCCGCTTCGCGGAAGGAGAAGTCCTTCGCTATGGCTGCGGTTGGAGAGGTCGAAGGCGGGGAAGAGGCGGGTTGACTCGGTGAGGGCTATGGATGCTATCGTCACGCGCGGCCACTTGCCGAGTCACTATGGGAGGCTTTGGTCTGAGCGAAGGTAACGGCGCCGGGGACAAACTGACGGGGAGAGCTAGGGCGGCTTCAAGTTTTGGCTCTCGTGGCTTAACCGCTTACGGGTTTCGGTAGGCGTGTAGGGACTGGGGTTTATGGAAAAGGGCCCAGGGTTCACGGTCAGGGATATGGAAAGCCCACAGGGTTTCGATAACTTAACCCACGACGAGGGGCGCGGCCCGGGGTTTAAATTCAACATAAGGCATGGTTAACTGCCCGCACCCATCAACATAAGATATACGTTTTACGAAGGCCCACGACGATTATGTGAAACGAAAACTCCGTTCACTGTACCTGACGGGCAAAACATAGCCCTTGACGGGTGTTTTGCCCGTCACAATCCCACTAAAACCCAATAATTTCCCCAAAAGGACAGTTCAGTAGTGAAAAACAAGGTGAAGATCCTACCTGGCACCGTGGGGATTGCTTGAGCAAGGTGGCTGCGAGCACGGAGGCGCGAGGTGAGCTGGAGCGATTTGCACGGTATCACACGTCGCTGGCCGGTTCAAAACAATGGTGTATTGGTCGAGCCCCCCCACGGTATTTTATAAGGAATGGCACGTGTGAGCATTTAATTGGGTAGGTGGCGTGGTTAAAACGGGGTTTAAATTCGCCGCGCGTAGCGGTCACGTCAAAGCACCTCGGTTTCCGTGCGACCGCCACTTGCGGGGCCAGTTCGTGAATTGCATCCGCCGTTGCGGAAGGATTCGATGAAAACTTCCGACGTTTCGGGGCTTAAAGCGGAAAGGAAACGCGAAGCCTTCCGCGAGAGTCTGTCGCGTAGCGGACGGGTAACGCCAAAGCTTCCGCCCTTTCGGAACGGTATAGCGAATGCTCCCGGTATTTTCGGAAGACTTTTGCGAAAGCTTCCGTGAACCAAAACTTCAAAGTCTCGTTGATTTTCAGAAAGTTTTTTTTTGGCTACGGCTCCCGCTAGTTTCGGAAAGCTTTTGGGAATGGCTTCCGCCGTTTCGGAAGCAAAACTTATATTTTCCGCAAATTCACCCGGGATCGTTTCGGAGTCCTTTTGCCGGTCGGGGTAAGCAATTGGCCTCCGCTGTTTCGGAAGGGTAGCCCGAAGGCTTCCGCTGTTTCGGAAGCAAAAGCTGAAGGCTTCCGTGACAGCTTCTTGAGAAACTTCTAAGTCTTTTCAAGGTTTCGGAAGGCGATCGTGGATCCTCCCCGCGGGTCTTATGGAGATGGCTTCCGCCGTTTCGGAAAGGTTTCATGAATTCCCCGCCGTTGCGGGAGGATTTTATGAAAGCTTCCGCCGTTTCGGAAGGGTTCAACGAAAACTCCCGCCGTTTCGGAAGGGTTCAACGAAAACTCCCGCCGTTTCGGGAGAGATGCTCCAATCTCTCCGCCGTTGCGGAAGGTTGAAGCTAAAAATTCTTTAAGTCCTTTGTTCCCGCACCTTCTAATCAGAAGGAAATCTTAGTCCTTTTCGGGAGACTGAGGCGAATGAGTCCCGCTGTTTCGGGAGGAAAGCCGGAACCTTTCCGCGGTTGCGGAAGGATTCAACGAAAGGCTCCGCCGTTTCGGGAGCTAAGTCGTTTCGGAGCTGGAACCGTTCCGCAGAAGCAACGATTGAAAATTTTATAAGTCTTTTACTTCGGAAGAAAATGATGAATTCCTTGGTGTTATTTCGGCGAGTTTATCCGAAGGGCCTCAGCCGTTTCGGAAGGCAGAGCTGAATTGTTCCGCCGTTTCGGGAGAACTACTTGAATTTCTCCGTGGTTGCGGAAGGTTTGGGCGAAAGCTCCCGCCGTTTCGGGTGGTCTCACCTAATGGCTTCCGCTATTTTCGGCAAAGAAAACCTAAGTCTTCCTTTTGGGAAGGTTGGACGCTTGACTTCCGCGGCTTCGGGACTATGTCCGGATCACTCCAAAACGTTTGGGCAGAAACTAAGTTATCTTTTGGCTCACTGGGGAGAACATGGTAGGATTGACGGCAAGCTGCTCAGCAAGGAAGCAAAATTTTATGCTGAAAACAGAGCGGGCGGCTGGGATGGCCTTTTCAAGAAAACTTTCTACAAAAAATACAGGAGGGGCCCCAACATGTAGAAAATTTTGGGGAGGGATGTTGCTGCAACAACAATGGCGAGTCGCTGGCGAACACAGATCTCTGAAAAAGAAAAAAAAAATACTCTACATAGTCCGGAACCCCATTAAAACCTCCGTCTCGGGTGCATTATTCAGCTGAGCATTTTAGACCCATGCGGGGAAACGAGCACTTTTTTCCTGCTAGCCTTTGGGGAAAGGGGAGCTTTGACCGAGGCATCTTCACCACTCTCAGAGGGCCAGCATATGAGATTCATTTTAGGAGGGTCATCCCTCAAATGGTCACTACTGCCAGACTCCACAGGATCTGCAACACTTTCTCATGGACATTATTGTTCTTGTTCCTCATTCCCATGCTGCTGGCACCTTTGGGATGCTTGTACTTTGGACAGCTTAGCTGTTTTGAGCCTTCCAGGGATATTTTCTTCCGGACAGATCTTTGATTTGGCATCCTCAATCCATAATGTCCTTTTGTGTGAGTTAGAGGTTTTATTGATTTGATCAAACTTCACGGACGGAGAGGAGCCTAATTTGAGATGGGCCTTTTGGACAGCCTCCTTGATTTTACATGTCCCTTTTGCTTTTATCTCAGCCATGCTTTAATTGAGGCGAGAATCCCTGGAAAACAGACTCTTGGATGTAGGCCATTTTGGCTTTTAAATCAGCAGCATGGAGTCATTTCAATAACCCATGTCCTCGAGAGGTGTCACTTTCCATGGGTCCAACTTAGGTAACCTTTCTTGAGATGCCTATGAAGTGTGAGAGTGGGTGGAACCCAACGATAGTAATGAAGATGGCCATGGGTCTCTGCTATTGAACAGGGTTAATGTGACTAGCAGGGTAGGCTTCCCCCCTCTTGAATATTTCAGCGAGAGCACAGCAGACCGGGTTTACTGAGCAGGGTCCCAGACTCATGGGTTGCAAGTTTTCTTTGAGAGAGCTGCCTTCAACGGGAGACCCAACAAAAAAAGGGTGCTTCAGAAGACAAAAACCTATTGAAAAGATCAAATAACAAAACAAGAAACATCATGGCCGAAAAAAAAAAACAGCTAACAGCGAAAGCGAACAGACAACTTTATTTATGTACAGGAAGTCTCACGGAGACTCACGCGAAGTACTGTTTCAGGGCGAGGCCATTGAGTGGAAGGGCTACTTCCTCTCCCTCGAGATTTGTCAATTTATAAGTGGATGGGCCCAATTTTGCAGAAATTTGGTACGGGCCTACCCATAGATGTTGAAATTTCGTGTGCATTCCTTTGCCTTCGTGATTATGGTCCCATTTCAGGACTAAATCCCCAACTTCAAAGTCCCTCTTGCCGGATTTCCTCTTGTCGAACCATCTCTTAACTATGTCCTGGTGTTGATGAAATCGGTCTTTAGCTTTGTGTCGGGCTTCTTCCAGTCGAAGCAGGGTGTTTATCCTGGATTGTAAGGCTTGGCTACCAGAACCCCGAGAGGCTTGGGACAATTGCAAGGATGGTAGCAAGATGTTTGGGGGAAGTATGGCTTCCTTGCCATAGACAAGAGTGAAAGGGGAGACACCTAAAGCATTCTTCGGGGTTACCCTATCTGCCCATAAGGCATTTGGGAGAGCCACATGCCAACTTCTCTGGTTTTCTATCACCGTTTTCTTAAGGATTCGAATCAGATTCTTGTTTGAGGATTCAGCTAATCCGTTTCCCTGAGGGTAGTAATTGGCTGAATAATGCAACTTAATTCCCCATTCATAAACAAATTCATTTATCTTGCAAGATGAAAAATAAGTAGCATTATCTAAAACAAGGGAAATTGGAACCCCAAACCTGGTTATGATGTTCTCTTTCAAGAAGCTGATAACTGCATCTTCATTGATCTTGCGCAGCGGGATGGCTTCCGTCCATCTGGTGAAGTAGTCGGTAGCTGTCAGAATGTATCGGTGTTGCAAGGAAGAATTTGGATTTATTTCTCCGATAACATCTATGCCCCATTGCTCAAAAGGTTCAGAGATGATGACAGGCTGCAATGGGCCTGCGGCCTTAGGTAACTTCCCAGTGCTCCTTTGACATACATCACAGTTTCGTGCGTACGTGTGGGCATCTCGAAACAGAGTGGGCCAGTAATAACCAGCTCTCAGTATCTTGTGTGCTGTCGTCTCTCCTGAATAATGGCCACCTGCGGGGCCATCATGCAATTCTTTGACAACTTTGTTTGCATCCTCCTTTTCCAAACATCTAAGAAGGACTCCATCATAATTCTTTCTGAAGAGAATCCCATCAATGATCTGATAGGGTGCTGATTTCAAGCGGAGTGCCCTTCTTTGTTTAGAATTCCAGTGCTCGGGTAGATATCCCTGCTGTAAATAGTGCACTAGATCTCTATACCACGACTGGGGAGCTGTGAAGATATGGCATACCTCAACCGAATTGAGTTCGGCTTCGTTTTTCCAATGTTGTTCTTCATCAGTCGAGTTTCCCGCCAGTAACTTGCACAGACCTTGTCCTTTGATGATTGTAGCAGGTTTAAATTCCAAATCATACTCCTGCAGAGCTGTGACCCAGTTCCCTCTCCTCTCTCCCAATTCCTTTTGAACGAAAAGGGATCTAACAGCTGGATGGGGGACTATGACTTTAGTTCTGTTCTTCAAAATGTATGGCCTAAACTGCTTGACTGCTTTGAAGACTGCGTAGGCATGCTTGTCAACTACGGGGTAATTCAGCTCAGCCCCTTGCAGACCAGTGCTCATAAACGAAATTGGGTATTCGTCCCCCAACTCCACCTTTTGCGTGAGTACAGCTGCGAGAGAATCATCCGAAGCGAAGGTATACAAGATGAAATCTTTATCAAAATCTGGGCTTCTTAAGGAAGGAGCTTTAGCTACAGCCGCCTTGATGTCTCTAAATGCGTCCTTTTCCAAATCTGTCCACTTGAATTGTGTGCTTTGTTTAACCATCTGCTGCAATGGCTTAACGATTTGTGCAAAATCCGGAACAAATCTGCGGACAAAATTGATGGTGCCCATAAAAGACTGCATAGATTTTTTGTTGTGGGGCATTGGGATTTTATTAATAGCTTGGACCCTTTCTTGGTCGATTGACACTCCCCCCTTGGAGATGACATGACCCAAGAGCTTACCTTCGGGTACAGCAAACACGCTCTTCTTGGGATTCAAGGAAATACCATACTTCCGGCAACGGTCGAAGATGTGCCTCAGATGAACAACATGGTCTTCCCTCTTCTTTGAAAAAACTGTCACATCGTCCAAGTATACAACAACGCATTGCCCACCTAATCCTCGGAAGGCAATGTCCATCGCCCTTTGGAATGTGGCTCCTGCATTTATTAGACCAAATGGCATCCTCCTGTAAGCGAAAGTTCCCCATTTAGTCCTGAAGGTAGTCTTGAGACGATCTTCTTCGGCTATGGCGCTTGATTATAGCCAGAGAAACCATCGAGGAGAGAAAACAATTCAGATCCAGACACCATTTGTAGGATTTGCTCCATTGAAGGTACGGGGTAGTTGTCTTTATCCGAGGCTTTGTTTAAATTTCTGAAATCTACACATAGCCTAATCTCTCCTGATTTCTTCCTCACGGGAACCAAGTTTGCAACCCATTCGGAATGCCTAACTTTGAAGATTATCTTCGCGTCCAGGAGTTTCTTTAATTCTTTTTGGATCAGCGGTTCAAGAGTGGGATGCATCCTTCTTAACTGCTGCTGAAATGGTTTGACACCCGCTCTCATTGGTATAACATGCTGAATGATGTGGACGTCATATGTCTTCAGATCTTCATAGGTCCATGCAAACACATCCTTGTATTGTTTAAACAATTTAATGAACTTGTCTCTTTCTCCTGGTGAACAACATTTGCCAAGGTTGACAAATTTTGGTTCTGTCTCGGTACCCAAATTAACTAACTCATGTTGCATTGATGAGCTGTTAGTTTTGGTATTAGCTGGTCTTTTGAATTTATTTTGAAGATCGAAAAGCATCTCGAGGGACCTTACCCCTTTTGGCATGAAATTTCCCTTCTCCTCTTCCTTCTTCATCAAATCATCATCATGTTCTTCCTCGTCTATTGCAGCTCCTTGAAAACTGTCTTCATTTGTCAGGAAGCTGATAATCTGCTCATCATCATCGAAGATTCTGAAGTTTGTGATGTTATCGGGAATGGAAGGCCTGAAAATCAATTCAATCGAGCATTTATTATTTGTCGGCACCAATCTAGAAGCAGATGTTGCTAGCAAATCAGCAGCAGAATTTTGCAACCTAGGAATTGATTTTATATTGAAAGCGTCAAAATACATGATTAAATCCCATACCTCAGCCTGGTAACCTTTCAAGTGCGGTGAGAGGCAATGAATGGTGTTTCTTACCTGTCTGACTACTATCTCGGAGTCACCAAAAACCTTCAGGTACTTAACACTTAAGCCAATGGCCTTCTTTAAACCATGCACCAAAGCTTCATATTCAGCGGTATTATTAGTACAATCGAATTCTAATCTACAAGACAAAAAATACTTGTTCTTCTTTGGATCCATTAGAACACAACCGGCTCCGGATCCTTCCAGAGTTTTAGAACCATCAAAGTATAATGTCCAAAAGGTATCTTTAGGTTCAACTAAGTTAGTTTCTTTGTGGTCTACGTCAGCAACTAAATTGACTATGTTACAATCAACCTCATCAGTCCGAGAAAAATGAAGGAGATCGGACTGTTTGTCTGATTCATGGCAAAAGGTTTCAGATTGATAGTTACCCGGATCTATTTCCAAGAAGTAATTTCCCAGGACCGAGGAAGAGAAAGCTACAGCCTCATTCTTTTCTTCTAGCTGGGTTACGTTTTGTTTCATATGAGGTTCCCTAAGAATTTTAATCTGATTCTGCCTGTTCTGATAAGGCAGCCATAGATGAGACCAATCGGTAGCAAAGTAGCCGCTCAACTTGGTAGACCAATCCCTACTTAGAATCAGCCCATAAGCTTCAGGAATATCGACCACCATTATGTCAATGAATTGGCAAACTCTAGGGTCGGCTGACAGTCTAATTAAAACATCTTTCATCTCCCCTATAACCTTGACAGCAGTCCTGTCTAATTGTATGATTTGAGCTGGAGATGGTACGGGCTGCCCATTAATTTTCTTACAAATTGAAAGTGGCATAACGTTTGAAGAAGCTCCAGAGTCTACCAGACAGTTATGAACATTGTGATTAAAAATTTCGAATGTCAGCAGAAATGGCAATGTTTGGGATTTGGATTTCCCACCGATGCTAGCTTCGTTAATTTCAGGATTGTCTTGAGAATCTGTTAATGTAGCGCTGGGTTTTGGTTGTAAAACATGAAGTAGTTTGTCTCGTTGATGGGGCAAGCTACACATGTCAAATATTGATACGTTCGCTTTAACTTTCTTGATATCTTCGATAATATCATACCCTATTTCGGATTCATTCCCAATTCGAGTGGACTGATCTGTTTTGTTCAAGGTCTCCTTAGGCGGCTGAACTGTGTTATCAGCACTTGGCTGTTTGGCCGCTGTCTGGTTTACTTTGGGCTGTGGTGGGATGATTGGTATATGCCTCCTGGGCGGACCCTTCGTAATCTTAGGCTTATGGGAAGAGGTGGATGGGACAGGATCCGCAATTGGGCCCTTGCTGCGAGTAGCAACATTTATGGTAGAGGGAGAGCTGTCTGCGTAATCTTCTTCTACTAATTCAGTCATAGGTACCCAATCCCACAATACCATAGTAGTGTCCGGGGTTGGTTCCTCTAACTCAGGGCCTGACTCTTCTGGAGGATCATCCGGGTCTGGGATCTGAGAGTCTAATATTTGGTTCATGACCAAGCTCATGGAATTGATCCATTGAGGGCAGCTCTTCTCCGAGTGTGGTTCTTGGTGAAAGGTGCAGAAATTCTCCATCCCAATCTCATTCAAATTTAGAACAGGGGCAGTGTTCATTGGTGGGTGAGACTGTTCCCCGTCTTCCCTTCTCTTATAGAATGGCTTGAAAGGTTTCCTAGATGTATTAGCAGCCTTGTCTTTCTCAAGATCTACGATTTTGTTAGATAACTTCTGCATCATCTTAACTACGTTTTCCATATCCGTAGATGGCTCTTCTTTGCCTCTCGTGAGGAGCAAAGGTTTCTTGCTAGCTGCTGGTTTTGTTTCCACATCTAAGGCATGTTTAGCTATGCTATCAGCCTCTTCCTCTACCTTTCGAGCTTCCTCAAAATTCTCTATTAGGGTCGTTTTCTTGGATCGTTTTACAAACATTGCGATTGGACCTTCAAGAGCTGTTGTGTAGTATTCAATCAAAGACTCTTCTGTGGGTTTGTTAGTTTCACTAAAGTTATTTAATAGCGTTGTGAATCTTTGATTAAAGTCTTGAACCTTCTCCTTCTTCTCCATTCTCATGGATAAGAGCTCTTTCATAAGCGTGGCTACAGTTTTTTGGTTCCCGTATTTCTTGAGGAAACACTTTTCGAAATCATCCCAACTAGAGATTGAGCTGGGTTGAAGGCTAAAGTACCAAGATGATACCTTAGGCTCGAATGTATACGGAAACAACCTGCAGACTACGTCTTCATGTTGTACATTTAAAAGGTTCAGAGCTAAGTAAAAACTCTTGAGGTGATCCTCCGCCGAAATGGCCTTCCCTGGATCGTACTTAGGCAAGACCTTTTCTGGATTTTTAGGGAGATTATGGAATGGTCCAGCCAGGTTCAGCGCTCCCCTTGCTCTCCAGGCAGGTACAGCCATGTTTGGGTTTGGACGTGGAGACCCTGGTGGAGAATTGTAAGGTGAATTCGGTGGAGTACTTTTGGGAGTGGTAATTTCTTCGAGATTTTCTTGGTCTGACTTGTTAAGAGTGCCGGAGATTTCTTCCAATGTTAGATTTACCAGTTCTTCAAAACTCTGAACGAGGATCGAATCACGGGTATATTGCGGCTCCTTTCTGGGTGTAGTTTTCTTAGGGAGGAAGTTGACAGCGTTTAACCCACCTAGCTGTCTAACGTAAGATCTAGTATGTCTTCTCAAGTCCTCTATTTCTGCAAAAGGAACAGCGTACAAAGCTTCCTGAGGCTCAGGGTCAGAAATGGGGCGTTCTTGGTCTGTTAATCCAAGATCTGGGCTGTGTGACAGGTTTTCTTCAAGCGGGTTTTCAGTGTTATCTATGACCGTGGAAGATTTTCCTCTATCAGCCATGCACTTCAGGCCCTCCTTCTAGCGCCAAAAACTGTTGATGCCTCGGATATCGTAGCATCAATCAGAAAGGGATTCTCCCCGAGAGACGGTCCCAATTAGACTGTCTCCCGTTTGGTGTAGGGAATCCGTCCGGTTAGCGGTTCCGGCAACCGTGGTTTTGGACTTTAAATCCGATTTTACCGGTTATGGCCCGATCCACCTTTCTTTTTGTTTTTTATGTGTTTTATATGAGATGCATGTGCCTAAATTATACTTAATCTAGATGCCATTGAAACAGATCTAAATCTAGAAACAGAAACACTTCTATCTATCCCTGCAGGGGAACACGCTTAAGGGGAGAGCAATCAGCTGTAACAGATATCATAAGCAACGAACAGATAGCTATTATTTCTCACGGTCAAAGCTACAGCGAGATGAGGATCTTGAGAAGATAGCTTCTCATTCAAAATGGAACGCATCTATTGCTCAGAAAAAGACAGAGGGAAACTACAGGATAAGGAAACAAATCTACAATGAAATTCACAGAACGCATCTATTGCTTAAGAACCGAAGAAATCAAATGGTTTGATCTAAGTAACAAGGATAAAGAAACAGATCTGGAATTAAACTAAAAGATCCCTGCAAGGAGCAATTAAAAGCATGAACAATGAGCCATACGAATTATCCTGAAGAAAGAACAGTTAGCCATTCGTTCTAGAAGAAAAAAATCTACAGCAATGGTAAAAGTATCAGCAGGTAGCTCCTGATTTAATATGGAACGCATTCATTGTCCATGAAATAGAGAGAACGCATGCATAGATAAGAGCAAAATCATTAATACAAAGAAATAATTCAGAAGTTGAGAATGATCTCACATTGCAGAATTGCAGTCATTAGAATAGTCCAACATAAAGCAACCCAACATTCCAAGCAAAACGTCCATCTCCTGTGGCTTCTATTAGAAAATTTCAATTTACAGAGCCGATACAAGATAGCTTATATCATTTGCCCAAAATTTTCATTCCCTGCAAAAAGTCCTCCCTTGTGTAATCTTTCCTAGCTTCTATTTATAGTTACAAATTTGCCCTCTGGGCTGACACCTAGCATCCCCCACCTGTCATTTACAGGGATTTCTAATATAATCGATCACCAAAAAATGGTCACTTCATTTACAAAATATTTTAACAAAAAGAATAGGGACAGCTGTCCCACAGCTTACGCCTTACATATAACAGAAAATTTGCTAAACTCAAAGCGTTCCCTGCTGGGCACGTGTCTGGCTGAAAAGAGTGGCTCACTGAATTCAGCTTCTTCATTCCTGTGCGTGAGCTTCTCCTGGCAAAGGGTCGCCCAAGTTGATGGTCACTGATGCTGCCTGGGAAGAGGTCCTCGACTCCCCTGCTGATGCTGCTCCTAATTGGGAAGGGGGAATGGGACTGGCCAGAATTTCTGCCATTGTTGGGGAAGAGACTGCTGGGAGAGGGGCTGCCGGGTCTACTGATGCTTCTGCTGCTGTTGCAGCTTTCCTGACCTCCTCTTCTATGTAACTGTGCCACACACCTGTATCCCTTATGATTATGTTTGCTGCAGCAGGAAACAAGATTTTCTGAGAAGTTATATTCTTCCCGAGCTCTATTTTAATGCTTTGTACTTCTGCTTCAGCAACTTGATACGTTTCCTTCAGCAGATGGTTGTGAAGTGTTGATGAACCGATGTAATGTTGGAGATCATCTATGGCAAGGACATCAATGCTTTTCACATACTCCATCTGGACGCCTAGCTCTTCTTTCAGTTGAGATAACCGCTGCTCTTTTCCCGGGAAGTCTTCCAGGGTCTGAGGGAAACTTAACGAGCAGTTATCATGGACTCCTTTGAGCTTTTGGTACAGGTTGTTGATTCTATCTGTGGTCTTCTGCACACTGGCCATCAGCTTATTGGCACAGTTCCGGCCAAACTCCAACAAGGCTATATCTTCATTAAAATCTTCCACGGTCTTGAAAGGAAGATGCGGGGGGAAACCTCCTTTCCCTTCCCTCCATGCCATCTGACTTATGACATTTGCTTTGACACGGGTATTCTTAGCCTTGAGCCTGTGGGCTTCCGCATTCACCTCCTTTAGCCTAACCGTCATGGCCTTGAGTTTGCACACCTCATCAGTGATTAGCTCTTGAGAGCCATGCACTTGCTGTAGTATATTGCACGACAGCTCGTGGAAGGGGGACATGTCCGAGGTTCTGCTTTCCGCTTGCTCTAAACGCTCAGCTAATGCCTGCTTGTCTGTTTCTAGCTGGGAAGCCTTTTCTTCTGCTCCACTCTTCTCTGCTTCTGCAATCATTATTTGGAGTGCTAGCTGGTCCTTTTCCTCCTCCAGGTAGCTGTACTTGTTTGCCAACTCCTTGTGCTCAGCGTACAAGCAATTATACTTGTTCACTGCCAGGTCTCTTTGAGCTTGCTCATTAGCCACGTTTCGCTGCAGGGTACGTGCTCTTTTCTTTGTCAATATATTTTCTTTGACTATCACCCCTACATTGGCAAATGATGCTTGTGCTGTCGCTATAACTGCGGAGGCCATGGCAATGGGATCCGCATCTGTGTTCTGCATGACAGCGACCTCTCGGTGGGTAACTATGTCGTCATGGAAAGGACTTTTAATCCTTTCTTCTGATTGGAGGACCATTGTTTTTCTTTTCTTGTCATAGACAAACTCATTCCATTTGGACACCGTACGCTTCCCAGATGGAGTGTACGGTACAATTGGTCGGTTTATGATGTCTATGTCTTCTTCCATAGGTGGGGTCCGGACTTCCTGAGTGGGGTCTGTCCCTTCCCTTTGGGTACTAGAGCCACCTGCCTGAGAGGTGTCTATCTCCATGTCCTGCGCACCGGACCCACCTACCTGGGCATCTTCTCTTGCCTTCAATTCTTCCTCCGCTTTCTTCCTTGCTTCAGCTTGCTCAATTTCTGCTTCTTTCTGCTTTTGGGCTTCTTCAGCCTCCTTCCGCAGTCTCTCATTTTCAGCGTCCTGCTGCTTCCTTGCTTCCTCGACTTCCTTTTGTAACCTTGCCTCTTCTCTTAACCTGAGCTCTTCCTGAGCTCGGGCATCCTTGGCTTCTCTCTCCTTTTGCTGGATAGTCTTCTGGGCTTTGGTTGAGCTAGAGCTCGCTCCAGTATTTTGGTGACAGATCCGTAGCTCAGTCATATTGCTGATGCCTCTGAATGCTTCCTCCTCGGCATTGGGGTAGTGGGAGTATTCGAAGTTAGCATAGTTCCCCTTGCAATGCTCGGCCACTTTACCCTTTCTGTCGTTCCTGTGGAAGATGACTTCACCGAAATGGAAGGCCTTCAATTCTTGAACAAATTCGTCGGCAGAGGCCACCCCTGAAAACTTGTAAGTACCTATGCAGAAAGGTAAGGGGGGAAAGGAAGCCTTGTGTAGCTTGTGGAGGAATGCTCCAATCCCATCCAAGAAGAGTTGTCTCACTGCTTCCTTGAGTACCACATAGTCTGTGGCATACTGCGGCAATATGTATGGGGGCTTAGTCCCTCCAAACATTCTCAAGTAGGTGCCTTGTTCTGAAAAGTAGAAGTCCCCATAATCCTCGAGGACTTCCAAAGCGTTTTGTGACAGGCAACTTGGTTCTTCCTTGAATATTTTCTCGTATAGGGGCATGATGAAACCCTCACAGATGAGTTTGTAGCTGGGCTTGTAATTCTGAGCCCACAACATCTTGAATGCGATGTAAACCGGGGCTGTGGTCCTATCCCATGTACACCCCAATCCGGGGAACTCTATCTTGGCCAAGATACAGTCTATCAGGTACGAAGACATGAAGAATTCAGCCCTCTTCGAGGCCAGCCCGGGCTTAGCAGCACTTATCATTGAGGCCAGACTATCTGACAAGATAGTGGCCCAGTCAAAAACTGTCCCCTGAAATGCCACATAGTGAATGATAGGGACCCACTGAATCTTGTATACTGTGCCATCGGGCATGCCGAAGATTCTACACAGCATCAGGGCGATTAATCTATAAGGAGCTCTTAGATTCTGTACGTCATACTCCTCACTCCCTTTCTTCCTCAAATGTTTCCCTTGCACTAGTAGCTTCTTGGCCATCTCGACATTGTTCATCTGGCTTAACCACTCATCAGTCAGAGCTTGCTGGACACGGGGAAACCTGTAGGCTGCCGTCAGATATGCGGGTTGAAACGAGGCGATAGCCATGTTCCCGCTATCATTTATCACTCTTCCTTCAGCATCGGCATGTTGGAGTATCCATCCGATGACTTCAGCGCAGGGGAACAGCTCAGGGCGGGTAGCGGCCTTAGTTATGCCTGAGGTTCTGATATTTCGATAGATTGGTGCTTCCTCTAGCAGCATATCTGGGATTTCTTGGTCCCGGATCATTCTGTGGATGTCTCCCCATCTGATTTCCGGAGGGACACCTGTGGTGCACCTAGTGTCCTGGAGCGAGGTTTCAATCTTAGGAGGGACAGGTTTCTTTTCTGTCATCTTCGCCTTCTTCTTACTGGGTTTTGGCATCTTGAATTATCCCTAGTAACATCCATATACAATTCATCATGAGTTTGAGCCACAGGTTGTATGGTTTCAGCAGAGAGCAACAATTGTTTTAATGAGATAAATCAATGAAGCATGTATTTAGGAAGTAAAACATTATTTCAATTATAAGACACACATTGAAACATTTGAAGCTCGTAAAAGATGAGTGTGGGATAAGCTATGTTGCGGACGCTATTGGTTTTATTGGACCGATAGGTGATTCGCGGAAGCAATCGGCCTCCGGTTCCGCTTCGCGGAAGGAGAAGTCCTTCGCTATGGCTGCGGTTGGAGAGGTCGAAGGCGGGGAAGAGGCGGGTTGACTCGGTGAGGGCTATGGATGCTATCGTCACGCGCGGCCACTTGCCGAGTCACTATGGGAGGCTTTGGTCTGATCGAAGGTAACGACGCCGGGGACAAACTGACGGGGAGAGCTAGGGCGGCTTCAAGTTTTGGCTCTCGTGGCTTAACCGCTTACGGGTTTCGGTAGGCGTGTAGGGACTGGGGTTTATGGAAAAGGGCCCAGGGTTCACGGTCAGGGATATGGAAAGCCCACAGGGTTTCGATAACTTAACCCACGACGAGGGGCGCGGCCCGGGGTTTAAATTCAACATAAGGCATGGTTAACTGCCCGCACCCATCAACATAAGATATACGTTTTACGAAGGCCCACGACGATTATGTGAAACGAAAACTCCGTTCACTGTACCTGACGGGCAAAACATAGCCCTTGACGGGTGTTTTGCCCGTCACAATCCCACTAAAACCCAATAATTTCCCCAAAAGGACAGTTCAGTAGTGAAAAACAAGGTGAAGATCCTACCTGGCACCGTGGGGATTGCTTGAGCAAGGTGGCTGCGAGCACGGAGGCGCGAGGTGAGCTGGAGCGATTTGCACGGTATCACACGTCGCTGGCCGGTTCAAAACAATGGTGTATTGGTCGAGCCCCCCCACGGTATTTTATAAGGAATGGCACGTGTGAGCATTTAATTGGGTAGGTGGCGTGGTTAAAACGGGGTTTAAATTCGCCGCGCGTAGCGGTCACGTCAAAGCACCTCGGTTTCCGTGCGACCGCCACTTGCGGGGCCAGTTCGTGAATTGCATCCGCCGTTGCGGAAGGATTCGATGAAAACTTCCGACGTTTCGGGGCTTAAAGCGGAAAGGAAACGCGAAGCCTTCCGCGAGAGTCTGTCGCGTAGCGGACGGGTAACGCCAAAGCTTCCGCCCTTTCGGAACGGTATAGCGAATGCTCCCGGTATTTTCGGAAGACTTTTGCGAAAGCTTCCGTGAACCAAAACTTCAAAGTCTCGTTGATTTTCAGAAAGTTTTTTTTTGGCTACGGCTCCCGCTAGTTTCGGAAAGCTTTTGGGAATGGCTTCCGCCGTTTCGGAAGCAAAACTTATATTTTCCGCAAATTCACCCGGGATCGTTTCGGAGTCCTTTTGCCGGTCGGGGTAAGCAATTGGCCTCCGCTGTTTCGGAAGGGTAGCCCGAAGGCTTCCGCTGTTTCGGAAGCAAAAGCTGAAGGCTTCCGTGACAGCTTCTTGAGAAACTTCTAAGTCTTTTCAAGGTTTCGGAAGGCGATCGTGGATCCTCCCCGCGGGTCTTATGGAGATGGCTTCCGCCGTTTCGGAAAGGTTTCATGAATTCCCCGCCGTTGCGGGAGGATTTTATGAAAGCTTCCGCCGTTTCGGAAGGGTTCAACGAAAACTCCCGCCGTTTCGGAAGGGTTCAACGAAAACTCCCGCCGTTTCGGGAGAGATGCTCCAATCTCTCCGCCGTTGCGGAAGGTTGAAGCTAAAAATTCTTTAAGTCCTTTGTTCCCGCACCTTCTAATCAGAAGGAAATCTTAGTCCTTTTCGGGAGACTGAGGCGAATGAGTCCCGCTGTTTCGGGAGGAAAGCCGGAACCTTTCCGCGGTTGCGGAAGGATTCAACGAAAGGCTCCGCCGTTTCGGGAGCTAAGTCGTTTCGGAGCTGGAACCGTTCCGCAGAAGCAACGATTGAAAATTTTATAAGTCTTTTACTTCGGAAGAAAATGATGAATTCCTTGGTGTTATTTCGGCGAGTTTATCCGAAGGGCCTCAGCCGTTTCGGAAGGCAGAGCTGAATTGTTCCGCCGTTTCGGGAGAACTACTTGAATTTCTCCGTGGTTGCGGAAGGTTTGGGCGAAAGCTCCCGCCGTTTCGAGTGGTCTCACCTAATGGCTTCCGCTATTTTCGGCAAAGAAAACCTAAGTCTTCCTTTTGGGAAGGTTGGACGCTTGACTTCCGCGGCTTCGGGACTATGTCCGGATCACTCCAAAACGTTTGGGCAGAAACTAAGTTATCTTTTGGCTCACTGGGGAGAACATGGTAGGATTGACGGCAAGCTGCTCAGCAAGGAAGCAAAATTTTATGCTGAAAACAGAGCGGGCGGCTGGGATGGCCTTTTCAAGAAAACTTTCTACAAAAAATACAGGAGGGGCCCCAACATGTAGAAAATTTTGGGGAGGGATGTTGCTGCAACAACAGACTGCTTCCTGCTAAACCAAGAGATCACACCTGATCCCATACTGAAGTAGCACCCATATGTGCTCTTCCTATCTGCAGCATTGCCAGCCCAATCTGAATCAACAGAACCCTGCAGGTTAAACTTTTGATTCACTTCATACTTGAGCCCAAAATCCACTGTACCCTTCAGGTACCTCAGAACATGCTTTACAGCAACCAGGTGAACACTCCTTGGATCCGTCAGGAACTGGATCAATGTGTTCACAGCAAAGAAAATGTCTGGTCTCGTGTTCATTAGGTACATCAAGGACCCAATCATCTGACGATACATAGAGATATCAACTGGCTCAGATGAAGCATCACATAGAAGCTTCAGATTCGATGCCATAGGTGTGGCCATGGCCTTGCAATCCATCATCCTGAACCTCTTCAGGATCTCTACTGCATACTTCCCTTGTCCAAGGAAGATTCCTTCTGCACTCTGCCACACCTCCATGCCAAAAACAAATAGTGCATCATCCCCAAGTTCTTCATCTCGAACTCGATAGTAAGCTTCCGCTGCGTGTCGGCAATCAATCTATCTTCACCATACCAAGTTCTGCACATATATGATTTCCTATCATGTGTCTCAGAACCAAGTGGCTGCTCTACATACACTTCTTCTTCAACTACACCATTCAAGGAAGCTGTCTTGAATCCATCTGGTGTATCTTCTATTTCATCACTTTTATATTTCTCAATGCTGCCATCTGCAACATGCTTGATCTGATAGTTCCATTTGGAAGTCATAGCAAACTTCCCTTCATGTCTTGGGATTACATCCCAAACATCATTCTTCATGATCGACGGATCATGGCATTTCATTTCTTCATTCCAGATCCTGTGAACTTCAATATCTTCAATATCTTCAATAGATATCTTTGTTGCTAGAACAAATGTTGTAGTTCTTCTTTTGTAGGAGATGGCATATGATCTTTCCTACACAACAAGTTAAATTGCATGATTAGAAAACATCTCATAGTTTTCAGAACAAATTCTTACACATAAAGAAATATGCCATACAGTCATGCAATTATCTTAGCCAATGCTTCAATGCAACATTTATCCATATTCCGTAACTTTCTAGATGCCTTCCAATCTCTACCAGAACATTGTTAAGAGTGTGCACAACTCCCAACATGTCAGCAAAGAGGTTTCATTCTAGATAAGTAGCAATGGAATGTTGTACAGTGCCATAGGCCACTTACCCATGCATATTAGGAGTATACTGTTCATCAATGCAATTATTCTAATATGCATAATACACAACCTAATTCTAGGAACATCAGTATATACATTATTGAACAGTATTATTTAATAAATGACAATTCAAATACTTATCTTTGTTTGTTCATTGGGTGGACTCCCTCTGAGTCTTCGCTTCCTTGCAGGAGCTGCTGGAGTCCTAATCTGAAGTAGCTTCTTCTACACCTTTCTGTTGTGGGATGTAGAGAGGTGGTCAACTCCCTCTGAATATCTACATCCTTTCATAAACCACTGGAGTGTACTCCCTCTTGATATTTGCTTCCTAGATTACCTGTCCTTGAACTTACATTCATCCTTGGTTCCTATGCATGCTTATTAGTATCATGATTGTGTTATCCTTGTGATCTCATATAAAATCATACACAATAATCTCAAGCATGTATAGTCATGATCATTTCAAACAGAAAATAATAAGCATTAGCATTCAAGGTTTATGTAGAATTCTTAAGGTTAGTCAAATCATAAGAAACATAACATGTCTAAACCTGTAATTACTCAAACCTATGACTCTTCAGGTTAGTTGAATCATCAATCAAGATAAGAGATATATTATGCATAAAACCTGTGATTATTCAAACCTATACCTTCATGATTCTTCTGGTTAGTCATATCATCAATTAAGGTAAGAAACATAATATGCATACAACCATGATTATTCAAACCTATGACTTCATGAATAATCATTATCAACAACAGTATAAGATCCTAACACAAGGTAGGATTCTAACTTGATATAGGAAAAACATACCTGGATTAGTATGCTAGCTATTTATGTCTAACATACTCACATGATGTCTTCTTGTTCTTCTTCAATGACTTGTGCTAGTAACCTGTATATCTCATAGGTTAACTATTACAAAACCAAGTTATACATACCTCGTAAATGGATCTTCTATGAGATCCATGACAATGGATGAATCTTTGTCCTCATGTTATCATGATCATATGTTCTTGGACCAGAACATGATTTGTCTTTCTTGGTGTACCTTTCATGTTAGTAGACAACATAAACCTCATACAACACCATAATGCATTAGTACAATCATAAGTGTCAACACCCTAACCAATGAATATCTTCTATCATGCATTCATAATTTTGTTAAGGTGATACGACAAATCTAAAATCAAGACCGTAGTAACATGAAGACAAACATACCATAAACTTAATCATGAACAAATCTCAAAACATACCTCGATGAGTCATACCTGTCGAGATCGCTTGTAATCTTCTTATGTAAGGCTTTAGCCTCATCTCCCTCTGAAACAGGAACTTCTTCACTCATGCAGATGATCAATCCATCTTCTTCTAGGATTAACCCAATCCACTTGATTTGCAAGAACTGGACCTGGAGCTGGATATGGGTTTTTGTCAGAGAAACCCCAAAAGTTCAAACTTTGAATTTCAAACTTCCGAAAGGATATAAATATGCGCCTTGATGAGCTGATCAAACTGGTATATTCAGAATTTGAAAACTGCAAAGTTTCACTCCTCAATTTTGCCTTTGAAACTTACGGATTCACTGGACGTGACCCTGAACTGGGGTTTGATGAAGCCCACTCTTTTTCCCCATCAAAAGGTTTGATCCAAAGCTCTAAGCTTCTATTTTTCTGAGGAGCTTCCAGCCGTGGTCACAGATTGCAAAAATTCCCATTTTTACAGAAGCCCTAGTTTTCCACTTTTCTGATCAAAGTCCCGAACTAGGGTTTGATCAAGCCCATCCTTTTACCAAACCAAAAATTCTGATATTGGTATCTAAATTTCTATTTTGATGAGTAGCATCCATCCGTGGTCTCCGATTATAAAAATTCCAACTTTCTCCAAAGCCCTAAATTCCGGAAGCCATGAATGAAGGTACCAAAAAATAATTCTGTTTTGACAGAAATATGTACCTGATTGTTTCTGGTGTAACTCCGAAATTTTTGATCCACAGGTTCTGAAAACGTTTCCTGAGATATCCTGACCTGTTATCTTTCCATCCTGACAGGTCTGACCTCAATTGGATTCTCTGAGAGAGAGTTATGCCAAATGTCGCAACGTGACCTGTTTTGGGATAAAACAGGAGAGCGAACTTGTACGGCGTGCCATGTGTCACTGTTTTAACTTCAACCTCTGAAAACGTTTTCTGAGATAGATCGGCCTATTACATTTCCATCCTGACAGGTCTGACCTCAATTGGACTCTCTGAGAGAGATTTATGCCAAATGTCGCAACGTGACCTGTTTATGGGATAATACAGGAGAGTGAACTTGTACGGCGTGCCACATGTCACTGGTTCAACTTCGGCCTCTGAAAACGTTTTCTGAGATAGTACAGACTGTGTACTACCTGTCACTTTTTACGAAATTTCATTTGGATATTCCTATCCCAAGATATGACCTTTTTCCCAAGGTCACCTGATTTTGACTCAGATCTGGAAGAGGCAGAAACCCTATATTGTACAGATCATAAATCACAAAGTACAACGAATTAGAGGTTTTCCTTTGGACACAAGATACCTGGAGATCTTAGCTTCGGCCTGTAACAATTTCAGATCCGAAAAATTCGCCAAAACGGATTTATAGTGAAAGTTCTACGATGACTGGTTTTTGCTATATCAAGCCCTAGCATCGTAAGTGCAACAAGTGTCATACATGCCATATCATGCCTTCTTTCAGGCTAGCTCTGATACCATGTTAGATTTTCAGAATTTACTTCAATTTGATCTAGGATCTTAACTGAGAGAACAACATTTACAGCATATCTACAGCATATCAATCATGGAGACAATAATGCAAGCACACAAGAGACACAAAGATTTACTTGGGGAAAACCATAAAGGTGAAAAACCCCAATAACTTCCTCAGAGATAGATAGAGCAATGATACAACCAACCAAGAGAGATAACCATAACCTAGCAGCAGATCCTCCTCCTCCATAAGTGCGCCACTCCTCCTTGAGTGCATGTGTGAGAAGTGAGTGAGTAAATAGAGTGCCTCCCGCACTCTATTTATACTTGACTTGACTTGCCTTTTTACCTAACTCATGTAGGCTCGAACTTAACCACATAACATAATGCTGACTGGGCCGACCCCCAATAGGGTGGTCTAATAACCCTTAGACCCACATGGCCGACCCCCAATAGGGTGGTCTAATAACCCTTTGACCCACATGACTTATACAGGGCCGACCCCAACAAGGTGGTCTAATAACCTATCAAGTATAAGTTACGACACTTACAATATAAATGACGACACTTTCGTATAGAGGAATAATACCATCTCTATAGGAGTACATACAACATATATGAAATACATTCCGAAGTTACATATACATCAACAGAGGATAGTTTGATTGTTGATACCAAGAGGAAGCTTGTTTCCGAGTTCGAGATGAAGGACTTGGGGATGATGCACTATTTTCTAGGCATGGAGGTGTGGCAGAGTGCAGATGGAATATTCCTTGGACAAGGGAAGTATGTAGTAGAGATCCTGAAGAGGTTCGGGATGATGGAATGAAAGGCCATGGCCACACCTATGGCATCAAACCTAAAGCTTCTGTGTGATGCTTCATTTGATCCGGTTGATGTCACGATGTATCGTCAGATGATTGGGTCCTTGATGTACCTGAAGAACATGAGACCAGATATTTGCTTTGTGGTGAACACATTGAGCCAGTTCCTGACAGATCCGAGGAGTGTTCACCTGGTTACTGTAAAGCATATTCTGAGGTACCTGAAGGGTACAATTGATTATGGGATCAATTATGATGCGAATAAAAAGTTTAACCTAGAGGGTTATGTTGATTCAAATTCAGCAAGCAGTGCTGCAGATAGAAAGAGCACTTCTGGGTGCTGCATTAGTATGGGATCAGGTGTGATCTCTTGGTTTAGCAGGAAGCAGCCCTGTATAGCACTGAGTACAGCCGAAGCAAAGTATGTTGCAGCTTGTTCGGCTAGTTGTGAGACAGTATGGCTTAGGAAGCTACTGTCTGAGTTATTTTATCTCCCGTTGGATGCTATTGGTATATTTTGTGACAACCAGAGTTGTGTGAAGCTGTCTAAGAACCCAGTGTTCCACAACAGGTCGAAGCACATTGAGATCAAATATCACTCTATCAGGGATATGGTGCAGAGAGGAGTAATGAAGCTCTTGTATGTTGCGACAGATGAGTAGGTTGTAGATGTGTTGAGAAAACCACTAGCCAGAGTGAAGTTTGAGTACTTTAGAGAAAGGCTTAGTGTTGTTCAGATTGACGACACTTCGAGGAAGAAGTGATGGACACATTTACAGGAGCCATTCCAAGCATGGTGAAAGGAGGATCCTTTCCATGGATGTGGATGTAAGCGATGTATGATGAGCATCAGGACGATGCTCCATTTACTGCTTTGTTTATGCATCATGTTGGATGCTTGTTATGATCAGTTGGATCATGGATTTGTATATGTATCAGGTGGATACATTGTATGATCAGTTGGATCATGGATTTGTATATGTATCAGGTGGATACGTTGTATGATCAGGTGGATCATGTATTTCTATATGTATCAGGTGGATACATTGTATGATCAGGTGGATCATGTATGATGATATGTATGAGGTAGATACTTGGTATGCATCAGGTGGATGCATTGTTTGATCAGGATGATCATAGATGACGAGCTTCAGGATGTTTCTCCAGATGATATGCATCAAGTTGATGCTATGATGATGATCAAGATGATCACAAATGACGAGCTTCAGGATGTTGCTCAGATGATATGCATTAGGTTGATACTATGATGATGATTAGTATGATCATAAGTATCGGGTTGATACTCCGTGGCCATGGTCAGTTTATGCAGGTAGCATAGAAAAGATCCTCAAGATCTAGACCGGTATAGTTGTGTGCTTGTAACATCCTGGGATATAGAGATCCGGACAGGTAGATCTGTGTGCTCGTAACAGCCTGGGATGCTCTTTCGAGGTTTTGCTATAGTTTCGCATAGAAAATATCCTGGAGATGCAGACAGGTATAGCTGTGTGCTTGTAACATCCTGGGATGCTCTATAGAGATCCGGATAGGTAGAGCTGTGTGCTCGTAACATCCTGGGATGCTCTTTAAAGGTTTTGCGAAAGTTCACATAGAAAATATCCTGGAGATCTGGATAGGTATAGCTGTGTGCTTGTAACATCCTGGGATGCTCTATAGATATCCGGACAAGTAGAGCTCTGTGCTCGTAACATCCTAGGATGCTCTTTAAAGGTTTTGTGAAGGTCACATGTAAAATATCTTGGAAGATTCGGAAAGGTAGATCTATGTTCTCATCACAGCCTGGGATGCTCTTTCGAGGTTTTGTTGACACAATTAAATAGTCCTGGGATCCACAGTATGGCTAGTGATGATGAAGACCTACAGGTGGTGGGCCTACATCCAGCATGAAAAAGGGCTGGCTCTGTAGAACTTCCTATGACGAGCAGAATTCAGAGATAGCCTAGTGATCGAGATATCGCGTACAGCAGCAATGATGATTATGATGCTCCATGATCCAAAGATGATGATCCAGCTCCAGAATTGAAGACTTGCACCAATATGTATTGATGACCTGTGACGAAAGAATACATTCCTAGTTAAGAGGGAGTGTTGATGTATTTGTAACTTCGGAAGATATTCTTCTATGTATTACATTTGTACTTTATTATATATCCCACAGAGATGTATTATTCCTTTGATTGGAAGTGTCGTCATTTGTATTTGTAAGTGTCGTCATGTGCATCGACAAGTGTCGTCATTTGTATTGATGGGTTATTAGACCACCAGCATGGGGTCGGCCCTGGTTAGCACATGTGGTTGGGTTATTAGGCTTGATTAGCAAGTCGTCCCCAGTGAATTATTGGCAGGTCAAAGTCAAGTATAAATAAGAGGGGTGTGTTTCTCATTCTATTAATTAACTCACTTCTCAAGCTCACATAGCTAAGAGAGAAAATGGCGCACTTGTGGAGGAGGAGGAGCATCTACTAGAGACATATTATTGGGTTTGATCATTGTGATCTTGTACTTGGGTTTATTCTATCTCTGAGGAAGTTGCGGGGTTTTTCACCTTCTTGGTTTTCCCTAGTGAAACTCTGTGTCTCTTGTGTGCTTGCATTATTGTGTTTATGTTTGATATGTTGTTGATATGCTGTACATGTTATTCTCTTAGTGATCCTGAATGATAATGGAATTAAATTATCGAAAAATTAACACATATAGATCACAATAAATAATGGGAAATAGTTAGACATATACCACATCATTAATCTAGAGGGGATTTTGATAATGTTATCGATGCTCCATTTTTGTACATGCCATGAACATTGTGTTGACGCCTGGAAAATTCCTTGCATCGACAGTAGGGGTTCTCAGCAATGAAAAGTCCTAATTAGACTCTCCATTGTTTGGAATAGGAAAATTGTCTGGTTTACGGTCCAACTACCATATAAGATGGTGTTGTGATAGGTTTATCAAATGCGGCTCGATCCACCATTTATATTTTTTAGGATTTGGTATGCAATGCAAATTCCTAATTCTAAATGCACATAATTCTACCTATGCTTGTTTGACGAGTATAAAGAGACCTCACTTAGTGATGCACGGGTTCTTACCTCTCATATTAATACCTCCTTACTATTAGTCAACCAAGAAGCTGTCCTAATTAAATGCAACATTCTAATCTACTTAACCTATACTTGCAAGGAGCAAATTTAAGGAGCAATGACTGTAGACTACATCATACAATTCCAGAAGGTAACTATTGAAAATAATGTCTTTTAACAGGTACAAAATAAATTCAACACATAGATAGATTGAGCATTAACATTTATTGCATTCATTACTCACAAATAACACGGAAAATTGTATTTTTTTCATTCATATACAACAAAATGATTCAAATCTATTAGAATAGTCCAACATAATAGGATAGATATTACTGCATATCCAAGAACAAGAAGAATGAAGTAGTTATGCACATTTTTTCACATGATTTAACACAATATCCCATGTATGCTTTCACCTAGAAAACTCTCTTTATCATTAGCCGAAAATAGTTTCTTACACATGAGTCTAGTACAAACTTTCACAAGCCAAAATCCACATCCTCATCTAATTTCTCCTATTTTATCTTTACAAACCAAGCCTTTGGGTGACTTATCACTTCACATTCCTCAAACCTTTTTCCTTCCAAAACTTTTGTTTGTTCGTGATTACAAACTAAGTGATCAAAATATCAAAATACAATAAAATATCATACTAACATGGTGGAGCGCTTTCTAGAGTTTGGATATAATCATTCCAAAGACCATTTTAATAAGATATAACATTTAATTGTCAGGTTCTAATAACTTTAAAGCTACTTCATGAAATGGTAAATGTTTCACCATGACATTCAATCCTTTAGTTGTTGCATTATGACCATTTGATAATTAATGTGTCTTCATTATAGCTTTTCCAATGTGCTCTTGTAGATATTTTGGAGTGATAGTCTCTAAACTCCTGATAGCAGCAATGTTTTCTTCCTTGATAGTCCTTAATTCATCCAACCGTTGCTCTTTTGGTACTAAATTTTCAAATGAACCAGGAGGAAGTAGATGTCACTTTTCGAAAGCTGTGGAAATATTCTTGTGAATATCCTCACATTTGAAGATGGAATCTCTCACTTCATTCTATTATTTATTTTCTCCTTTCTAGGAACTGTTTAAAATTGCAAAATCTAGCTTGAGTTCAATTGTAGATCTCTTAGTAAAATGTGGAGGGATTTATTTGGTTTTTTTCCTCCAAGCAATCAGCTTATTCATCCTGTCATAAATTTCTTTAAGATTTTGTCTCGTAGAAGTGGCTTCCTTGGAAATCATCCTAAGCCTAGTTACCATCCCTTGCACTTCATAAGTCTAGTCGGTGAGCAATTCTTGGGAATGGAACAATTGATCTTGTGAGGAAGAAGCCTAGTTACCATCCCATGCACTTCATAAGTCTATAGTGATGAATAAATGTTAATTGATGTGGAAGTTATGAATGATATGGATACTACTTAGTTAATAAATATATGTTGTATCTAGTCAAGTGATATGCATGGAAATTCTATGATCTGTCAAAGCCTTGTATCTATCAAGGTATGTGTAGCTAGGGTTTTCACCCTAGCTTGTGCAAATGAGCACCTACTAAGGAGAAAGGACTCCTTAGTGGCAGTTCAATAAACAGTAAATGAAAAGACAATACATTGAAATGGAAATTATTCTAAACATGTGCATGAGAGATAAGAGACAAGAAATAATAAATGGTTTTCTTTTGTATTGAAATTTTACCTCAAGTGTAGAGGTTGGTGAAGTTCTTGCAATGATCCAAGAGGGTTGCTCCAAACTCCAACTTTGCTCCTTCTCTTTCTCTAATGGTGGAAATGGGCCAAAAGGGGCTCTCAATGGTGAAAGTAGCTCAAGGGTGAGCTAGGGTTTCAAGAGAGATTTTGGCAGAGTAAGGGTATACTTGATTGTTGATATGAAATGAGGGGTCTCCATCACCTATTTATAGGTTTTTGGTGGTGGAGTGCTGGCCCATGGTTTTGGAAACCATATGGTTTAGGTCAGCTGTATAGGGTTTTTTCCTCCTTTTTCCTCATTATTTTATATTTTTTATTCCCTTTTTAGAGTGTTTTTGCTATTTTGGAGGAATTTTGGATATTTTTGGAGGGAAAAGGGGTTTTTTAGCCTTTTTGAGGCTTTTTTGATGGTTTTGTGGCCTTTTGGAGGAATTTTTGGCCTTTTGGAAGCTTTTTAATGGGATTTGAGGGTTTTGAAGGAAAATATGGTAGGAAATGTGGACAAATGAGTCATGTAATGGGGTAGATGAGGTAGTGAGCACTTTTTGGGTGTTAACAGATTGCCCCCTGATGTGTGAGGGCAGGAGCTCATCGTATGGCCGATAGACATCATAAGTCTTTGAATGGTGTTCCTGGGGTGTGGAGAAGAGAAGAAACAAACTGGAGCCCGGAACAACGATCCCGAACCAACTGCAAAAACTAAAAGTACATAACCTCAATAATGGATGAGGAATAATCTAATCATATGGACGAGGCGGGCATTCCCATGCTCGTATCAAGATATAGAACAATAATAACAATGGGGTCCAAAATATGGGGACCTGACATATACATGACCTCAAATAATGAATGAAGAAGAATCTCAATATATGTACGAGGCAGGCATACCCATGCTCGTATCAACATACATAAAAAATAACTGTGAGGCCCGAAAAGGGGGACCTATAGGATACATAGAGAACGGCACTGTGTACATCATAAGGGTCCAGAGGGGACACCAAGCTGGGACATACTGCTGGGCTGACCATGTCTGAGCTGAAGAACTGATACACTGGAATAAAAATAGTGCTACTGAGTGGGGTACCAGAGGAACTGATGAGCTGCTAGATCATAGTGACAGGGAGTCATACTGTCAATGGTACACTGAACTGGAACTAAACTGGGTACTCAAGGAAGCATATAACTGGATGGCTTCCGAATACAATCGCCAACACAACCCGGACATCCACGGGAACATATAACTGGGTGTTTCGAAGTGACTCACCGATGTGCTAGAGTCGGGGGAAATCCGGGGTCTTCGACCAATAACTGAAGGGATATAAACCCTGCGCGATTCTCAATGATGCGATCAAGGTGTTGAAGTCGAGCATGTGAGAAACAACCACTCGGAGACGCAATGATGAATCCTCTCAAAATGGTCCATAGGCACTCACCACTGATGGTGATGTGTCCAAGGCGCAGGGACCTCTGGGTCTATCCTCTGGAATAGAGGGGCTATCATCGACAGAGGGAGACCTGCAACTAGCAAGGCCATGATGTTTCCTTGATAGGAGCACGAGGTGGAGAACCGAAGTGTGAGAGTACTGATGGTAGGACTGACATGTTGTGGGGGATAACTGGGCAAGTAGAGGGGGTGGACTCAAACTTCCTTTGTTCAGGGTATGATGGCGGGGATGATCGCGCAACATATGAAACTGACTGATGGGAAATGGATCATAGCTGTAATGGATCAAGGACAGTGACTGGGATGAGGGATACTCAAGCTGGTGTAAAATGGCAGGAGACTGCAGACTACTCTGAACAAAGGCGACCTGATTGGGGGTGCTGCCGAGATGATCGATCATAGGGCCAGGAGGCATGGGATGACTTCTTCATCGGTTAAGGATCTAGAAGAAGTGTGTGTAAAATGATACTGTCGTGTGGATTTATACGAGCCCGGGACAGTTCATGCTCGTGATTGCTTTCAATTTTAAGGAGTCTGAAAGCGATAAGAAGACTCTGAAATAATGGAATGGTACTGTCGTGTGGATTTGTACGAGCCTAGGACAGTTCATGCTCGTGGTTGCTTTCAATTTTAGAGAGTCTGAAAGCGATAAGAAGACTCCAGGGGGTTGCTTTTTCATGTGTTAGTCTCCAAGGCCCAAAGAAGCATAAAAGGATGCAATGAAGAACTCTTCTAGCCGGTGTGACTAGAGTGTTCCTTTTTCGTAATTAGTCTACCAGGTTCGGAAAAGGGTTAAACTTATACCAGATAGACGCCCTTTTAGGTACTTTAACGAGCATGAAAGGAAGCAAGATTGCTCAGCGATCTTTTCATTGTTTTAGGAGTCAGAAAAGAGCTTAACAGAAACTCCCTAAGTGCCTTTTTCGTAAAGGACTTGTCCGGCCCGAAAAAGGGATAAAATTATACCGAACAAAAGGAATGTCCAGGCAAGGAGGAAGTGCTCAATCAAGGAACATTAATGATGACCAAGAACGAGGGTGGGGGGGAACAATGATGGCCCTCCTTGCAGGATAATGAATGGTGGAAAAATAACGAAATAGTTGTAGTATGACAGGAGTGAATGGCTCATGTAAAAATGTGGAACAATCCGATGGCGGCCGATGTGGCATGCAAACCGAGGCAGCAAGGTGTCGGGACACAATGTTGAAACTGTACCAAGTGAGAGCGAGAAATGATCTCAAGCATCATCACAAGCTCAAAAAAATGAATCCGGCGATATAAAGAGTGTCAAAAACAGATAACGGTCGATGTGGCACCCAAACCGAGGCAACGGGGGGCGTTTTGGAAAAATACCCAAAAACTATGGGGGTGAGAGCGAGAAATGATCTCAAGCATCATCACTGGCTAGGAAAAATGAATCCGATGATATAAAATATGTGAAAAATGGAGAGCAGCTGAAGTGGCACGTAAACCGAGGTGACTAGTGGCATCTAAAAAATGTGCAAAAAATGACATGGAAAAAATAATGCAATGAGTTGACCATCATGACGGTCTCGTTGTGCTGATTCCAAGGGTGGAAACGGTTCGAAAAATGGACTCCGTATGGGGTCAGAATGGCCAAAACAAGAAAAAGTCAACGGACTATAAATAGTGAGTGGGTCCAACATGACAAGTGTCATTTGTACTTGTTGACTTTGACTAGTGATCAGAGTTGACCAGAGCTTAGGTGGTGTTTCTGGACGATCCGACCGACCGATTTCAGATCCGGGAGATACAGGTATTCCGTCAAACTCATACCTGCATGTTTTTTAGGTTCAAGGGGTGGGTAGTGGGTCCCAGGGGGTATTTGTACGGTCCACGTGGGGTGGACCGTGATTTTGTAGGAGGGATCCGTGGTCGGAGACCGCGGGTTCCACGGCGGATGACGCGCATGGAGACTGCGGGGCTCGGGTCGGAACACACAGTCTGGGACCACGTGTTTCGAGGTTGGACACGCGGTTTGGTACCGCGTGTTTGGCCCAGACAGGCGCGGTTTAGGACCGTGACTGTAGGCCCGACAGCCGCGGTCGGAAACCGCGGCAAGGGGAGCTAAAGCTGCATTTGGGAGCGAGCTGTTAGGACTTCCCGGGGGGGGGGGTTTATTTCTTTGACATGAGTCTAATGAGTTTGCCTTGCATGGTTGACAAGATGTCGCTGGCACTATGGAGAGAGCGGGAGATGCTGGATGAGATAGTGACTGTCATCCGGGAGGAGCGTCATGTGCGGTCGGTGTTGGGATTGTGTGGACTGTTGAAGTTCGCGCAGGTTCCTATGATGCGGTCAGCAGGGTTGCTGCTGAACAGGCTAGTGAGTTTCTGGGAGCCAGACATACAGGCCTTCATGGTGCAAGGTGAGAGGGTGGACCTCACCCTGACAGATGTATACTTCATGACGGGGTTGCCCTGTCTGGGTAGGGTGGCGGATACGCAGCCGCGATTATCCGCGCACGTAGATATGGAGGACATCCTGGAGCGGTACTGTGTTCTAGAGGCTAGGGTGCATAGGAATGCACTCCAGGTGATAGACCTACGGGAGCCGGCAGTGCAGGCTATTGCAGCATGCGTGGTTCGTGTGTTGGGGTCCCAGTCACCTGAAAAGGTGTCCGGGGGCCAGATGCAGCTGGTGGAGCGCGTACTGGATGGTGTCTACTATGCGTGGGGCCATATATTCCTCACCTGTGTTCAGCGGCAACTGACATTGGCGAAGGAATCTGGCAAGGGGTTCTGTTGCGGGTCCTTTCTATGTGTTTTCTTTATGGAGCGAGTTCCTACACTGCGGCCGCGGGTGCTAGTCAGGGCAGGAGGATTGAGGGAACTGCGCATGGTGCGGTGGGGGGAGATGATGCACCGCCGAGGTGGCGGTGAGGTGGGTAGATACTTTACCCAGGAGTTGTACCTGCAATGGCTACAGATGCCGATGCCACTGGATGACTACCCGTATAGGGATATGGACTACACCGGGGACCCAGAGGCACCACGGGCACCAGGACAGGCGTGGGGACCCGATGGTACGTATTGATTTACTTGCATGTTACGGATGTCAAGATTTATGTATGATGTGTGTTATGATATAGACTGTGACTGACTGATGTGTGATCTACAGATGTGGGTCCGAGACCACCGCCAGGACACGTCGCGCGCAGAGGGCATGTGGCGGTACCAGCCTTACTGGGCCGAGGGGAGGTGCATCGGCGGGACGCAGAGGGGACTTTGGAGTTCGTACGGGTGCTGCTAGACCGATTGCTAGTGGGAGTGACCGACGAGGGGTGGCGGGACGTGGATCCAAATGTGATTCAGGATTGCATGAGGGTGCCCCGGGAGTTCCGGTCGATTGTGATCCGGGTGGCTATCCTGGCGGACAGGGGTCGGGCACAGGAGCTTGTAGGGGATGAGGAGCTTCCGGAGGAGGAGCGAGGGGAGGACTTGGAGGTGGCTAATGCAGGCAGTGATGTAGGGTATGACTCTCATTAGGGAGTGTAGGGGACTCCCCCCGAGTTTTGTAGCTCCGACATGTATCTTATGAGATGTATAGATAGTTTTTGTGTATAGCTGAGTACGGGGGTACTCAGGACATGTATAGCCGATGAACATGTATTTTTTGATATATATATATGCACGTGGATGCACATTTTTGCGATGAGGTTTTAGTTGTACGCACGTGGATGCGCTCATGGTTTGTTGTATGTTTGTACTGCACGTGGATGCAAGTAGCATATGGTGATGGGCACGTGGATGCCCCTATGTATGAATGTGTTTTTTATTTTTTATTGCACATGGATGCAAATGTTGATGTGATGACAGGCACGTGGATGCCCCTTGCAATATTTTTGGGTTTTTATATTTTTTTATGAGATGCTATGGGATGATTATGCATGATGGAGGTTTTACATGGTGTGACTGATGTGCCAATCTAGGATGTTGTTGGCCATTTGATCTGCGACACTATTTTGAGCTCTTGGGACATGGGTGAATGTTATGGATTCAAACTGTCGGATGAGTTGTTTTGTGCGCAGGAATTTTCTAAAGAGGCAGGGATCACGCACCTGGTAGCAGTTGTTGAGCTGGGAGACAAGTAGCTGGGAGTCAAGGAACACATGAAGGTGACATATGCCCATCTGGAGGGCAGCAGTCAGGAGACCGGTCACAGCATCATACTCCGCCTGGTTATTGGTAGCAGCACCTATACATATTCCGTCAAGGTGAATCAAGTCGTGTGAAGGGGAATATAAGACCCATGCTACAGAAGCCAAGTTCGGAGACCAGTGGCTTGCTCCATCAACGAAGCCAATGTAATGAGGTGGAAGAGGGTCCATCTGTGATCATGCAAAAATGATGAATATAAGATCGTGGTAAAAAAGGTGAAAAACAAAAAGAGAGCAAACTGTACAATGCAAACCAATGGGGTCGTGAGTTATTCTAGGGATAGAAACGCTTAAGATACAACCCATTCTGGGGGTTGCAAAAAGGGTGACCTTCTGAGTCAGTTAAAATGTATGCCCCCTTGCTGAGACAGGTCTGCACGATGTAAGGGCCTTGCCACATGGACTCAAACTTTCCTTTGCCAGTTTTGTCATGGGCCTGGTCATAAGCGAGGATGAGATCCCCTTCACGGAAAATTCGAGGGTGTACATGTTTGTCGTAACCAGCCTTGGAGCGGTTCTTGGCGGCTTCAATGGTCTGGAGAGTGGCACGACGGTCTTCATCATCTTGTTCGAGGGATAGTAGACGTTGCTCAAGTGGGGAGGTGTCGAGGAGAAGCTCAACGACGATGTGTAAGGCAGGTATCTGACACTCGATGGGGAGGACAGACTCTACACCATGAACTAAATGAAACGGGGTAGAACTAGTGGCGGTCTTGGTAGAGGTACGGTAAGCCCATAAGGCAGGGAACAACATGTGGTGCCAGTTGGACTTATGCCAGTCAATAGTGCGTTGAAGGATGGTTTTGAGAATTTTGTTAATGGCCTCTACTTGGTCGTTCCCTTGGGGGTAGTAAGCAGAGGAAAATTGTTGTTCAAACTTGAGGAGGGTGGATAACTCGCGCCAAACGGAATCTTCGAAGTGTGAACCATGGTCTAAGACCAACTGTTTTGGAACCCCAAATATAGTGATAACGTGGTTAAAAACGAAATGGGCAGTGGTGTCAGCGGTACAATTGAAGGTAGGCATGGCTTCGGCCCATTTGGTGAAGTAATCGACAACGACAATGATGTATTTATGGTCATTGGCAAATGGGGGTCTACACTCCATGAAGTCGATGGCCCACTTACAAAATGGACCAACGGTGACGACTGGGTGTAACGGAGCAGGTGGTGTCCGGGCCTTGGGGGAAAAAAGTTGGCAGTTATGGCAATGCTTGACCGTAGTGATGCAGTCGGTGAAAAGTGTGGGCTAGAAGTATCTGGCACGGACGACCCTTTGGGCGGTGGCCATCCTAGAGAAATGGCCACTGCAGGCACCGCTATGACAGTCATTGAGGACATGTTCATCTTCCTCATGTGTAAGGCAACGACGAAGAATCGTGTCGACCCCTCACTGGTAAAGGACATCGCCTAAGAGGAGATATCGAGAGGCCTGGTGACGGATACGATGGCGTCCATCACGATTGATGTTGGGTCTGAACTTCTGCGTGCGAAGGTATAACAAAATATCACCGTACCATGGGTCTTTAGAAGAGATGGTGAACAAGTGATTGTCGGGTAACTCATCGGAGATTTGTGGGGATGGCAGAAGGGAAGGGAGATCAGTGATGAGCTGGGCAAGTGTGAGGGCTTTAGTGCTCTTAGGGGTTCTGAAAGTGAGGTCATATTCCTGGAGGATAATGACCCATTTAGCAACATGACCTTGTAGGAGCCGCCGGGTGAGGAGATAGACCATAAGGTTGGAGTCGGCGACAACTGTGGTACGACTGAGCAGAACGTAGTGTCGCAATTTTTGGACGGAAAAGACTACACCTAGGGCTAATCTTTCCTCATATGGGTAACGTAGGGGTGGTCCAGACAAGGTCTGGCTAACGTAATAAATTAAATTCTCTTGGTGAGAGGCGTCTTCTTGAACCAAGACTCCGGACACAGCATGGTCGGATGCCGAGACGTAAAGGATGAAGTCCTGAGAGAAATCTGGAGGAGAGATCAAAGGGCCTTGTGTGAGAGCTTTCTTGAGGGCTTCGAACGCAGCTTCTGCTTGCTCATCCCAAACAAAGGGTATGTGGGTACGAAGGAGGCGTAAGAAATGATGAACTTTGGTGGCGTAATCAGGAACGAAGCGTCGAAGGAAATTGGATCGCCCCTGCAGACTCTGGAGCTGCCGAAGCGTGCGAGGAGAGGGAAGGTCTAAAATGGCTTGAACCTTCAGGGGATCGATAGCAATTCCTTTCTAGGAAACAATGAAACCTAACAACTGGCCTTCCGGAACGCAAAAGACACACTTGTGTGGGTTCAAGCGGATTTTATATTTGCGACAATGCAGGAAAACTTGCCGGAGGTCTTTAAGGTGGTCTGATCGTTTCCGGGAACGAGATGTAAGGTCATCAAGATAGACTAGCAGGATATGGACCAAGTTGTGAAAACAATAGGTCATGGCCCGTTGGAAGGTGGCACCATCATTTTTGAGGCCAAAAGGCATGACGTGGTAGGAAAAGGTGCCCCATGGGGTGGTAAAGGCAGTCTTGTACTGGTCTTCCTTTCAGATCTGAATCTGGTTGTATCCGAAAAAACCGTCCATGAAAGAGAGGACTTCATGCCCCGTACATGCATCGATGAGTTGGTTAATAAATGGCATGGGGAAGTTGTCCTTGGGACAAGCTCGGTTTAAATCGCGGAAGTCAGTACATACTCTAATGGTGCCTTGCTTTTTGTTAACTGGAACGGGGTTTGAAACCCAGGTGGTATAAGCAATAGGATAAATGAATCCTGCCTTGCGAAGTTTCTCAATCTCTGCTTTAACAGCTGGGAGTTTGAGGGATGAATGGGACGTTGTTTTTGACAAACGGGGGGTACATCAGGCCATGTGTCAATGTGGTGCTCTATAATGGCAGGGTCAAGACCGGGCATTTCGGTATAGGACCAGGCAAAGACATCAAGGAATTATTGGAAGAGTTTTTTGTACTCCTCAATCTCAGACTCATTGTAGGAGGCTCCTAAAGTGATGAGTTCAGGGGTACCTTCTGGGGAAGAGATATCTAAGTGGATAACGGGAGAGATGTTGGCCATGTTACCTTCCTCAAAAGAATCAGGAGCAGGAATAGGATCCTTAAACCAGTCGACTTTGGTGGGAAGGAAATCTTTGGACTCAACCGCGAATTGGGTAGCTGTACTAGAGGCAAATTATTCTGGGAGGAAATAGGAACGATGGTGCATGTCATCCCAGGGATAATTCGGGGCAGTGAGAGCCTCGAGAATCTCCTCATCAGTACGGAAAGTGAGGGTTGTCAAATCGGTTGACGAGGGAATGGTGGTGGAAGAGATCATATAAATGGTATTAATCTCGCCGGATGGGGAGGAGACCGGTGGGTGGATCTCCTCAATTGTGGGGGGCACCGTCTCAAGGTCCAAATTATTCATCTCGTAGAGAGCTTCTCTGTAATCTGGGAGATTAGGACAGTGATGTGAGTAGTGGCCGTAAATACCGCATATGGAACAAGGGTGGTTGGTACGCAGTGATTTATCACAAGGCTTAGGGCTTGGGTTGAGTTCGATAACCGGGATGTTGGGGTCATCGTCAAGCATTTGCATGTGTTCCTGTAATGCGGGTAATTGTGGACATTGATGAGTCGGATGGCCTAACTCATCACACAACGAGCATTTGGGGGGAGCACGAAAAATGGGAGGGGTTTTAATTGTCTTGGGAGGAGGTACAGCAGTGTATGGTTGTGGGCCTCTGCCCCCAGTGTGCTTGATAAGAGGGGGGGGATTCGTAGAGGACGAAGGGGTAGTGACACCGGGAGGTGGTTGACTAGTAGTAGCCATGGGTTGCACCGGTTGTAGGACGACGTTTGGTGTCGGCGAGGGAACGGGAGGCGAAGATACCACACGGGTAATCCCAAGGTTATCCCAGGGAGGCTAAGGGTAGCCATAACTGGGGTGCTTACTACTCCCGAGGGAGAGACTAGGAAGGGGATTGTGTGGATGGGTGTAACACCAATGTGGCTAGGTACCAATGGTGGTTTGGGAAATAAGGGCGGTTGATTGTTAGGTGTTTGTGTATTATGGGAAAGGGTACATAAGTCAGATACTTCGGGTGCAGATGATGGGGGAGGAATGGATTGGAAGGTGGATGTCATCGGTGGATCTGAGTAAACTCCAGGTCCCAAGGAGGAAACAAACGAGGTAGCGGCACCAGTAATAGGTTTTTCAACCATGGGGAGAACATTTTCGGGTGCAGCGGGGGCATTTGGATCGTAGTAGGTGAGTTGGTCGACCTTGACCATGCGTCCGTCATGGGGGAACATCATGGTACGAAAAACGGAGGAGGCAACCGCCTTCATGGCATACATGTAGCTGCGTCCAAGTAAGAGGTTATAATCAAGTTGGGCATTGATGACCTCTATGTCAATGAGAATGGTTTTACCAGCCAGCTGGATGGGGATGTTAGCTAATAGGCCTTGGGGTTGAGTCGAACGCCCGTCATAGGCTCGAAACGTAGTAGTGGACTGCTGAAGAGTAGGGGATCCCAACTTCTGCCAAATGAATGTGGACATGACGCATGTAGAGGCACCTTCATCGATGATGCACCGATGGATGACAAGATTCCGAATGGAAACAGAAACTTGGAAGGAAGGCGTGGTTCGGAGTGGTCCAAATCGAATGCCATCAGTTGTGAATCATTTGGGTCAATAGCACCAATGGCGGAGAGCAAAGTCTTGCGCTGTGAAGGACAGTTTTTTAAGACTTCCAACGCAGACATGGCTGTGGGAGATTGGGCTAAGTCATCTACAATGTTGTAATTTGACGCAGCACGAGCATTGGGATTATTATTGATTCGACGAAGTGGGAAACGAGGTGCTTTGGAAGTGCCATCGAGGGGAGCCGGAGGTATACGTAACGTCTGATCTGTGGGATGAGCGTTGGTGTTTTTGTCGGAGGGAGGGGCTTCAGAGGTGGAGCCATACTGGTTTCGATGGGTTTGGAGGTTGACATCAACAGATGACATCATCAACAAGTGGTGATTACCTGAGTCGAACATGGGTTGGTCAGGAGCGGCATAAGTGATCTGTTGTTGTGGTGGCGCGTTGCCTTGAGGGGGATCCAACGGCTGAGTGTTCACTACGCCTTGGGTTGGTAAGGGGTTTTGCAGTACCAAAGGTGGCTACTGAGGGGGTGGGGGGTTGGGCGGCGCTTGAGGAGCTGCATGCCCTTGGCAATGGGCATCATCAACCCAGAGTTGTCTAGCACGCTCCAAATGTGGGCAAGCATGTGTGTTGTGGCCATAGACCCCGCAAATAAAACAAGGATGGTTAGTTCGCAAGTTAGGGTTTTTGGCCTGCTTGGGTCGCCAATCAAGATTTTGGTTGGCAGGTGCCGCATTATTGTTGTCTAGGGGATTGGGAGGTTGACCACCTTGGTCTAGAGGAGGGTTGTTCCCATGGTTACGGCCTTTGCCACAGTTTTGCTGGCCCTATTGGCGCTGGTTGTTTTGGTTTTGCTGTTGATTTTGTTGGGCGTATACTTGCCCCTGGGCAGCAGGTGGGTTCTAGGGTTGCGCAGGTGTTGGAGCAGGATGCGGAGGATAATATGTATGTGGAGGCTGCACAGGTGCTGGAACTTGTGGGGGTTTCTGATATGTCTGCGGAGCGGGTTGTGGGTTGGCCGCAGGGGCTGCCTGTGGCGGGTAATAAGAAGGTTGGGCTTGAGAGGTCACAGGAGCTGGTGCAGCATGTGAATTGTAATATGGCTGCGGTGCGACCGGGGGGGCATAGGCGGGGGATGCGTGCCCAAAGCACTGAGGTGGACATGAGGGTCCATGGGAATGGTGGTGATGTGCCATGGGAGCATACGAATTGGTCGCACCGGAATGTGATGTAGCTCGTGAAAGGTCAGGGCCATGGCTAGGACGTGCTATGGAAAATGGTTGGGGATGGGAGGCAATATGGCCGATGATGCCATCTGCGGCATGGGATGCCCCTGGTGCATCGTGCTGGGAGGAATCACCGTGAGGGGCGTCAGGTATGATGGTATAGAGATAACCCAACTGGGCGTATATGAGGTCAAATTGCTGGGCTTTGAGGATGGCCTCTTCTTCAGACTGGGGTCGTTCGGATGCCACATCCTTGGCAATGACAGGAAGGAGGGATTTTAGGAACCAATCTAGGAAGATACGGTTGTCCAACTTGATTTTGCAGAGGCTTCGGCGTCGACTCCACTCATGAATGTGGTCAGTGATGTGGGTGGACGTGTTCTGTCTGCAAGATAGTAAGATCTCAACTCCCGCGTCATAGCGGACAGGTAACTGAAAGAACTGCAGGAAGGTCGAGGCAAGGGAGGTAAAGGTGGCATGGGTCCCATGGGGCTGCTCGATGTACCACTTAGCTGCAGAGCCAGTGAAGGTGCACTGTAACAGACGGAGGCGGATAGAGTCGTCCACTATGGAGTTGGAGGAACACCATAGATGGAAGGACATAATATGGTTCTGGGGGTCCTCACCTGCCTTTCCCTCAAACTTAGGGATGTCAGAGGGGAGCTTGGTGGGCATGTGAGGCCACGCAGGGTCATGTCTAATGGGATCGTTAGTCAGTCTGGCTAGGTCAGAAAGGTTGAGGCTAGCCATGAATGGCAAACTAGTAGAAGGATGTGACATACTAGTGGGTGTGACCAAATGGGGGCCAATGCCCCCAAGTGGAGGGGCTGGGTTCGGGATGTTGCCCCCAAGTGGAGGGACGAACGTGGTATGGGACGGTCCTGCACCGCCAAGAGTAGCATGAGTCACTGATGGAGTGGGAATAGGTATTCCAGCTACTGGAATGGGTGCAGTGATCGGAATGGTAGATGTGGTCCCCATCGAGGGCATACCCAAAACAGGTGTGGCAGCTGGTGTGGTGGTGGATGCTCCACCAATGGTCCCTACAAAGAAATGGGTGGAATTCATGCCAGCCATGGGGCTGGTTAATGCAGTGTAAATGGGGTTCTCGGACTCTGCCTCAGAATCAGAGGTGAAATAGGGGGCATTTAGATCGGGTGACGGAGTTCTATGCCGTTGACGAGTGGAGTCAAGTGACAAAGCTCGAGATCTATGATGAGAGGTATCAGGTGATGAAGATCTAAGTCTATGACGGGTGGTGTCAAGTGAACCGTGCTGTGGGGGTTCGCCCTTGAGGCGCCGAGAATGTCTCGGGGACTCAATGGTGACAGATGTTGTCAAATATCTGGGGGTTGTGTTGAGTGAAAAACAACTCAAAAACCCTAATGCAACCGAGTGTGCAGAAGGAGAGTTTCAAAAAATATGGCACTCAGGCCAACAACCAACTCAAAACACTCACTGTAACAGCTGTGCTACAATAAGTGGAGTATCAACAGAAATGGTTAGAATACCAACAAGCAGCAGGTTTCCTAAAAATAAAAATAGTGGACTCACTAGACCAAAAGGAGGTAAGGGAGCATGCAAACACCTAACTAAATAGTATTCTGACTCAACTAGACATATCCTCTGCAAGGTGATGAAATCCAAGTCAGATAATATGGATAGGAGAGCCAAGTGGCTAAAGATATCCCCCTACCGGGAGGGACATCGGGTAGTCAATCCTAGAAGAAAGGAAACTAAGATACCCCGTTCATGACACGTTCAGAAAAGGTGAATCTACCGTTTGGTCCTTTTACAGCAGTACCCCCATACAGGGATACCCCGAGAACTGCAAAAGGTAGCCCTTTGATTAATGAATGGATTGCGGTATTCCACTTAGGCCTCCGGAACCAGTCTGGCGACTTCAACCCTCCTAGGGGAGAGGCCCTCTGATAAACTGGTTGTGATCGTGCCAAAAAATACTAGGGGATTTTGGTTCCCTAATGGACAACAGCTATGTCTCAAGTGTAAGCAACCAAGGGGTTTTATTTGGATGCCTATCCCCCCGATCCTACCTAACTACAAAAATTCTTATGTGTTCCCCAAGTGGGGTTAGAATGTTGGTTGAGTTAAGTAGTTTTTTAAGGCTCACTTGAATTAGGTGACAGAGTGTGTGCGTGTGAGGTGATGAACCCAAAATAAAAGTTCCACAAGGGGGGCGACTTTCTAACTAGCAATAACAAGACATAAATTAACCTTTGAAATGCACAATTTTCTTTTTTCAATTTAGAATGCTGAAAATTTAAAAAACTATTATGTAAATGGAACAGAAATAAAACTGCAAAAAAAGGCTGCAAGGAAGTGTGGCTGCAGGTAGGACAGATGGCTGTGCTGGTGCAGAAAATAGTGCAGCAAAGTGCTGGGTTCAGAACAAGGAAAAATGCAGAAAACAGACCGCGGGTTTTTGGCAAATCTGGGCGGTCGGACCACGGAAAACAGCTCAATAGTCGCAGTCGGGTTGCGGGATTTTGGCTGAAAAATGCAGTCGGGACGCAGGAAAAACATAAAAAGTCGCTGGCAGGTTGCGGGAAAATGGCCGAAAGTCGCAGGCGGGACACAGGAAAGACGCCGAAAGGCACCGGCGGGTTTTGGGAAACTGGCCGAAAGCCACAGGCAGGACGCAGGAAAAACGCCGAAAGGCGCCGGCGGGTTGCGAGAAAATGGCCGAAAGCCGTAGGCGGGACGCAGGAAAAGGGGTAACAGCCACAGTCGGACCGTTCCAAACAGTCTATTAGCCACGGTCAGATCGCAGGTAACAGACTAAAAACGGCCGGCAGGTCGCCGGAAACAGTCTGAGAGCCGCGGTCGGATCACAGGTAAATGCCTGAAAGATGCGGTCGGAATGCAACTGCAGGGGGTAAAAGATGCGGTTTATGGCGGCCGAAAGGGACAGCCGAACAGAAAGATGTTGCAGAAAATTAAAACGTCTAAAACTTAAAAAATTATAACTAGAAATTCTTAAAAACACAAGCGGAGTCGCCAAAAACTGTAGCTAGGGTTTTCACCCTAGCTTATGCAAATGAGCACCTACTAAGGAGAAAGGACTCCTTAGTAGCAGTTCAATAAACAGTAAATGAAAAGACAATACATTGAAATGGAAATTATTCTAAACATGTGCATGAGACATAAGAGACAAGAAATAATAAATGGTTTTCTTTTGTATTGAAATTTTACCTTAAGTGTAGAGGTTGGTGAAGTTCTTGCAATGATCCAAAAGGGTTGCTCCAAACTCCAACTTTGCTCCTTCTCTTTCTCTAATGGTGGAAATGGGCCAAAAGGGGCTCTCAATGGTGAAAGTAGCTCAAGGGTGAGCTAGGGTTTCAAGAGAGATTTTGGCAGAGTAAGGGTATACTTGATTGTGGATATGAAATGAAGGGTCTCCATCACCTATTTATAGGTTTTTGGTGGTGGAGTGTTGGCCCATGGTTTTGGAAACCATATGGTTTAGGTCAGCTGTATAGGGTTTTTTCCTCCTTTTTCCTCTTTTTCCTCATTATTTTATATTTTTTATTCCCTTTTTAGAGGGTTTTTGCTATTTTGGAGGAATTTTGGATATTTTTGGAGGGAAAAGGGGTTTTTTAGCCTTTTTGAGGCTTTTTTGATGGTTTTGTGGCCTTTTGGAGGCATTTTTGGCCTTTTGGAGGTTTTTTAATGGGATTTGAGGGTTTTGAAGGCAAATATGGTAGGAAATATGGACAAATGAGTCATGTAATGGGGTAGATGAGGTAGTGAGCACTTTTTGGGTGTTAACAGTATGGAATGTTATGTTTGGTAGAATCCTATCACACCCCCTCACTACTACAAAAATATGGTTCCTGCAACTCCCATAGATACCTCGAGTGAGACTTCACCTTCTTTGTAAGTGATGTCAAAAGGGACATTGTCTTGGACTTTGTTTGTGATTAGTTAAGTGAACCCTAGTCGAAGTAGAGTTAAGTCAACAATATGATCCAAAATGGATCAATATATGATTTGTCATTGATTTTGGTGTTTTCTAGATGGAAAGGTTGGATGAATTGGCTTGTAGGGCCCATTTCAGGGGTAGGTCTTGCTTTGCATATTTGGGATGTAGAACCATCTAGGGCCCATTTCAAGGATTAAATGAAAAAATTTGGGTTCATAACTTTATCATCTCAATCAAAGTTCATATGAGGAATTTATGCCTCCCGCAATTTGAGCTATCCTATTGGCCACCATGGTACAAAGTGAATTCCATGTCATCTCTCATTACCCACACATGTGGATAAAGTCACATATGGACTTTGAAAAACATTCTATAGTGTTTAAAACACTAATCCTAATCGGGATTTGAGGCATCCAAAAACCCTAAAACTAATCCTAGATGGCTATAAGAACATTATTAAATACTGGGCCAGTAGGAAAGAAAGGGTTCCATTCTTATGGTATTGTATTGCTCCATAGATGAGAAATAGAAAGTGAGTGGATAATAGGGCATAGAAGACGAAATAGGAGATCCTAAAGTATCCATACTTTCCATAGTGTCATAAGTAACTCCATAAGGAGTACCACTTTCTTTGCATTTGCATTCCCTAATGGAGAAGAAAAAAAGCAAGGCATAGTCCTTAGTTTTGGATCTGTTTTTCCCCATAGTGGGTTTTTCTAGGGTATATCTTGTGTTATTTGTGTGGATGTGTTATTTTTTCTAGATTTTTTCCTTTCAGTTTTAGTTTTTCTTAGGATAAGGTGGAATTAAGAAAACACAGTGTATCTTAAATTTCCAGTAAATATTGTATAACTAAGAGTTTGTACAAAGTTATAATCTTTGTTCCAATGAACTATTCCAGTTGAATATCCATAGAATTTTTTCAGATGATATTGGTATGAAAGTGGTTTTAATTTTTGTTTTGTGGGAAAATTCAAGATCTAGGAGTTGGTGGAATAAAAGAGTTTTCAAACCCTAGCCACAACGAATGAGTAAGTACCAAGGGACAAACATAAGAGACATTTACGAAGTTGCAAATGCAAGTTGTTTAGATCTCTCACAATATGCCAATCCTCATCTTGGCTCTAGAGAGAAAGTTTGGACCTTTCGGGAATTTTTTGTATATCTAACTCAAAGGTAGGCTTAGATGGGAAATTGTGGAACACTGACTTGACGTAGAAAATTAGGAGTTGAAAAAAGTGTTAAAAAAAAAGAGAAACCAAGTTCCAGTAGCAACACTTCTTCCCATTCTTTGTTCAAAGTGGAAGCAAAAGTGGACACCAAGCCCTATCAAGGTGAGATAAAAAATATTAAGTTGAATCAATGGTTGCAATACTTAGAAGATTAATTTAGTGCCCATAGTGTAACAGAGGAGCAAATAGGATTTTTCCAATTGAGATTAGAGGGTTGTGCTCTAACTTGGTGGGAAAGCCACACAGAGACACTTAGGTTGGAGGGTGATCCCCTAGTAACTATGTGGGAGGAATTTAAAACCCTCATCAATTTTGAGGGTGATCCCCCAAGAAGTAAGTGAGATGGATTTATCAAGACAACTAATGGATCCACTAGCAATACTTCAAACAAAGGCAAGGAAAAAATGTACAAAAGTACACCATTGATTTTATAAAAATCCCCATTACGTTAGGTACATATTACAAGAACTTGAATGTACTTTTTAGGTATTTAGATAGTCTCCACAGACATTTAAGGAGGCAAGTGATGCTCTTCAAACCTAGAACTGTTGTTGAGGCCTATGTGCAAGCATAGTATCTAGTAAACATGGACCATATTAGAAAGATTTTGAGGTAAAAAAATGAGTCTCCTAAGAGATATATTAAAAAAATATGAGTTAGGTATTTAATGGGGGTAGATTTGACAACTCACCTCATACACTACATTCTATGCACAATCTAAATAACCATGGTTAAGTTAGATTTCAAAATTGACTAGAAATAGATTAATAAAAATAACTACATTCATGTGATTAAGATTCAATTAAAATATATTGTCCTTTAGCATTTATATGCATTGAACTTGGAAACGAAATGAAATAATAAAAAATACAAAAACATTTTCTATGAGCTATTTTTTTATTTATATTAATTTTTTGTATTTAGTAATTGTCTCATAAATATAATGAAATGATTACACATAATCATTATTATAATTTAAAAATTGTTTTCTTACATTTTCAATACTATATTAATTTGTCTTAGTAGTGTAAGGTTATTCATATACATAATATATATGTAATATTTTTTTCTCCTATGTTTTGAATTGAAATGAATTATATATATATATATATATATATATATATATATATATATATATAATGCATTTCAATTTTAAATAAAATGGAATAAAAATACAATTTGAAATTTAATACCTGAAAATCCACAAAGATAATAGTTATTTGTGTTGTTTTTTTCAAAAATATGAAAATGAAAATAATATTATTTTATGAAAAAGCATGAAAAGACCTTTATTATGAGTACTTTAATCGAAAAAGACAATAATATTATTTTATTATGAATACTATACTTGAAAACAACAACAATAATATTATTGTATTAAAAGTGTGAAAGGACCTTCATTGTGAGTACTTTATATATTCAAAGCACTACCATGGTTAACTATGAGTTTTCATCCACCATTGAAAATGTCACAACTAAGAAAGCAATGCCACCCCAACCATGGGGTATGATGTCATCCTCTTAAATGTGATTGGTTGATTCTCAAAATACATTTTCTTTGTTTTGAAGCTCATTTTTTACCTCAAAATTTCTCTAATTTGAGTAGAAAGGGTAACTAGGTAGTTCCAAGGAGAAAAAACACCTATATATTTCCAAGGATGGGAAGATGAAGGGGAAATGAAATTATAAGAAGTCTATAGCCATGACACATTACTACAAGGATCCATAAAAGCACTATAATCATTGCAACATTGATGGTCACAATTAAGAAAAGTGTTGGAAGATACATCCAAAACTAAACCTAAAGAACCACAAGAAGGATGCCAAGAAGCAGAACATGCTAGCTATGGATTAAACCAACCAAGTAAAGAGTAGATTACATGTAGATGAGAATATTTTCTAAACTAAAATGTGGAAGGAGGTGATCCTAAGTAGTGTCTATCCCAAGGAAGAGAAGGAGATGATGAAAATATTCCATATCAAGATTTAGGTCGAAATACCAAGGTGGATGCTCTATTTAACTCTTGTTTGCATACCAACCTCATAGTAGAAGATGTGGTAAGTAAGTTTGGATTGGAAGTTCATTATCATCCTATCTCCTACCCATTTGGATGGGTAAATAAGGATGAAGAAATTAGAATCACAAAATAGTACAAGATTAAATTTGCTATAGGTGAAAATTCTATTGATGAACATTTTGGAAGAAACACATCCATTTTTTTTTATTTTCTACTTTTTAAACCATGCCAATGTGATCTATTAGTAGGAAAGAAATAATATGAAGAATATATCCAGGTTGTTGTTTTTGTTGTTGGGAACAAATTAAAATGTACCAATTAATATATAATAACATCTTAATCTAATGTGAATAAAGGAACTCAAAAAAATAATTATTTTCCAACTTTTTAAACTCAAAAAAGAAATTCTTTTAATTTTTTAATTGCGTAAAGAATGAAATTAAGGGGTTAGAATTAATCAAAGAAGACAAGAAGGATAAGTTTATTATAATAAAGGTTCCGAGATAAGGAGAGAAACCTAAATTGAAAAGTATATTTTATTTAAAGAGAAATAATTAATTACCACAAAGTTTATTATAGTAAAGAAAAATATAAATTGAAAGATATATTTAATTTAAGAGAGAAACTAAATAATGAGTAGCTTTAAAATTATAATAAAAAATCATATTTTTATAGCTATAATAATTAGTAGGTATAAATATATAATGAGGAATACATAGAAGATACGGGCTTCAAGGAGATATTTTAGTAGCTATAAGGTCAATTTTTTTTGTAGAAGAAGGTGACAACTAGGTTGACTATCATCGCTAGGATGGGTTACTATACAAGCTTAACAAGCTCTATGTTCCTAAAGGTGTTAGATTTTAACTTATCAGAGAGAGTTACACCTCCAAAGTTGCAAGTTATTTTTTTGTTGCGAAGACAATCACCAACTTAGAAAGGTATGTTTATTAACCTAGAGTGCAAGAAGATGTAGCTCAATTCATTAGAGGATGCATACTCTATTGTACAAACAAGGTCAATAATAGGAAGTAAGGCCTATACCATCCCTTATCTATGCTTACAAGACCACATGAGATCATCTCCAAGGATTTTATGGGTTTTCTACCATGATCTAGGAAGGGACGTGACTTTTTATTTGTGGTAGTTGTCAGGTTCAATAAGATCTACATTCTCATGGTTGTACAAAGACCATGAAAGGACAGGAAGTGAAAAACTTCTCCTTTGAAAACTTATGGGTACCAAGAAACATCATTTGAGATAAAGATACTATATTTCTTAGTGCCTTTTGGACTACATTTTGGGAGAAGATGGGCACTAAGTTGAAGAGTTCTATTGCTTTCCATCCACAAATAGATGGGGAAATATAAGTGATTAATATGACACTGTTTCATATTTTGATGGGTTATAATTAGAAGAATCCAAAAACTTGGATGAATATTTGATATACATCGAACACTTTTAAAATAGAGTAGTCCACACTTCCGTTGGAAAGTTCCATTTTGAAACTTGTTTTGTATATATGCTACCTTTCACAACTAGATGTTGTATATGTAAAACAAGGGGAAGTGATGGAAGACAACACATGTGAAGCATTGAGAGTTGAAAAAATCAATGATAACATCAATAAAATCCATTTGCAAGTACTAGATACAATGAAGAACTCACAAGAAAAGTACAAGGCCAAACATGACTAACACACGGTTGAAAAAACATTCAATGCAAGAGATAGAGTTTGGTTGCACTTGAATAAGGAAAGAATAAAGGGTCCTAGAAAGATGATCATGGTAGTACACTATATTCCTTTTGAATTTTTGGAGAAGGTAGGAGATAATGCATAGAAACTGAGTCTGCCCCCATTTATGTGCATTTACTCAGGAGTGACTATGGAAAATTTGAAACTCTTTGAACTTTTCACATTGGACCAGGGACCTGAGTAGGTCTTATCTTATGCAAACGAATTGAAGCTCGGGAAGAGTCAGTAGTATAAAGTTTTGAAAAATAAATCCAAAATAAGAATATAATGATAGTATAAACTCTAGCCGGTTGGGTCGAAAGGAAAACGTCTAGGCAAGTCTAAATGGTACTCCAAGGGGAAGGTAAATGAAAAATTTCCTCACCTCGTTCAATAAAATATTTGGGGACCAAAATCCTCCGAAAATGGGGAGGTATTATCCTAAATGTATCAATATATGATTTGTCGTCTATTTTGGTGATTTTTGGGCGGAAACATTGGATGGATTGTCTTGAAGGGATTGTTTTGGAGATAGGTATTGCTTTGCAAATTTGGGATCCAAAACCTTATGGATCCCATTTAAGGGATTCAATCAGATTGTTTGGGGTCAAAAATTCACTAACTAAGTTCATAGCCATCATTTTTTCTATGCTCCAATATATTTCCTACAATACAGAGATCACTTCAATCTGAGTTAGTATGAGGAAGTTATGCCTCCCGTAAGTTAACCTATCCTCTTGACCACCGTGGTACTGAGTGGATTCCACATTATCTCTCATTACTCGCACATGTGTAGATATTCACATATGGAATTTCAATAACATTCTATATGGTCCAAATCCCTAACCCTAATCAGGAGTTGAGGCATGTAAGAACACTAAAACTAACCCTAGATAACTAGGAGGACATTGTTAAATACTAGGCCACTAGGAAAAGAAGGGGCTCAATTCTTATGGTATTATTGTATTATTAGATAGCCAACAAAGTGAAAGGGAGTGGATATTGGAGCATAATAGAGGAAGTAGGAGATCATATAGTGTCCATATAGTCCACAATGTCATAGGTAACTCCATAGAGAGTACCACTTTCTTTGTATTTATATTGCATGTTGGAGAAGAAAATAACAAGGGATACTCCTCGCTTCTAGACGGGATTTTCCCCATAGTGGGTTTTCCTAGACTATATCTTATCTTATTTGTGTGGATGTGTTATTTTACTCTAGCTATTTTCCCTCAGTTCCAGTTTATCTTAGCATACCATGGAATTAAGTTGATGCATTGAATCTTAAATCTTTAGTAAACATTGCATAACTAAGAGTTTGTAGAGATTTGTAAGATCTATTGTGACGAATTGTTCTAGTGAAATATTCACAAAAATTTACAGATCATTGGTGCTTGTTCATAACCACTAAACCCGTGATTTTTCAGTGATGATAGTAGATATAAATAACAAAAGTTTAAGGTATGGGACACACTTATAAGAGATTTTTTAGTAAATATTTTAACCTAAATCAATGGATATGTTAGTGCTATGCATTGCTGCACTCCTATGTTTAGTACACACTGTTAACCATTATCTAAAATGAACGTTTTTTATATTGTAGCTTGAAACGACGCTCCTCATATAAATATGTAGGCATGTGATGTTTTGTTTATGGCAATCTGGGGCATTTGTATGTTTAATGCACACCGCACAATAATTCTCATTAAAACTTATTGTCTCAGTGCACATTGTATCACTCTACATCGATGCAATTAAATCTACTAAACGCAACAAGAATATTTTTTTTTTAATTTTTTTTATCCCTAATGTGATGTGCATGGTATTGTATGTAATGGTACTTTTATAGGTTATGTAAACATTACTGCCATTTTATTTTATTTTGAATTGACATATTTTTAAATATTTACTTTTTATTTTACCCTGAAACTAGTGCACCCTATAACACAAAGTACCAATGCATTGTTGTTAATAATAACCATTGGGGTGTTTATATGTTTTGTTTGCACCATGTGGTATTTACCTTTCAATGGTAAACAAGAGAGAACCCAATGACCTAAAATACGGGCATTAACAGATTGGCTTAGGGCTTATGACATAGAGAAGGAGAAGGAGGTTGCATAGTTGTTTGATTCAAATAGTTAACCGATGTTCGATGATCTTGAATTTTTCAACGTCTATGTTAAGAAAATGACCATTGGGATGAAAATGAAATATGCATTTTATGGGATTCAATATTGGGACCACATTAAGATTCCTACTTTCTAGATCACATGCATATATTTAAAAATGTTTCATATTCTTTATGGAGGCACACAACATAAAAGAAAGAGACACATTGGGACAATGATAGGAAAATAGAAACATGCATTATCCTGATCATTTAAAAGAAAATATAACAATAATCTATAATAATAATTGAGTGCCTAACCAAATTAGAGAGAAATGTGGCACATCTTTTATTTAATTATGTGGTGAAGGGTAGACACTAAACATAGGGATCATGTGCAACAATTGTAGAATAATTTCTTTGCGTATATTTTTAACTTTATAATGCACATTTAAATTATAACATCTATTTTTTTATTATTAAGGCTCAGTTTATTTGACATTGACACCATCATTTGTTCACATTTTTACAAGTGAATTTGTTCCCACCTATGTGGGCATGTGGACATGATTTTCACATTGAGGATGTCAATGATGGACATGTCACACTTGAATATGGAGTGGCTATTGAATTCAACCAATATATTTGTCCTAGCCACCATGAACAAAACATAATAGAGGGAAATTTAGATTGCATAGGAAAGATACAAGAGATTGTGCAAGTGGACTTCTCAATTGTCTAATGTGTTATTTTTAGGTACAGGTGGTGGGATACCTTCAACATGATTAATGTAAAGGGAGGTCATGATAGTGGGATAATATGTATCAACTCTAAAAGGAAGTGGGATGAAACTAAAGAGCCTTATGTTTTCCAAAACACTACAACAAAATATTTTCCAATCCAGATACGTTGGATAGGGATTGGTGGTTCGTACTAAGACACAACCCTAGATCAAAACATTTTTTGAGAACAATAATGTTATAATTCCAAGTGATGAAGACAATAAAGATGATGATAATAAAGAGTGATATGTACAATTGTTATTTCAACAACTATATTGTGGATGTTAACCAATTTATTTTTCAATTCATTTTCTGATGTTGGAAATGAAAATAGGACAACCATTTTCACCCATCATGTTGAAAAGAAATTAAATGAAAAGAGAATAAATGCATATAATAAATAAGGTTAAATTGATCCAAAGGAGGGGTGATTTAAAAATAAAATATTTTGTCAAAGTGTATTGATTTCTAAAATTATCATATTTGATTTACAGATGATGATAATTACTTATTCACCCTTCTTTCCATGAAATGCATTATTTTTCAAGACTTTATTTATAAAATGTGAATCTCAATATTTTACGAGGGTTTTTAATTATATGGAAGCATTTTCACATGCATAGAGGATAAAGAGAACATATCAATTAGACAACAATAGTAACATGGCATCAATGTATTCCATGTATCCCTCACATTCATCTCATATGCTTCGGGCCCACATCACCCCTTATCTCAACATGGATGTAATCTAGTTCATCTAATGTGGACTTACAGTATCGATGCCAAACCTCACAACATACTAGCGTGGAAAGAAATTAGTGTATTGTTCAATGATAGGTTCTTCTACCTTATCGAATGTGAATTTTCCAGCAATGCATTGGGGCAAACTTAAAGCATTGAATTGAGTGTTTGAGTACATGCGGTGAATGTTCTACTTGGATAATGCCACCTTAATCATATATTAAATGAGCATGAATCCACGTATCCCAGAGAGTTGAAATCACCTCAAACAGAAGATCACATTTGGCATATTCATAACCAAGCATTCATGAGTTGATAAAAAAAACTCAAGAATCCAAGAACGAGTTTGAAGTTGATCATTTATTGTTTCGATGAGGTCGACTGATCATACATTAATAAGAAAATGATATTCCCACCAAAATCGCCACTTATTCAATATGTTTTCTTCAATCATGTAACTACTACAGCATACCAAAGCTCCGATATTGGATTAATTCCATATGGTTTCTTGTTAGTTATATTGTAATTTATAAATGAGATGCCCAGATTTGATATAAAAAGGGAAATCCCGACCTTATATGTGGATTTAACTTGGAGAATTACTCCTATGATCAGATTATGTAATCTCAATTTATAACTAAAAATAAGAGTTTAAGTTCTCATCAGTTCTTTCATTTGATATTTCATACCAGCACAAGGACAGGATCTACTCCATGAGAACATGTGCTGGGTAGGGTATTTTTTAAGGATTATAAAAGTATACCTATGTATATTATTCTAGGTGATTATTTTGGATTGAAAGAAACATATATATAGATTGCTAGGCGAACATTAAATATGAAACATACGATTTACTATTGAAACTTGTAAATTTTGGCGAATATTACGCTAAAAAAACATATTTGATGTAAATATAGGTGATATCAGAGGCTAAAAATGACCAAATAGCGAATTTATTTTTTGAAAAAAAATCCAAACAATAGCCAATTGGCTAAATTTCGCCCCTAAAAATTTCCATGGTGCTGGGAATTTCAAAGAGTTTTCTTCATGTTCATGTGTGTTCTATTTTATGTTATAAGTTTGTTGTGGGTGAAAAAATGAAGATGGGTGTCTATTTTGGGGAGTCTCGTGAGAAAATAATTCTGGTTTTTTCATGTTTTTCAACTTCGGGTGAACAAAAGTGATATTTTTGTTTAAAATTTCACTTTGCCGTAAAAAGAAAACTTTTGTAGAATTATGTTAGCTTTCTATTCATAATTTTTTCAATTTTTTTTACTAAGATTTGATATGTCGATTTCGCAAATGTTTGACAGTTTGTTCTTATAAAATGAAAAGACTACAAAAGAGTTATGATTTGTTGCACCACTAAAATCGTTGTTAGACTTGTGTTTTGCAAAAACAGAAAATGCTACGACAATCTACACACAATGTACTAGTGCCTGACTATAAGTTTGCATCCAATGGATCTTTATACTAATTATTATATTTTTTTAAAGTCGATCAATGGGAAAACTCAGCCGATTTTCAACAACTTTTTTGTTGCACCACTTTTCTCTCAATCCGCTATAAAAGCAAAAAATCTACGAACACCCTTTTGAAGTAGACACGCCAACGAAGAGTCCCACATTTTTTTCGATTTTTTTGGTGTGGTATTTTTAAAGTTATGGATTTTTCTTTTCGTCGTTTTTTTAAAGAGTTGAATCATAACTCGAGTCATGTTATGAAAATAAAACTTAAAAAATATCAGTTCTTATCTATATACAACAAAATTTATACCCACGTAAAGTAGATTCAATGATGAATCTACTGGTATGAAGTCCGACATTCGTTTTGTTGTGTAAGAGGTGGTTTTTCCCTTCCGAAAATGGAGAAACCTGAAAATTCTGCAGAGATGTGAATCTTTCATGTTTCAGAGATTATTCGGCCGAATAACGTTTTTCCGTAACGGTGCCGTAAATTATGATGAAGGTTATTCGGCCGAATAATGAAACGAAAAAAAAACTCGTCGACCGGAAAAAAAAAAAAAAAATAAAATAAAATAAAATAAAATAAAATAAAATAAAATGTTTTTTATACTCATATAAATAAACCTAAAGTTGATTCATTATTTTCGCATGTTTTAACTTCGCATTTTTTTATCAAACTAATTTTGAAAGGAGGAGACATTTTTTGCAAAAGGAGGTTTTTACAAGGTATGTTTCTTCTTCTTTTTTACAAAAGGCACATTGAAGGAGTTTTTTTTTCTAAGGCATATTTGCAAGGAGTTTTTCCAAAATATTTCTTTTCTTATTGCATATTTGCAAAGAAGACATTTTTTGCAAAAGGAGGTTTTTACAAAGTATGTTTCTTTTTCTTTTTTCCAAAAGGCACATTGAAGGTGATTTTTTTCTAAGGCATATTTGCAGGGAGTTTTTTTAAAATATTTCTTTTCTTATTGCATATTTGCAAAGAAGACATTTTTTGCAAAAAGAGGTTTTTACAAAGTATGTTTCTTCTTCTTTTTTCCAAAAGACACATTGAAAGTGTTTTTTTTTAAGGCATATTTGCAAGGATTTTTTTCAAAATATTTCTTTTCTTAGACATGTTTGCAAGGAGGTTCTTTGCAAGGATTGTTTTTAAAAAGTGTGTATTCGAAAGTATTTTTGAAAAAAAAATGTATTTTTCCTTCTTAATTCTTTGAAAGAGATTTTTTCAAAGAGTTGTTTTGGTAAGATAATTTATAAATGGTTTTTTTCCAAAGTAGTTTTGCACTTCTTATTTAATTGAAAGAGGTTTTTTCAAATAGTTGTTTTGCTAAGGTATTTTGCAAAGGATTTTTTTCCAAAGTAGTTTTGCACTTCTTATTTATTTGAAAGGAGTTTTTTCAAATAGTTATGTTGCTAAGGTATTTTGCAAAGGGTTTTTTTCAAGGTAATTTTGTACTTCTTATTTCTTTGAAATGGGTTTTTTCAAAGAGTTATTTCTTTACAATGGTTTTTTCCCGGATATGTTTACAAATAAGTTTTTATTCAAAGTACTTTTTTTTAGTGGCTTTTTTTATAGATATTTTTTCAAAGAGGTTTTTTTGCAATGATTTTTACAACAAAGATTTATTTACAATGTGTTTTTATTATTTTCCAATGGGTAGGTAATTTATTGTCAAGGAGTTTCTTATTTCTTTCCAAGAAGGTTTTTTTCAATCATCTATAGATTAAACAACCATGGGCAATAAGAGAAAACGTCAAAGAAAAGCTGATCGTAAACGTGATGATGATGATAATAGAGAGAAACAAAAACTCAGATATATTGCCAAAAAACAAAGGATTGCCGAAACAGAAGAGAGAACTATTGAAGATATAAATACAGATTTACATGATAATGTTGAAGAGATGGAAATTGAAAATAGAGTACAAGAAGAACAAATTGAAGTTGAAAAGAACATTGTAGAAGATGTAAATAGTGATTTACATGCTAATGTCGATGAATTCAATATTGAAGATCAAGTTCAAGATCCAGAAATTGGACCTGGTATGTATATATCATATATTTTCCAAATTCATTTTTTTATAATGAATTTTATTTTTTGATATATGTTAAATTAAATTTAACTTGATGTATATGTACTTTTACTATTGATGATGAAATGTAAGAAGACATTGATTGCGACAAATATGGAGAAAAAATACCAATACATGTTGCACGATATCGTGCTACAAAAATTTATGATGAAGTTCTCAAGGATTACTCAATAGCAGGACAAGCACAAATTTTGAGATGTTTATTAGTGTCCAAGAAGTTAGAAGGTGCTACATCATTATTGGGTATTCACAAAGCGACAAAAGAGTCGAAATTGAAACAAAATGTGATGGAAAATATAGGTGATGCAATAAAAAAATTTGGAAAATTCACGAATAAAGATATCAGTGCTGCACGTAAAGCAATTCATACAGCAATTCTTTCAGCTAGTACTAAACAAAAGCATTTGACAACAGAACTAGCAAAAGCAGTTGGAACATCAAGAAAGACATTATAGAAACATAGCAAATTCAGAATGCAAATAGATGAAAATAATGAACTTGCTTGCTGGGCAATTATTTGTAGACAACCTTACAAAGATAGATTAGGAGCAGGTGTTAAAGATATTGTACGAGAATATTGGTTGGAACATGCTCGAGTTTCACCAAATTCAAGAGATGTGATATGCAAAAGAATATCACGAAATGTATATGAAATCCAACCAAAACATATAATGGACATGACACAAGTACAATTGTTCAATAAATTCAAGGAAGATCATCGTGGAATTAATATATCAATCACTACATTTGTGCAACAAAAACCATGGTATGTTCGACTTATTACTATACTTGATACATGTTGTTGTCGTTATCATGTGCAATTTCAGTTATATTATGACACATTTCTTGAATTTGGTAAAATATTTTGGACAAATTCACCACCTCCGTCGATGATACGTGAATTCATATCTCAAATTTTATGTGAGAGAAATCACGATGAAGTATTTTATTCAAAGAAATGTGTCAATGGAAAACATTGTCATCATTGTGAAAATTTGGTGCTATTCCACAATAAATATCCTATCGATAATGATCAATCGTTGTCAAATGTAAATGTTGATTGGAGGAGATACGAATACATCAACTATAGTACAAGTTCTAGTGATTCACATTCCAAAAGAATTGATTTGCTAGAAGACAAGATATGCATCATAGATTTTCTCAAAAAATTTGAAAGCGAAATTTATAAATACACCCAGCATTCACATAGAGCACGATGGCAAGATCTTCAATTCAAACAGTCTCATGAAATTTTTCCACCCGGAACAATTTTGTCGGTGGTTGATTTTGCCGAAAACTATACATTTGCTGCACAAAAAGAGATACAGAGTGAATACTATCACTCTGACCAAGTTTCGATATTTGTCCATGTTGTATATAGACATTCTCAACAGGATGTTGATGGCATTGAAAGCACATGTGACAATCGAGATGTGATTAAAGAATATCACTTCTATATCAGTGATTATCGTACACATGACACACATTTTGTTCAACATTGTATAGAAAATATTTTCTATGACTCACTGAAAAAACGCAAAATCAAATTCAATGAGCATTGGATATGGTCTGATGGATGTACGGGTCAATTTAAATATTCACGATCATTTTTTTGGTTATGTCGACTTCATAAAGCGCTGAACATTAAACATCGCTGGAATTTCTTTGAAACTGGACATGGAAAAGGTGAGCATGATGGTGAAGGAGCATGCGTAAAAAGAGCACTTCGAAGATGGCAAATGAACTATTCTTCTACACGGTTTCATTCAGCTGCAGAGGTTGTCCAATGGTGTCAATTAAATCTAAGCCATGATTATAATCAACAATCAAAAGATGTGCGCAGGTATGTCCACTATTTTTTTAATTTATATTATTTCTTGAAATTTAAAAAATTGTATGTACTAACATTTAAGTACATGTACACTAACATTAAAAGTTGTTCTTTGAAAGTGATTCATCATTTATTGTGTAGGTTTTTTTGGCTTGTTGGGGTCCAAGATATAAATAGATCAATACCATATGACGCTAGCACCATACATGGGACTAGAGATCTTCACTCTATTCAAACAAAATCATTTCACAACGTGTTTGCATTTGATAGTAGAAAGCAATCATGCTTTTGTCATATTTGCATTGAAAATGTTGAATCTACAGAAGTTTGTGAAAACATAACAAACAACTACGTAAAAGCTTGGAGACACACATAGATTAATCCAAAAGGGAAAATGCCACTGGCAAGTGTAGAAGAGTTAGAATCAGAAGAAATAGCAATATCGTCTGATGGCGATAGAATTTCAGATCTCGTTAGAGAAGGTAATAAACTTGTTCTTGACTTTTAAGTTAATTGTTCATTCTAGTCCATCGCCATAAGTATAGTCAATTTAATTCATTTAAAAACGCTAACACCAATTATAATTTGTGCAGGAGATGTTTTCGCTGTGATTGCACCTGTAGACAACAACGAAAATGTCAAATATTATTTGATGCGATGCACTGAAGGAAAAATGAAGTTATTGGAGGACTACAACGACAACAGATTTACATACGAAAGAGGATCCATCATTTTAAAAGGCTATTTTTTTCAGCAAACGCATATGACTAAAAATTATGTCTACTTTCAAGATTATGAGCCCGATGTTATATGTTGTTAGTATAGTCATTTAGTATGTGCATCTCGAATAAAGTTGATACAAGTTCCATCAAAAAAACAGTTAAAAACCAAAAAATGGAAACTATCCATATGTGACCATGAACGGATAGTTGAGGATGGCATTCCATTGCGATGTTTTTAACTACATATCAAAAATAAATTGATCTATATTTTTGTCCATGTCAATTGTTGTGTACAATATATTTTTTGTTCATGTGTCACAATTGTTGTGCACAGTATATTTTTTCATTGAGTTTTTACGAATATTTTCTTGAATGACAACTAACATAAAAGCTTAAATGGTTGTACTTTAACATGCTTCAAAATGAATTCAAATATTATTTGGGAATTCAAAAGTACTTTATTCAGGTCCCCATATGTCTATTAGACCATTAAGGGATGAGATAACGGATGTGGTTGTCCCCACTCCGCCCCGAATTTTTACTTTTGATTGATTGATGCCAATGAAAAATCACCAAAAAACATACTAAATTTTGTATTCTTTTAATCCATCGAACATGTTTCTTTAATATACTTCACCAATAAATATGATCTAAATGAATTTTTTAAAACAAGTTGTTAATCTACATAATTTTTAAATATATGATTGTTGCACAAAAATAATATATCTCTTACATGTAAGTTCACATAACTGAAATCATGGCAAATGAAGATAACAATCATTTGATTTTTAATCACAAATAAGAATTCCTGGATTGTGAAGCTTATGCTAAATTAGAGCAATGATTATTTACAACAAATCGATAACAATTCATCGAATTGTTGTCTAAATTTCATTGCACTAACTTAGCATAAGCTTCGCAATCCGAAAATCCTCACTTGTGATTAAAAAACAAAAAATCATTATCCCCATTTGCCATGATTTCAACATTTAGAAATTCACGAACTACAAAGTACCTGAACAATGAACACATAAAAAACATTAGTTAAATTTTGAAATTTACATATGCATATCAAACAATAAACATATGAAAAACATTAATTGAAATTTAAAATTTACATATGAATCAACCTAAAAATTGAAACTTTTATCAAACATTCTATCAAAAATTCCTATCATTTCATTTTTTTACATTTTAACATCCCATTTCTTCATTTTAAACCTTCATTATTATGATTCAACACTTTCTCAACATTCATTCTTTCCATAACATTTCTCAACATAACAAAATGAAATGTTTTTACAAATTCAACATTTCCAAACTTTAAATTACCTATTCAATGTTTCATTCACTCTTAACAACTTTAAATTACCTATCAAATGTTTCATTCACTCTTAACATTTCAAAAATTGAAACTTTTATCAAACAATTCGTAGATTTTCTATCAAAAATTCCTATCATTTCATTTTTTTTACATTTTAGCATCCCATTTCTTCATTTTAAACCTTCATTCTTATGATTCAACACTTTCTCAACATTCATTCTTTCCGTAACATTTCTCAACATAACAAAATGAAATTTTTTTATAAATTCAACATTTCCAAACTTTAAATTACCTATTCAATGTTTCATTCACTCTTAACATTCATTCTCAACATTGAACATTTCCTAACTTACATTAACATTTTAAACATTCCTAACACCTCCCATTCATTCTTTCCCAACATTCATTCTTCTATAACATTCATTCTCATCATTCAACATTTCATATCCATAACATTCATTCTCATCATTCATTTTCAAGACATTTTAAACATTCAAGCAAAACATATTCTAAAGATTTTATCAAATAGGAAATAATTAACATGTACTCATATATAATCCAAAAAAAAGTTAATGAACATGTGATTTCAATGTACATATATGTATAATCAAAAAATAAATACCCTCCATGTTCAAAACAACTACAATATATATATATATATCAACAAAAACAATAAAGTCTGAACCACTGTCCATCTGAACCAATATCTTTCCACTATTTTTCACTAGGGCCTTCCCTGGGACTCAACTCAACCTACAATACACAGAAAAACAAATTATAAATCTAGATCATAAATTATTTAAACAATTTTAAACTAAATTCAAGATATTAAGATATTAAACTTATGTAAAAAACAATTCATTTATTAAAAAAATCGTACATCAAATTCTTTGAATGCATGTCCACCACTTTTTTCCACTAGAGCCTTCCCATTGGCTCCAAAGGATCTCAAAGAGCCAATCTGCAACATATACAAAAGTAATTTATGAATCCTAAAGCATGCAAACAATTTTCAAATAAATCCAAAAAATATAAAACATTAAACTTATGTCAGAGATCATTTCTAGTTCAACAAAATTACCTCGGTGCCAATATCCGCATTCATCAAAGAACCCACATCTTCACCCCCAATTTCCAAATGGTCTCTCCTCTAAAATTTAAATTTTGTTAATGAATAAAACATAGTAGCTACATATAATAAATTAAGCAATTAACTTAAAACCAAAACAAAAAAATTAAAATCATTAGTTCACAAGAGATGGTAAATCATCTAAAAAGTTGGAATCTAAAGAAACCTGCATAGATAAGTCAAATTAACAATAAGATACAATGATATTCATTAAAATTCAAACAAACAAAAAAATATCAAGTTCAATCATAAATATTATAATTAAAATACCTCTCCAGAGCGCCCTTCATTTTGACTAGGACGCTCTTCATTTTGACTACTGGAGACTCAAAAATTATGTGCATTTAACATTCTAGAAAACTGCAAACAAAATACATTTGCTTAATATATTTATTACTATGTAGAAAAATATTCAATTCAAAATGAATAGTAAAAAATCAAATAAATTGTCATAGCATAATCAACAAATTTCTCCCATACTCGATGTGTCATAGGATAACACATCTGAAGCTATATCTCGACAAGACTTAGCATAAACCCTCAGATCATCTATGCTCAATGCATCTACCTCATCATTCGTCTTGTAAACAAAATTTTGACGAACAATAGCACGAGCCCTCTCTCGACCCAAACCCACTTCTACTCCAGCAAGAGCTGATGCTAAACCATCACCTACCGATTCCCTTGCAGCTGTCCCTAGTTGGGATGTGGGCTCCATCTCTGATCTTAAAGCCACAACCCTTGGTGGACGAGGTATCTCAGGTGGAGGTTGAATAGTCGTAGGGTCTCTGAGAGCACCTTTTCGATTATATATTCGACCCTTTCCAACTCCATAAAAGTCAGAAGGAACATCAGTATAGTTAGGCTTCATACCTAAAAAAAACTCCGCATAGAAAAATCTAGCAAAATAATTAGGAACCTCATCATTCCATGGCAATCGACCATAAGCTGCAAGAAACCGATCATATATTAAATGTGCAATTTGAGGATGCTTGAAATATTGCACTTTCAACATTTTTCGCTTAAGGCCTTCTTTGAAATTGAACATTGAATTGGCTTGTTCTCTGGTGACTCTCTCCTTCACAACCTCCCACTTGTCTGGACCCATAACTTGGTCCCTTCGCATCCGCATCAAATGAACAAAACCATTCGTAGTTGGTCCAAGTTCCTCGTATGCATCAATGAATTTTTGCAAAGACCCCAAAATACTCTCTAGACTTTGTCGACTCTATGGAGGGAGATCCAAAGAACAAAGATCATTGTTCAACCTGTCATAGTGGGATCTACAACTTTCAAGAATAGTTTGTTGCACAACACCTTCCCATGGAAGCTCATCAGGTAAATCAGACGGATAAGTTGATATGGGTGTACAACCCTCAGCTAGTGGAACATATGCCGTCCTAGCTCTAGGAGGATCTTCAGGACCCTGCTTTGCACCCACACCTATTCCATCATCTACAATCCTATCTTGATCTTCCTCTCGCTCTGTCAAATTACGCACATCTTCTGAACCTTGCTCTGCTTCAAATATAGCCGTAGTTAAGATTTAACCTTGTCCAATAATTCAAAACACACAAAAATACAAATTATACATGATTAAACATTAATGTTCATACCAACAAAAGGTTGAGATCGATGCTCTCCAACAGAAGACAAAGGAGAATCATTTGTACCCCTATCAACTTGTTCGTGATCAATTGACTGTGACCCATACAATAAACTCGAACCCCGCGGTGAATTCGACAACCTCTGTCTACCAATTGGAACACCAATTCCTGATGAATGTGATGACCTCCTACGCTTTCGCTTCAAAGAATCCACTCTATCCATTTGATATGATTTCTAAATTTACACAAACGTCAACTCATAACATATTGAAATTGTACATGTTTATTGTACAAGCATAAAGACATATCTAATAAGAACTACATACCAAATGTAAAGGTGTCTACAATAATAAGGAAAGTTTTTTTGTAAGTCCCTCTCCTAACTCTAATTATCTAAACTATTGCAACGTAAAGACATATTTAATAATCATTTCGTTATCAAATAAAAATTATAACGAAGTTAATTGTAGTAGTATAGTAGCCTTAAAAACTTTTCATCCATCAAATATGATCGAATTATATATCTCAATGTACAAACATCTCACAAAATATATATATATAGACTTATTAAAAGATTCCTACTTTATATTCATGATAAAAAAATTTACACATATTGAAATTGGAATTGTTAATTCTTCAGACTTAAAAACATTTCTCATAAAGAACTGCATACCAAATGTGGTGGGGCCTAGAGTAGTATAACTTAATTTTTTTGAAAGTCCCTCTCCCAACTCTAGCAGCACTACTATTGCACCATAGGGATAACATTAATAATCATCTCATATTCAGATAAAAACTATAATGCAGTTAATTGTAATAGTATAGTAACCTTACAAACTCTTCATTGATCACTTATAATTTCATTCTATATCTCAATAAACAAATATTTCTTAATATTTACTAAAAACAATAATTAAGGACTTACAGCAATATAATTAAGGACTTACAGCAATATAATCAAGGACATACAGCAATATAATTAAGGACCTAATATTTATAATTTATAACACTATAAATATTACAAATACTAACTTTTATAAGATGTAGATTAAATTCTAATAACATGAAACACTGCTTACTAACTTACTAAGAAAAATAACGATTTAATGAATTAGTATGAAACATCGACATACTTTAAAATTCCTTTTATTTAACTTCTAAACTCAATCTTAAATTAATAACATAATTGACATTTTAATACCTTAAACATAAATTACATCTTCAAATATTTTCATTATTGCACAAAATAAAGTAAAAATTGACAATTCATGTATTACGTTTTGAGTTGAAATGTTTTCCAAATTTGCCATTTTTTATGACCATTTTCAGCTTCTTAAATTAATAATTTAATCAAAACATTTTAATACTCAAAACATAAATTACACCTACAACTATTCTCATTATTCCATTGAATAAAAAAAAATTTACCATTCTTGGTATTATGATGAAAGTTAAATGACATGTTTACCAATTGACCATGTTCGACAATAGTCTTCAATTTCAATCTGATAACGGTAACGATTCTTGGTATTATGTTCTCCAAGTTTGCCATGTTGCAAACAAAGGAAAACATAATACCAGAATCGCCACCCTTACAAAAATAAAACTCAAGACCATTGTGGGATAAGATCACCTAATCTAGTTCATAAAATGACTTACTATTATTGTTCAATTGCATGAAACTTACTATATTACATCTAAATTAAAGTCTATTCATGCCTATAGTTTCATTGTACCCAAAGTCCATTTAAAGCTTTGTTGTATCAAAAATAGAGTTTAGTTGTCTATAGATATCTATCCACACAGTTTGTCATAGAACATATATATTGATCTCTACACTCTGTAAACATAGACAGAGTTCATGAACTCAGTCCATGTCCATGTTGACAGAGTTCATGAACTCTGTCTTCATCCATTTCAACAGAGTTCATGAACTCTGTCCATGTCCATGTTGACAGAGATCATGAATAAAACAAGCATTTAAATAAATAGGATATGTCCTCTACAAAAAAAATTAGTGTCCTACTTCTATTTTCATTTCTTAGCACAAGCAAATCTAACAATTTTAAAAAAACAACTAACTAGACACTAACAATATTTCTCTCTATATTTAAATTTAAATCATTTTCCACAGACAATTTAGCCATTGTACGAGAACTCTGTCCAAATGGACAAAGTCCATGGACTCTGCCCGTTTGGATAAAGTCCATGGACTCTGTCCATTTGGGCAGAGTCCATGGACTCTGCAAAATTTTGGACAGACTCCATACACACAGCCGAAATGAAAAGCAAACAAAACGATTGCATACATGAAGAATGCAGACAAATTTGACAAATAAGTTCTACTTACCTTTTCAGGCGCAGCCGAAACAAAAGCAGGCTTGAAATCTGGCCGAAGAGAGCCCTGAAACAATTTTTAATCAGCCGAAACAGAACGAACGAAGTAGACAGAAAGGAAGCCCTGCGAACACAACAGCAGCTTCAATAAGATAACCTGCAACAAACATTGCAACTTAAATAACAAACTTAAAGACAGAAAACCAGAGTTTCAGACAAAAAATAAACAGTTTTACCTCTACAAACAGTGCCGATATGTCGCCACCGACAGCACCTCAGCGATGTTCGGACATCCACAGCATTACACCGGACGCAGACTCCACACTATCGCTTTCAACAGCCGAAACATAAAATCGAACACGCAGGAGAGGCTAAACCTCAATTACATGTAGATGGCTAAACCAAAAGGTGGCGGACAAACGAAACACAAGACGGGATGGGGCAACAAAACTCCAGCTAGGACAAATCAGCGGGCTTACGCTCAGCGTGGCGAATGGACGACACACGGCCACAACGAATCGGATGACGAAAACGGGACAAAGCGGACCGTCAACGCAGATGTAGGACCACCATCAGCGCCGAGGGGTCCACGAGCTCACGGGAAAGTGACAAGAAATGGCCGCGACCGAGCTTTTATGCAGAATAATTGTTCGGCCGAACAATTATTCGGAAGAACAATTGTTCGGCCGAATAAATGTTCAGCGGAATAATTGTTCGTCCGAATAAATGTTCGGCGGAATAATTGTTCGGCCGAACAATTGTTCGGCCGAATAATTGCATACATCGCCGTGACTTTCCTTCATATGCCCGTTAACTTTTATTCGGCCGAATAAATACTAAGTTATTCGGCCGAATAATTAAACGTATTCGGCCGAACAATTAAATTATTCGGCCGAACAATTAAAATTATTCGGCCGAATAACCTCCGCTATCGTTCTTCGCCCACCGATTCTCACCAAACTGTTACCCACCTTCGCGTTTCCACCCTGATAGGTGTATATATATTAGAATTTGGGGTGGACTACCATCTATGCTTTTCCTAGATTGAAGAAGGATAGGATAAGTGTACTGTCCAGATTGATTTTATGGTCGTCATTTAAAATTCAAAATAAACAATTATAAAAAAATGAAATATAAAACATAATTGATAGTTTATGCATAGATAACTCTTAGCTCATGCATGGATAACAGATGTATAATAGGTAGTGACAAAAAACCTGGTTAACTAAAGAAGGTAACAAGTAGCTGAGGCATAGACAACAAGTGATTACAATTAAGCATGGTAAGCAAGCAACGGATAACTTGTGTATGGCATTTAACTTGTGACCTTTCGTTGTTCACCAGCCACAAGTTAAGTGGTTGTGCTAGTTATTACAATTTGTGATATGTGTTGTAATCGGCTCAAGCATGCTATTAACTGAATTTATTTAAAGATTCTTGAGCTTCCACGGTGAGGTTAATGTTGGGTATGTGTTATATTCTTTACATGTGTGTGGCAAGGGATGGTGCGCCTGTCAGCAGCGCACTTGATGATCCCTCCGGCACCTTTCAGCTATTTTTGGGATTTGTCTAAAAATATGTAATTTAGTCTCGGTTAAGGGATTGGAGTCTATTTTCTGATCTGGGTTAACGGATTAGGGTATTGGATTCCGTGGAATACCTATATTGTATTGTAAGTGATTCAGAATGAGATTGAGAAAATAAGATGTGCGGCTGTAAATTTTGATAGTTTTCCTGGTTAAGAGTTTCTAGGGTAAATCTCTCTGTATTATGTGTGAATGTTGTGGTGTAATCTTTCTTTTGCTTAAAATAATCTGTATGCTTTGCTTCTCTGCACAGGTTTAAAACTTACATGTGGTATCAGAGCTCAATTATTTGGTTTCAGGGGGACGCCTTTGTTGCTGAGGGTTCAACACGGTTGATAGATCTTGGGTTTATGATAAAACTGGGTTCAGTGGGAGCTTTGAAGCTTTGATTTGTGCATTGAAAGAGAGTGGTGAGCAATTCAAAAATTGAGATCGAGCAATTTAATGGATAGAACTTTGGGCCAAAGAATTTCAAAATGGAGGATCTTCTTGTAGATTGGGAACAGTGGATTGTCGTGGATCTGGGTACACAACCCACTGGAATGTCGAAAGAAGATTGGGGGAAATGAGATAGAAGAGTGAGGAGTACAATTTGATTGTGCTTATCGGACTCTATGTTTTTGAACGTATCTGAAGAAGAGACTGTGGTAAAGCTTTGGGAAAAACTAGGAAGTTTGTATCAATCAAAATCCCTTGTAAACAAGTTGTTTCTGCAAAAGAAACTGTATCACCTCAGAATGGATGATAATGAAACAGTGACAATGCATTTGAATGTATACAATACTCTAGTATGTCCAATAACCTTTGTTGGCATTAAAATGGTTAAAGAAGATAAATGTATTACATTATTGTGTTCTTTGCCAGATTCTCGGGAAAACCTAATTGTAGTAATAGGGAGTGTTAATCAAGTGACTTTAAAATTTGATGAAATAGTCATCCTTTCTATCATAAGAAATGAGGCAGAAAATTGGCACTTCTCTGTCCATGATGACACTTACATCTTTTGGTCGCATGACGACACTTCATGAGATTATTGTGAGTAACACAAAAGGATATTTGTGGATGGAAGAGCCATATTTGGGACTTTTGATGAATGGCATTACCTAATTCGTGGCCCATTTGATAGGTAGTAACCTTAGGAACATTTTTTGAGAGAAAAACTTCTCCAGCAAACCCCCATAAAAGGTTGTTTTTTACCATTTTTCCACAAAAACACAGGTTGTAAGGTTCATAACCTGCGGGTTTTGCAAAAAAACATAGGTTTTACATGTTAAAAGTCACAGGTACCTTAGAAACACTAAAAAATGTATAAAATTGCAAAAAATGGTCGGTTTGGGTGGTTTTGGAACCTCCTCTTCGATTGTAACTACTTCCTCTTTGACCATATCTTCTTCACTTGCTATATAAGAGAGGGATATGGACCATGAAAGGTAGATGAATCCCATTATAATTTTATGCTAGAGGAATTGAGATTCACATCCCCCTCACTTGTGCCCTAGTTTCTTGTAAACCCTAGCACATCTTATCAGAGGTTGGGATCCTTGGAGAAAGAGGAGCATGAAACCTTGAATCTTGGTTTCATGAAGTGCCGTGCTTGAAGGAAGGTATGATTTGATGTACTTGCTTCATTCATTAATAAATATCATACGTTCTTCCTTTCCAAATAAATTTGTTCATGTATGTTTCAGATCTAATTACAATTTGATGTTTTATTTCCTTATAAATATCAATCTTTTATTTGTAGTCAAATTGGTTTGAGGAAGGTTTGTAGCTATTTTGCAAGTTGTTGCATTGGAGAACAACAAGAGAAGATTGGATCAACCTTATGAATAAGGTACACATTCTCCTAAACCATAATCTCTTTGCTTAATAATTGTACTTGCAGAACCATGTATGTATGTATTTTACCCCAATATGTTGATAGTCTCACCCCTACTATAAGAACGTTTTCCCTAACACCATGGATACTCTTAGCATGGATGCCTTGTCTGTGAGAGGTTTCCCCTAGGAGTGAAAAAAAATAAGGGATCTGGCAGGAGATCTAAATCTAAGGGTAGATCTAAATCCCAGGAAAATTTATAAGGAAGTGTTGGAAATGTAGTAAAGTTAGGCACTATAAAAAGGATTTTAGATCTAAGAATGTTGAGAAAGGAAAGGGATCTGAGGATACCCCCAACACCAAGGAAAATACTTCCCCAGAAGAAGGAGGGGATGTGTACCTAGATCCCACTGGTAATCATTCAGAACGCGATATATCGTTGATTGACTCAAGTGCATCATGTCATATGACCCCTCATAGGGAATGGTTTTGTGAAAATTAAAAGTACAATGGAGGCGATGTGTTCTTGGGATATGATTCACCATCTTGTATCATTGGGTGTGGTAGAGTCAAGTTGAAACTCAAGGATGGAAGGATTATAACTCTCCCTGGAGTACTACACATTCCAAATCTAGCGAGAAACTTGATATCTGTCAGAAAGATGGATATTCCAAAAGTAAAGACTATGTGTGGAGCTGGTGGTTGCAAAATGGTTCAAGGATCAATGGTATTGATGAGGGGAGTTCTGTATGGAACTCTATACAAACTATTGGGAAGAACCATCATTGGTGAATGTAACAGTTCTATTGTTCCTGAGGGGGGAGATACAGAAGACAAAACCCTAACTACATCAGGAGGAAAGACAATGCTATGTCATCAAAGATTGGGGCATATCGGAGAAAAGGTCCTTCGAGCATTACAAGGTAAAAGTATGTTTGAAGGTATGACTGATTGCACTCTAGATTTTGATTTCTGTGAACATTGCATATATGGAAAACGTAATCGAGTAAGATTTGTATCTAGTGCTACAAGAGAAAAGGGAATTTTAGATATAGTACACAATGATGTGTTTCGACCTGTGCTTGTTCCATCACTAGGTAGATATGTGTATTATGTTTCATTTATAGATGATTTCTCAAGGAACACATGGATTTATTTCCTTCAAAAGAAATATGAAGTATTTTCTAAGTTTAAAGAATTTAAGGCTCTTGTAGAGAATCAGACATAAAAGAAAATAAAGGTGTTGATGACATATAATGATGGAGAGTTCTACGGGAATGAAGTTGAGGAATTCTGTAAGAAGTATGGTATAGCAAGGAATAATACTCCTCCATACAAACCTCAACAGAATGGAGTTGTTGATAGGATGAATAGGACATTGATGGAAAATGCAAAGAGCATGCTAAGCAGTGTTGGGATAGGACAAGAATTCTGGGAAGAGGCAATGGAGACAACATCTTACTTGGTAAATCGATCACCCACAACAACATTGGTTGAAAAAACTCCACTAGAGGTATGGACTAGTAAGAAACCCTCTATTAAACATCTGAAAGTATTTGGTTGTTATGATTATGTAAATGTTCCAAAGGATAAAAGTAGTAAGCTGGACAATAAAGTTGAAAAATGTATCTTTATTGGTTATAAAGATGGTATGAAATGTTATAAGTTTTGGAATCATGTAACTAGGAAGATTGTTTACAGTCGAGATGTTTTATTTAGAGAGTTCAAAGAACTTCCCAGACAGGAAGTGACGCCAATGGAAAAGGAACTAGAGAAGATAGAGTTCGAGTTAGAAGTTGAAGAATCTGACTCAACGGAAGAAGGTGAATCAGAAGAGGAAGAACCTCATGAGATGAACCTGCAACAATTAATTAATGAGAATATGCAAGATAGAAAAAATATCAGAACTCGGAATCACTTTTATTGATTGCAGGCCACTTCGAGGGGGCAACCTCCTTTGAGCAAGCTCAATACAAATAACTTCATGGTACCTTCATTGGTCTCAACACAAACTTATATACTAAGTCTAGGCACCAATACCATGTGTCAATACAAACCATGGGCCAATACAAACTATGGATCAACAATTACTACGGGACAACTTACAAAGCATATGCATCCAACAATAATAAGACAAACTATGGATCAACAAATACTACAGGATGACTTACAAAGCACATGCATCCAACAACAATATACTAACAAAGTAAATAGAAGGGTTGACATGGGTTCCTAACATCCCCTCTCCCTTAGAAAAAGCTTTGTCCTCAAAGCTTTAGATGTGGAAATTGATGCAGAATCTGAAGGAGAGGTTCCCCTGTAGCATCCTCAGGTTTCATTCCGGGCCACTGACTCCTTTTGAGTTTCAAATAGGGTTTCTTGGAAGGTTGTAGATGAAGAAGAACCATATCAGTTGCGTGAAAAGTGCTCTCAAAACAATGTTGATCGGCTTGTTGTTTCAGTCGAATTCTTTCCGCGTGAAGATTGTCCTGCAGAATGAGAAGAATCTGATCGCGGTTTCTAAGAACTAATTCCATTTCCTGAAGTGGGGAGCTGCTGAGGATGTATGGAAGAAGAACTGGCGTTGCTTGTCCATAGACTGCTTCATATGGTGTCCTTTTAGATGTGGTATTGTACCACTGGAGCGCTTCTAGGAAATCCATAGAAATAGTTGTCCAAATCTGTGCAGGGATGGGCAAGGGTTCAAGCAGTCTTGAAAGGAGTGGCGTTTCACCCTTGTTGACCTAGAAAGTATCACAGTCAACCACCATCTATTGAATTGTCATTTTAAGTCCTTGCCAAAAGAAGTTACATTGTTCCCGGTCAGACATTTTGAGGAACCCAGAGTGCCCTGTTGATGAAGAAGCATGGAGTTCTCAGAAGAGATATCCCTGTTGAACAGATTGCAACCAATTTGGAACAAGCAGAGAAAGAGCTGTAAGAGAAACTGGGTCATCAAATGTGCAAGAAGGAGCATCTGCTGCCATATTGTCCTTACCCTTCTTCTAAGTGATTGCATAGGCAGAACCCATGAGTTGGATAACCCATTGCAGGTGTGCTGGGGAGGAGACCCATTGTTCTAGGAAATTTTCCAGACTCTAGAGAGCAGTCTTGATGATGAAATAATTCCCTAATAGGTATGGCTGCCATTTTTTTACTACATGCAAAATAGCCATCATTTCTTGTTGAGATGTAGATGCGGCTAAAGTCTTACCGGAAAGGTCTCTTGAAGGTGACAAGCCCACTGGTTCAGCAAAGACACCTGCATATCTATCCAAGGAAGTAGAGGAGACCGTTGATGGGTGCATCTGAATGGAATGGAGTTGAGCGATGACACCATGTGAATTCTTCTTAAGGAGCTTTTCCAAGCGATGTGAACTAATGATGCGGAGAAACTTGTGTTGTACGCCCTTAAATTTGTGTTGTTTCCCATTGAATGAAAACTACATCCAAAGTTCAACAAAATCCTATAAGATGGGGCCAAGTGTGCATAACCATTGAATGCCCAAAACCACATCACATTCGCCTAGGGACAAAGCAAACATGTCAGAGCATAGGTTATAATCTTCCAGAGAGATACACACATTGTGACACTTCCCCTTGCAAGGTAAGGTGCCCCCATTGGCAACCATGACTTCAAAGTTGGAGCAAGGATGGACAAAACAATCAACCTGTTTGGCGATCCAAGGGTCAATGAAATTATGAGTGCTACCAGAATCAATGAGTATTGTAAGAGGAAGCTTCTTGAAGTAACCCCTGACCCGCATTGTTTGGGGGGTGGTGACGCCGGATAAAGCATGGAGAGATATCTCTGGTTGTTCATCCTGAGATGGGGGGTCAATAGGAGGTTCTTGAATGTCGACCTGATCATCCATTGTATCAGGAGCTTCTTCACTAATTTTAGAGGCAAGCAGAGAATCCATATCCAAGAGATAGAGCTTTTGTTGAACACATCTATGTCCCTGAGTGAATTTCTCATCACAATTATAAAAAAACCCTTTTTCTCTGCGTGCCTGCATCTCTGTTTCAGACAAATGCTTGATAGGAGTTGGTCGAGGAGTTGGAGGGATGGAAGGTCGTTGAGAACCCATATTTCGGAAGGGAACAAAAGTGGGTTTGGAGCACTGTTTGGCTGCAATCTTGTCTTCTGCCAACTTAGCCAACCCTAGGACTTCCATCATTGTGTTGGGACAGAACATTTTAACCTTTGACCGAATTTCATCCTTAAGACCACTGATAAAACAAATCCTGTAGAATTCATCAGACAATTCTTCTGTGTGATTGGCTAGTTTCTCAAATTCTATCTGATACTCTCTCACAGTGCCACTTTGATGAAGTTTAGTGAGTGCTCCGGTGAAGTCATCAAAAGCACTTAGACCAAATCGTTGCAAAAGGAGTTGGCAAAAATCTGTCCATTTTGGCTCGTCATGAGCCTTGATGTACCAACGGTACCATTGAAGGGCTTCCTATTCCAAATGAAAGGATGCAAGTGGAAATATTTGGACATCAAAAGTATTATGCAAACTGAAATATTGTTATGCACGATAGATCCATCCAGTCGGATCAGTACCATTGAAGCGAGGAAATTTAAGCTTCGGACCAAGGAAATTGCTGGAAGAAGAGAACCCATTGGCTGCAGAAGATTCATGCTATCGGTTATTGTTCATGGCTGAATGCTAAAGATGGAGGCTGATAAATTTCTCATCCAGATCTTGGACTTTGGTTTGGATGATTGTAAGGGCTTCCTCCATGGTTTTGGCTCCTGTGCGGGTGACAACCATAACCAGGATTTTTTTTTTTTTGGAATGGATAGAAAAACACAAACAAAATCTTATGTAGTAAAGGAAAATTTGGATTTGGGAAAAACTCAGATGGGTAATTGGGGTTTGACTAGGTTTGAGACACTTTCTGATGGATAGGGAAGCAAAAAATGGGGATTTCAGAAGGGGGTGAAAGAATGAGAAAATTTGTCAAAGAGGGACAAAGAAGCAGAAATAAGGAATGAACACGGTGGAAAAATTTGGAGGCGAGTGGGTGAAAATTGAAGAAGTTATGGCGAACCCTATAAATAGACAAATGTGAGATTTCTAGTTTTGGGAAGTAGAATTTGGGATAGGGACCTCAAGAATGAAATATGCAGAATGGGATTGCAGGGGTGTCGCAGAAGTTTAAAGGGAAACAGAGTTAAAACAAGGGAAACAAAGTTAAAACAAGGGAGATATGGTGAAAAAATGATTTATTTTTTTTCCAGAAATGGATCTGCAACGGCGCGGATCAAAATAATTAGATCTGAAACGGCGCGAAAGGGATCGGAAACTGATGGATCTGAAACGATGCCGAATGGATCGAAAATGGTTGGATATGAAATGACTATCAAAATAAATCCTAAATGGCTAGATCTGGAACAGATTTCAGAATAGATCTGAAACGGCTTTTAGAATAGATCTGAAATGGCTAGATCTGGAATGGATTGGAATGAATCTGAAATGACGCGGAAGTGATTGGCAACAATTCAGCTGAAAATAGATATGGACCCAAGGTATGTTCGGCTTTCTAACAGTTCAAGGGTGTCACTTGACCACCAATGATGTCTGACGGCTTGCGTATTGGGGTAGTACCCCTCACTCCATGTCTCAGGTAAAATTGATAACCGCTTTGCCACAAACGACAGCTCTTGGTTTACCTCATGGGTGGGAACTAGTCAATCGGGTAGGGGTCGTTTCCCTTTTTGTTTGTAGGTCCTCTCAATGGGCCAGCTACTTTGGGGTTCCTGTGGTACTCCTCACAATGTGTTTTAGGGCTTATTCCCAAGTACTTCCCACGATTAAGCAGATGGGGATTATTCCTAGATCTGAACTTGCAACAGATGCGAAAAAAAAAAAATTGGCAGAAATTCCGCCCAACGAGCCCAAGAAAGTGCTCTGATACAATATGAGATGAACCTGCAACAATTAATTAATGAGAATATGCGAGATAGCATAAATATCAGAACTCAGAATCACTTTTATTGATCGCAGGCCACTTCGAGGGTGCAACCTCCTTTGAGCAAGCTCAATACAAATAACTTCACGGTACCTTCATTGGTCTCAACACAAACTTATATACTAAGTCTAGGCACCAATACCATGTGTCAATACAAACCATGGGCCAATACAAACTATGGATCGACAATTACTACGGGACGACTTACAAAGCATATGCGTCCAACAACAATAAGACAAACTATGGATCAACAAATACTACGGGATGACTTACAAAGCATATGCGTCCAACAACAATATACTAACAAAGTAAATAGAAGGGTTGACATGGGTTCCTAACACCTCATACCCCTATTTTGAGGAGATCATCTCGATAAATAAGACAGCTAGAAAGGTATTCCCCTCCTCATTTTCGGTTTAGTTTTGCTTTATCCATTACTGATAACGATCCTCGAAATGTGAAGGAAGTTGTTGATTCATAGGATAGTGATCTTTGGAAGAGTTCCATGCTTGAATAAATGGATTCCTTGGACAAAAATTAAGAGTGGGATTTAGTTCAGTTACCTGTTAAATGAAAATTCGTTGGCAACAAATGGTTGTTTAAAATGAAGTTAAATGCAGAAGGTAAAGTGGAGAAGTACAAATCCCACTTGGTAGCAAAGGAATATTCCGAGGTAGAGGGAATTGATTTTGGTGAAATATTTTCTCTGGTTGCAAAATTAACTTTTATTAGATTTCTTCTTTCTATTGTTGTTGCTTTTGATCTTGAAGTAGAGAATATGGATGTGAAGACATTGTTCTTACATGGGGATCTAGAAGAAGAAATCTACATGAAACAACCATAAGGGTTCACAATAAAGGGAAAGAAAGAGCTGGTATGCAAACTAAAGAAGTCCATTTATGGTCTAAAGCAATCTCCAAGGATGTGATACCAAAAGTTTGACACATACATACTTGGATTGGGGTTTGTAAAAAGCAAGGATGATCACTGTGTATACTCCAAACAAGTTGGTGATCACTTCATTAAAATAGTATTGTATTTTGATGACATGTTGGTGATTGGAAACAACAAAGATGTCATAAATGAGGTGAAGTCTCAGCTATCCTCCAAATTTGACATGAAGGATCTTGGTGCCACAAAATTCATACTAGGAATGGAGATTAAAAGAGATCATGCAAACATGAAGATATGGTTAAATCAAAGAAAATATGTTGAGACAATACTACAGAGATTTAACATGCAGGAAAGTAAGTTGGTCAAGGTCCCTATACCTATAGGTGTAAAGTTATATGTAGATCAGTGTCCCAAGACACAGGAAGATGAAGAAGATATGGCATGAGTTCCATATGCTAGTGTGGTTGGCAGTTCCATAATGATGAGCCTCGGAAACAACATCATTTTCACCATCCAAATATCTATATTACATGCATTTTATCTACCAAATACATCATTTTCAGGATCATGATTATAAAATTTGAATCTCAATATTTACAAGGGATTTTAATTATATGGAAGCGATTACAAAGGATAAAGCAAGGATATCAATTGGACAACAATAGTAAGATGGCAACAATCACTTCCACCATCTATCCCTCACATAGTAAAATAGTCACATATTTTAGGAATAATTTAAAAATATATATATAATTTATTCCAGAAAACATGTAAGCATATTAATTCATTTAAGAAGTTTGTAAACATGTTTGATCTACATATTTTATTTCTGTGTTCAACGAATCATTCACATTGAGAAATGGTTGAATATTATATAAATAATAGCAATAATCTAATTTTGGTGTATGAAACCATCCATGCAACAATTTGATTGCTAAAGTCTATGAACATTAAATGATTATTGCATAAAAATGAAATCATAGCCACATCAAAATAAAAATGATTACTTTCATGTTGAAGATCCTTAAAAGAACAAGTAAAAGTTAAATTTAATAATCTCATACTTGAAAGGCATATTTGTTTTATCCATTTTAACTATCAATGCTTACTATAATTCCAACTAAATCACACACCAAAGAAATAGAGATATAATTTAACCAAAATTAATATAGAGTGTTGTTCTCCATTACCTATAATCATATTTCAATGTAAATGTGTTTTATTATCATATAAACTATAAATAAGTTAAAATATTCAAACTATAATTATCGAAACAGTTAGGTGTTTTTGAATATTTTAAGGACATATTTCAAGCAAATGTTGTAATTTACATAATATATAATTCATAACTCTTCATTAAAAATTAAAAACATATACAAATACTAAACAATGTTACATTTTATCTAAATCTTTCATGAAAGATTACATATAATTGTTTGTAAGGTTATATCTAAGAATATTTTTGATGAATTTGTAAACCATTTTAGTTGGATAAAACTCATTTTAATGTGTAATATGTTTATCTATTTAGTATTTTGTGATTGTATGAAAGGGTTGATTGAAAAGAAAAAATATTTAATCAAAGAACACCCCCTCCCTTTTATCCCAAGGTGTCATATATAAATAGTATACAATGAAAAATAAATTATTTCAACAAAGTGCATTCATTCTAAAAAAATTGTCATTCAATTTGGAAGTATTTACAATGAACTTATTCTGTCTAAATCTATTATTTCAAAACAGATTCTAAAAACTAAATATTATATTTATTTTAACATATTTTTACTAAATTAATTCAGGAAGAGATTGAAATTAAAAAGTATTTCATTAACATCAATGAAGAATATGAATATAAACTTTAGTAATCACAACAATTAAACATTACATGACAATCCTCGAGGGGCAGCTCAGTTGGTTGGAACTTCGAGGACCAAGACGACACAATTTCGAGGTCAGGGGTTCAATTCTATGGGTCCTTTAGGGTTAGGCATCGAACTAATGCTGACAGGGGTGATGACACTTTAGGTGGGTCCCCTTGGCTTGGATCTGTGGACATAGCAAGCTCTAAGGCCATGAACCACATTGAAAAAAAACAATTAAAGATTATATGACATTTCCAATTTAAATCATCGATACATCTCAAATTTTATTTTGAAAAAGAGAAATCATTATTAATGCTAATTATTAACATACACGGTTGATTTTATAAAACATCATCAATATCAACATGATATATGAAAAAACATAATATACATGAATGCTAATATCAAAATTAATATATATGTTAGATATACATCTCAAATATGTCAAATATGCCAAGTCAAATTTAAATAAGTTAGACAATCGAATTTAATTTAAAAATAGAGATAGAATTAATAAATTGAGGTCAAACCTATGGGGTTGGAAAGATGATAGGTCAGGCTACCACAGGCCAAAGTTTCAAACCCTGTGGATTCGTAATTTCAGAGATGCATCAGAAACAATCAGGTGCATATTTTTGTCAAAAACAGAATTGGATTCTCAGCACCTTCATTCCTAGCCTGTCACTGCTGCGGGAATTTAGGGCTTCGGAGAAAGTTGGAATTTTTCGAATCGGAGTCCACGGCTGAATGCTCCTCATCAAAATTGAAATTTAGATATCAAGATCAAATTTTTTGGTTGGGAAGAAGTTCGAGCTTGATCAAACCCTAATTCGGGATTTTGATCGGGAAGGTGGAAAATTAGGGCTTCTACAAAAGTTGGATTTTTTGAAATATGTGACCACGGCTGGAAGCTCCTCAGAAAAATTGAATTTTAGAACAAAATATCGAACCTTTTGTATGGGCAAAAGACCGAGCTTTATCAAACCCTAGTTCGGGATCCTATCTAGAAGATCTGGAAGTTTCAAAGGAAATTTTGAGGGGTCAAAGTTTGCAGTTTTCAAAATTGAAGTATACCATCTTGATCAGCTCAGCAAGCCACATCTTTCCATCCATTCAGAAGTTTGAAATTTTAGGGTTTCTCTGACAAACCCTAATCCAGCTCCAGATCCAGTCTCAGCTAATCAAAGTGGATTGGGTTAATCCTATAAGAGAATTGGACATCTACATAAGTGAAGAAGTTCCAGTTTCAGGGGGAGATGGAGCTAAGGCCTTACATAAGAAGACTACAAGAAATATCGACAGGTATGACTTGAAATTTGTTCATGATTAATTTTATGATTTGTTTGTATTCATATTATTAAGGTTAGTACAATCTTGATTAATCTTAGAATTGTCTTATCACCCTAGTAAAAGTATGAATGCATGTGAGTGAAAGAAGACATTCATTGATTAATTTTATGACACTTATGATTGTACTAATGCACTTGTGGTGTTGTATGAGAATGATGTTGTCTGCTAACATGAAAGGTACATCAAGAAAGACAAATCAAGTTCTATGACCATGATGACATGGAGAGAAAGACTCATCCATAGTCTTTGACCACATAGAAGCTCTAATTACGAGGTATGTATGAATTTGTTCTACTATGCTTAACCCATGAGATATGCAGGTTCTAGCACAAGGTCTCTAAATCATTGAAGAGAACAAAGAAGATATTGTTTGGGTATGTTAAAGACATAACCAAGCATGATAATCCAGGTATGTTTTCCTATATCAAGTTAGAATCCTCCTTTGTGTTAGGATCTTAGGTAAGTATACCTGTGTATGAAATGATCATGACCATACATACTTAATATTATTTAGAATCATAATGTTTTGATAGTATTGAGACTATACTAATGAATGTATGATTATGTATGAGACCATGAGGATAACACTAGTGGTACAGAATGAATAGAAGTTCAAAGACATATAGAGATCAAGCGGGTGGAAACCACACAAACACAAAAGATAAGTATTTGAGTAGTTATTTGAATTACTGAATAGTCAATGATATTGCTCCAATATATCATGCATAGTGTGAGCATTCATGTAGCATTGAATAGTATACTACTAATATGCATATGATGGGTAAGTTGGACAAACATTCCATTGTTGTTTATCTAGAATGAAACCTCTTTGCTGACATGTTGAGAGCTGTGCATGCTCTTGATAGTATGTTCTGGTAGAGATGGAAGGCATCTAGATAGCCACTGTATGCATATAGGATATGAAAAAGTGTTGTGCCAAAGTATTGGTCAAGATAGTTGCATAACTATGTGAATCATATATGTATGCATAATAGGTTATCATGTCAACATGATTTGATGATTATGAAGTATTAGTAATTGTGTAATTAACTTTGATTTGTAGGAAAGATCATGTGCTATGATATACAAAAGAAGCATGATGAACACATGTTCCAAAGAACGAGTGATGGATGTTCAACAAGAAGACTTACAAATCAAACATACTATAGAAGGCTTGTGGCTAGAAGATTCTCTTAGAAAGAGGAAGAGAATCATGACGATATGTTTTCTCCAAGTGGTTAGATAAGACCATTCTCTTAATGGTGTAATTGAAGAAGAATTACAAATCAAGATAACTCCCAGGATTCAATTGAAGAAAGCTCTATATGGGCACCCAAGATCGATAGTCATTTGATGAGCTTAATGATCACCATGGATGATGCAGATTTCAACCTTTGATACAAGGTTGAAGATGGTGTCTATATACAGATGACATTCTTCTCTTAGATGGATGCAAGAAGGAACTCACCACAGAGTTTGAATGATCTTGAGGCTTATATTAGTAGACCCATCTAACAAGAGATGGCACAAATAGATATGCAGAAGATCACTCAATGCAGAGTGTGAATGATGTTCAGTCATAGAGGGAGAATTGATAGCTTCTTGACAAAGCTTGGGCTTTACCAAAAGTAAAGCTGATCCTAACATTTACCTTAAGGTTATGGATGATGAACCTATCATACTATTACTATATGTGGATGATCTCTTTCTGACAGGGAATGAGAAACAAATCATGGAAATCAAGAAGAAGCTAGCTACAGAATTTGAGATGAAAGATCTCAGATTGATGCATTACTTCCTATGTATGGAAGTATGGCAAGGCCCAGAAGGAATCTTTCTCAACAAAGGAAAGTATGCAGTGGAAATCTTGAAAAGATTTGATATGTTGGAATGCAAAGCCATGGTCACTCCCATGGATTCCAACTTGAAGTTGTTATCCGATGACTGATCAGAGTTGGTGGATGTGATTCTCTACAGACAGATTATTGGGTCATTGATGTATTTGATGAATACTAGACCAGATATATGCTTTGCTGTGAACACCTTGATTCAATATCTAGTAGAACCTAGACGTGTTCACCTGATTGCTACAAAGCATGTGATGAGGTACCTAAATTATACGGTAGAATTTCATCTATGTTATCTTGGAGATCATGACTTCAGATTATATTCCTACATAGATGTTGATTGGGCAGGAAGTGTATCAGACAGGAAGAGCACATCAGGCGGATGTTATTGTCTGAGATATTCCATGATCTCGTGGTTTAGGAGGAAGAAGTCTAGTGTGGCTCTCAGCACAACTGAAGCGGAATATATTGTTGCTTGCACTGCTAGCTTTGAAGCGATATGGCTTTGGAAGTTGTTATCGGGATTATTTGACTTAGAGATGGACCCCACTGTGATCCTGTGTGACAAATAGATTTGTATCAAGATGACAGAGAATCCAGTGTTCCATGATAAGTCAAATCAAATAAAGGTTCGATATTGTTATAAATCTAGAGTATGTGAGCACTAATGAATACGTTGCTGATATATTGACCAAACCTTTATCTAGAGTAAAGTTTGAGTATTTTCGAGACAAGCTTGGTGTAGTTCAGAAGGACCCTCCTCGAAAGGGGGAGTGATATGGTCGTTGATGATGAGAGTGCCTATATTGATGGTAAGGTCGATGATGAGGATACTGTATCGATGATGAGGATACATGTGTCAATGATGAGGTTACCTGTTCCGATGATAAGGTCGATTATGAGGTTACCTGTTCCGACGATGAGGTCGATACCTCTACCAACGATGAGGTCGATGAAGTGGTACTTAGACATTGTCTAATAGGAATAGAGGGATTGTATCATCCCCGGAATTCCATCCCTGAATTGATCCATAGACATATGTCTCCAAGAAGTGGCCCCTAGTGGATGTGATAGGACTGCATCGTCCCTGAACAGTTAGTTCAAAATGTACGTGATAGGACTGCATCATCCTTGAAAGTTTAGTTCAAAATGTACGTGATAGGACTGCATCATCCCTGAACAGTTAGTTCAAAATGTACGTGATAGGACTACATCATCCTTAGACATGAGAGGTGTCTTAAATGGATCAGGACTGCATCATCCCTGAATAGTTAGTTCAAAATGTACGCGGTGGGATTACATCATCCCTAGACATGTTGTGGTGTCTTAAATTGATAAGGATTGATCATCCTTAGACAGTGATCCCATAATTCCGAAAGGAACGATAGTCTTAAATGTTGATCCTTGGATTGTGGTGGGATTGATCATCCCTAGATAGTGATCCCGTAATTCCGAAAGGAAGGATAGTCTTAAATATTGATCCTTAGACTAGAATCTCGTAATTCCTAAAGGAAGGATTCTCTAAGATGTGATTAGTGGACAAGGATCCCGTAATTCCGAAAGGAAGGATCATCCAAGTGTTGTAGCTCCGTAAAGACTGGGTCCCGTAATTTCGAAAGGAAGGATTGTCTAAGCACCAACAATTTTGATGGACTAGAGTCTCGTAATTCCAAAAGGAATGATTGTCAATGATCGCGTAATTTCGAAAGGAAGGTTTGTCCATGATCCCGTAATTCTGAAAGGAAGGATCACTAGAGTTGATTCCTTTCGAAATTATGAGATCATGGACAGTCCTTCCTTTCATAATTATAGTATTCTAGTCCATCAACTCTGGTGATCCTTCCTTTTGGAATTACGGGATCATGGACAGTCCTTCCTTTCAGAATTACGGGACTCTTATCCATTAACTCTAGCGATCATTCCTTTCGTAATTACGGGATCATGGACAGTCCTTCCTTTCGGAATTATGGGACTCTAGTCCATCAAATCTGGTGATCCTTCCTTTCGGAATTACGGGATCATGGACAATCCTTCATTTTGGAATTACAAGATCATGGACAATCCTTCCTTTTGGAATTATGGGATTCTAGTCCATCAACTCTAGTGATCGTTCGTTTCGGAATTACGGGATCATGGAAAGTCCTTCCTTTCGAAATTATGGGACTCTAGTCCATTGACTCTGGCGATCCTTCCTTTCGGAATTACGGGATCATGGACAATCCTTCCTTTCAAAATTACGGGACTCTAGTCCATCAAGTTGGGATATTCCTATACTCCATCCTAGTCCTACCATCATTATCCATTTTTTCATTTTCAGTTATGCATGCATTTTGCATGTAGTCATGATCTTGCATGCATGCATGCAATTGCATGCATCCCAGTCATTAGTCCCAGAACCTAGCCCTTAGTTAGCTAGCCCCAGGAACTTCTCTCAGATCAATTTTAGCCCTCCTAGAGCTTAGTGCACCCTTTCTCCTTGATTTAAGGAAGCAAAGGCACCCTCTCTCACCTACCACTGAGTTGCACTTCAGTTAGTTGATTTATCTTTAGACTGACTCTCAAATGGCTGTATCAATCCAATGAACCTCTAGTGAGACTAGACTACCCATTCTAACTCGAGTTAGCTCCTCATGCGCCCTACACTAAGCCTCCTTCATTCAGTTAGTGCCTCCATGTGGCAGTTACACCTACCACACTTAGTTAGACTCAGTTTGACTGATGGTTGAAAATTACTTATGCATTGATGACTCCACCGATGATGATCTAGACTTCTAGTTGTGCTTTGATGACACTCCAATGATCTTTTGATCTCTCCATGAAGGCTAATTCGAATTGACACCTTGGCATTCGAATTCTCATGCATTGTATTATTTATTTGTCCATATTGTGATTAATGAATCGGTGTGTGTGTGAAGTTATTTTGCTTCTATCCGAGTTCTACTGTATTATTATTCTGTTGCTCATTTTACTGCATTGTTCACTCTTAATATTATTCCTAATTTCTTTCATTGTGAGGTATACATCAGCTCTTAGATCTGTTGTGACGATTTTCACATGGTATCAGAGCATGTTGAGAGTATTGTCTATCTCCATTCCTGAGAGTTTTTTGCAGGTTATGATCAAGATTTCGAGTGTAGCAGTTGCAGCAGTTTCTGCACTTTTGCAGGAGTAGCAGTTGCAGACATTTTCTATTGTTTTTGCAGGTCTTCTAAAATAGTTTCCATGATACAGAAGGAATTACTCCTCTTTCTCCATTCAACTATGATGAATGGAAACCAAAAATGATAGCATATTTGAAGAGCCATGATCTCTTTTATTATTGTTTTGAAAGAGAGTTCGAATCCTCTGAAGAAGAGAATGAATGGTTAAATGAAGGTGAAAGAACCCATGCAGCCATGTTGTTTTCTATGTCTCGTTGTATGTTCACCCCCTTCATTGATTTTGTTGAATCTCCAAAAGAGCTATGGGCCCATCTGGATGAAAGATTTGGAAAACAAAATGAAGGGATTGGTCCAATCCATTTCGAGAGAAATACCACTGTTGCATTTTCCCTCCTTGATGATCTCATTGATCATGAATCAATATCAAACATATCTCATATTGAAGTTGTCCACAAAGAAGAAGAACTTGCAGATTCTACACTCATGCTCCAAATTTCTTCTATTTCGAATTATGTGCCATCTCACACTCTAGAAATTGCAGAGGTTCCTAAATCCTCTCTTGTACCAGAGTCTATTCGTTTGCATCATGATCTCATGAATGTTTCGGAGGTCAAATCATCCATTGGAGGTAATGCATTAACTCTCCTTGATCAATCACCTCTTATTTACTACTATAATGTCATTATTTCATGCTCTCAGAAGGTTATTGAAGATGATGGCCATTGCCATT